>VZRX01004705.1:0-112499 GCA_013398075.1 Notiomystis cincta
AGTAGAAGGAGACAAGATCCCAGCAGTACATAGCAGGTCTGTTAGGGAAGACTGGATTAATTCTGCCTCAAGTTTAGACAAACTCATCTGTGGGGTTGGTTTTGTGCAGGGACAGCAGTGAATATATTCACAGATTATTACTAAAATGATATCTGATATATAGAAGACATTTTTATTTGGTGAGGTTTTGGTTGAAGATTTTGTTTTTTCCTCTTTTTGAAGAGTTTGTTGTTGGGTTTTGAAAAGTTGCTTTATTTTTTTAAACCCAACTTCTTTAGGGTTAATCTAGGTCCATCTCAAGAACTGAAACTTGCTTACAGTGGGATATATTCTTATATGCTTACACAGCTTCAAATATATTTTCTGATCTCTAGTATCTAGGTAAATTATAGGATAAGTAAAATAAATTAAGATTAAAAATAGTTCCTGTTCTGTGGAAAGGTTTGGCTCATAGGAAACTGATTTTCCAAAGCAGCGCATGTGATGATTTGAAACATTTTACCCAGATTCTAAATTCCACTAAGAACAGTAATAGGGTCAACTAGGAAGTTGGCTGTTAAATCCAGGCTAGCACAGTTCTGTATATTCATGTTATTTTCAACTGCTTAAATACAGTAATGTTTTGAAAGACAACTTTAAAGCTTCTATGTCTAAGTATACAACCTCTGGGAGAGGAACATAGATAAATGATGTGATTCTCTTCTGATTTTTACAGAAACTCATGGTCCTGGTTTTAGTTTTCTCTTGCAGTGTTCTTGCAAAACAAGAAAAAAAATCTGGAAGGCCTCTTCAAAGACATGCCATTGACTGCCATAGTGGAGGCTCTTGTTCCTGAGGCTTGTGATTTCTCTGTTATAGCTAGCTCCAGTCAAGCTCTTTGCTTATCTTATCTTAAAGCTATTTCAGCTCTGCTTGGGACAGTGACATTCCTCATGTAGTTCTTGTAATTCATACTTCCTTTTGAAGATACATACAAGCAAGTTAGTTTGCAAATATGCCTTTTGACTTAAAAAGCAAGCCGAAGTTGAATTGCTAATAAGCTGACTGTCCTATAAACAAGTCTTAATTAGGTCCAAATATTTTGGTCTCTTACATAATTCTGCTTGAGGGAACTTCCTTGCTGAGTTCTTAGCAAAATAGATGCTGTTGCTGTATGACTATAAAGTGTGAACTGAG
Source organism: Notiomystis cincta (assembly GCA_013398075.1). NCBI lineage: Eukaryota > Metazoa > Chordata > Aves > Passeriformes > Notiomystidae > Notiomystis > Notiomystis cincta. The sequence goes on from VZRX01004705.1 coordinate 1,177, forward strand.
ATTGGTATCTGTTAATGTTTACTAATAATCACAGCCTGCTCTCATAGTAACCTTTCAAAGATTGTCCTGGTTCATCTTTGGTTTGCTGTGGGTTTTTTTTCCCCAAATAGTTTGTTTGTAAAATTTAGTACTGCATGCTACAGATAAACATAGTGAACTTTTCCTGAGATTTTTCAAGGTTTTTAAGGTGAACTTGCTTATCAGTATGTGCACGTGGTATCACACGTGGTATGTGCATACAGCCATACTGGTTGAGCAGGGATTTTATAAGGGCATGTAAGAGTTCTTGCATTTTAATTGTCTGTGCATACTTGCAAACAGAATAAACAACGTTTAGTGCTGTACATTGTTAAGTTCCTTGTATTCTAACTGATGAAAGGAAGGGTTATGCTTTTCTGGGTGCTTGTTCAAGCTTGAAGAGCTCTGATTAGCCACCCCAGACAGCATGTGGTGTCTGAGGCTGTCAAGCTACTTCAGGACCCTCCAAGTTGATATCTTTGTACTTACTGCCCATTTATAACATTAACTTATACTCAGTTGGTTTACTGCTCTTGCCTTCATCTTTAAGCTAATTAGAAGGAAACTGAGATGTTGTTTTGTTTCCTTTCTGACCAGAAGAGATTCTAACCTTATTGACAAGACAACTTCCACTGCAGTCTTTACAAGTTTGATACTTGTGTATAAGTGATAGTTATTCCTGAAAGCACCTCACTACACAGTTTCCAGAGGAGTGGCAATAACCAGTGATGACATCTTTACAGTGTCTTGTCCAGCAGAAGTTGATGATGGCCTTGCTGTGATATGTGGACATACATTTCATGCATACAACCCACAGATGATAGTGCTCTGGTGGAGAATCAGCTTAGTCTTCTAAGATAGTCTGTTAATGTCATCCCTTAAGCCCTGTTAAGAGCTTTGTGGTATAAAGGAGTTACAAATTGTCAGCGATGGAGCATTGAAGAGAGGGCTCCTTGAAAAGTGCAGTGTCACCTCTCTTATGATAAGATGCTGACATAGGTGCCATTGTGAGTTTACAGTAAAATGTGTGTTGTTACTCTCTGTGCCTGTGCAATGAGCTGCTTGTCAGCCTGCCTCAGGTTCCATTATGCTCGATTTTTGAAGGATGATGCTTTCATTTGCATTCATAATTTTGGAAGTATACAAAGCTATCAGTTCAGCTGGATTTGTACTTCAGAGTGCATTTTGCTCACAGAGGTCTTAGCAGGCACCAGCCCACTAAACAAGTATTTCAAATGTACAATAGAATTGGATATTCAACCTCTGTGAACAGCACAGTGTCATGTGTCCTGTATTGGTGATGCCCAGTGCTGGCAGGTAGTTGGTGGGAATACTGAAAAGAATGGAGGACTTCTGTTCCTCTGGATTTTTTTACAGAGTTAGTCTAGTATAAAAATATATAGCTTTGCCTCTGCTAGCATGTACACATACATACAGGCTTTTAGGCTGTGAGAGTCTCATGACCTAGATTTGTGTTTGCTCAAGCTTAAATGAACCAGTTAACAAGTATCTCCAGGGAGACGGGCCTTTACTAAATCATGGCAGAGCTTTGCTTTTAGCTGGCAGTGACATAGCACTAGCAGTGACAACTTTCTTTTAACTGGATGGGCATGGTCCATGTTGGTCAGTGTCAGTGGTGGCTGTTCCACATTTGCTTAGTTTTGAAATGCAGGTGGTTTTGGGCTATGTGTTACCTCAGCACTCTGTTAGCAAGGATGTGAAATGCACATACCCTCATAGCATTGAGCTGACATTTTGCACTCTCTGTTCACTTAGCATTGTAGTTCAGAATATGCAGATAAAATCATGGTCTCATCAGCTCAGACACTGCAGATATGAGGGTAGGAATGGTACAAATTAAGCCAGGTGAGTGGGTGAATGACCAGGGAGGTCAGTCTGCACTAACTGGTCTCTCCTCTAAATCACATATTCCTCCAGCTTGAAGTTACTTTAAGGAACCTTATTGCTGCCTCATTCTTGTTTTACTTTTCAGTCCTTGATAACATGCTGGGATAATATCTTATTACCTTAACTTGTATCATATCTTGGATAATATGTGTTTCAAGTATTTGTGCTAGTTTGCTTTGTTGGTGAGCCTCTGTGAGCACACCAAGGCCTGCTCATTTTAATTTAAGCACTGGTTAGAATTTTGTTTTGTTCGGATTTTCTAGAACATAAGCACTATGGTGGTTGAGCTCAAGGCCTTGCCCTACACACTCTGATATGTAGGCACTGGGTTCTCTGAGTTATGCTGTGTGGCTTTTTTAAGAGCTCAGAGCTGCTGCTATCTCTCCCAAAGCTGTCAGATTCATAATTTATTATTCCAGTCTCCCACCTTACTAGCACAGATCAGTCAGTCTGATTGAGACATTTCCTACTTAGTTACAGAGAATTAGACAGTACCAGGCAAACCACTTTCATGTAAAATGTTCTTAATTTCCAGGATCCTTTTAACTTTTGGTCAGGTCAGCCATTCCACAGACTGAGTGATTTTGGGTGAAGCACAGAGAGGCCATTATTTGCACAGAGAAATATTTAAATGTGGTGTGAATCAATGTATAGAAGATAAAGGGAATGTGGAAGATATTTCCCCCTTGTTTTTCTCTGAGATCTCAGCCCTTTTTCTTGACCAAGTTCTTAGTTCTTTTGAGAAAAAACAGCTGTCCTGTTCTGGCTGTTACCCAGGAGATGGAAACTGCCTGTCCCATTTATTACTAAAAGCCAAGTAGGGAAATTTAGAGCCTGAGGATAATCTGAAGGAAGCAAATGAAAACCTTTCTCTTGAGTTTGAGAACAGTGTTGAAGGAGGCTGATAAGTCATGAGCTCTTTTCATAAGCTCTTTTTCAGATGAAGCATCCTTTGGTTTCTCTGAAACCAAGAGCACTGAACTGAAGGAAACCAGACCACTGAGGTATTTAGGTCCTTCCTTCTCTGAATTGAATTTGACCCTGAAAAAAAGAGTGGTAGTTGAAGGACACAGTAACAGGTTCCCAACTTGTAAAAGTGCATTAAAGATATCATGGATAAATTTGCATGTCTGTTTGTATGGGGGGGGGGAACTCATTTCCAGAGTGGACAACCTAGGTTGAAAACTTGCGTGAGGGAGAACCATCCAAAATGTAGAAATAGTAAAAAGAGAAATAAAAATGGAGCAGCTTAGATGTGAACATTGTGGACTCCATTTCAATGGAGTTTTGTCAGAATGGATTAAATGAGCATCTGGCAGGGACAGCATAGGGATGCATAATTCTGCAATGCAAGGCACTGTGCTAGGCTGCCTTTTGATGTTCTTTCTGACACATGTGTTTATGGTTTATGTGGTGCATGATCACAAAGTGAAAACGTTAACAAGGTGGAAACCTTAAATAATGTATTTTTAAAAGAACATTCTCTGAGAAAGAAGACCTCTGCTTGTTTTTAAATTAGCCAGTAGAGCATTGTGTCACACGAACAAGAGTACACCTTGCTGCCAGAAAGGCCTAGTTGCCTTTACTGAAACCTGATGAGCTGAATCCCATGGCTGAATTCTGGCTCTTGATGGCTACTGGCAGTTCAGAAGGGACAGGAGAGAAGGGAGAGGGAGGAGGTGTTACCATCTACATCAGGAGAGGGAGAGGGTGCCAAGAGCTGTCTCTGAAGAATAGCTGTGAGCAGCTTGAAAGCCTGTCCTTAAGAATCAGTCTGAGGCAACAAAGGAAAACCTTGTGGCTGTTGTCTGCTGCTGGCTATCCGATCCAGGGGAGCCTATTGACAAAGTGCTTTTCCAGCAACAGGAGGCATTATAGGCCCTCCTGCTGGAAGACTCCATCCACTCCTGCAGCTGCTGGAAAAGTGGCACTGTGAGCCATAAGCAATCCAGGAGACTCAAGGAATGCATGGAGGATAACTTTTACAGCAGGTAATACCCATCCCTTACAGAGTGGATGCAATGGTGACCAACAAGAGCTCATCAGGGATGCCAAGGTTGGAGGCAGTCTACACTGCAGTCACCAGGCACTCTGGAGTTGGCAGTTGTGTGGGATATGTGTCAGATGAAGAGTAAAATCAGACCCTTGAACTTGAGGAACACAAACTTCCAGCTCTTCAAGTTATTCACTAGGATCCCCTGGGAAACTCCTGTTTAAAAAAAAACGCATAAATTTATACAGAAATTATTTGGGGATTCTAGTGCATTCTGTATTTATGGAGAAAGGATTTAAGTTCTGAAGAGTTCCTGGAAATCATTGTGGAAAGTCTAGTGATGGAAGAGTGGGTTTGGACTGTTGAAACAGCGAGGGAAGACACTGGAGACAAAACCCAGACTATCTACAGAATGAAAAAATACAAAAAGCATCTGTAACTTCCAATTTCTGTAAAAAAGTGCTGTCAGATTAGGTGTAGTTTCTGAAATGTAACTGAAATGAAAACTTATTCTTAAAGGTTTCTGTAGTTGTGCAACAGTCTAAAAACATCTAGCAGATCCATGTGGAGACTTGAGAAAAACCATAACATTATATTACATACTTTAGAATCTTCAGGAAAGAGTAGTTATGTGCTAAGAAAATCCTGCTTTTGATGAAGTAGTTATTTTAAGCTATTGGTTACCAGCTAGTCTAAATGATCTAATAAAAATGTGTGGTGAGAGGAAAAAAAATTTTCTGTCAGCAGTAAATATGTTGGCAATATACCAAATAGGTGTATTGTTTTTCTGTGCACCCTGTCTGCCTGCCTCAAAGAAAGTATGACCATTTAGTATGTGCACACAAGTTTTTGAAAAATTAATTTCCATTATACCAAGAAAAATATATGTTTTGGCTAGTTTCTAGCTTGATGATACTGATGAGACTTTATATAGAAGTGCATTTGAATAAATGTAATTCTGTTCAACTAGTTTCATTTGTTTAATGAAAATCTGAGTATATTAAAGCATTAAATGGAAAACTATAAGCAACAATGCCATTACTGCTTTTTCAGGTACCTTAGTAGGAACTTGCAAGTGACTTGGCCACCATGGTAGCTCTTTCCTTGAAGATCTGTGTCCGTCAGTGCAATGTGGTGAAGACAATGCAGTTTGAACCATCAACTGCCGTTTATGATGCCTGTAGAGTTATTCGTGAGCGAGTGCCGGAGGCTCAAACCGGGCAAGGTGAGTTCCTGAATTTATCCTTAGTCAGTTCATTGGCTGAATTAAAAATGGACATAAACCCATTGGGGTTTTTTACATTGTCCTGTTCCTTCATTTATTTTTCATGTTGGAAGGTTGTTTGGGTTTTTTTCATTTATTTAAATAGTATTTTTTTCATTTATTTAAATTGTAAATAAAAAGGGCTCTGGAGTGAAAGGAAACAAGTACAAACAGATTTTTAAGTGACAGAAAGTAGCTGAGTTGTTTTTCTTCCTTTTGTCCTGACAAAGGTTTTCCCACAATGGTTGTTTTTTGTGAAACTTTGATTTCTTAAATAAATATCTTGTTTGCCTAAAAGATGAGAAATTGCTCTCCTACTTGGAGAGCAATTTTTTGGGTATTACCTACTTAAACCAGTGTTTCTGGCAATGAGTTCTAAGGAAATCTGGGCAGACTTATTTTGTGCCTCAGCAAAGGAAGTGACAACACGAATTGCAAAAGAATGGCTGGATACCTCCAAAATGTGTAAAGAGAAATGTTTGAAACTGGTTAATAACTACAATCATCAGCATGCTGTGCATACCATAGTTACCATGGTGCTATGTGTTAATCAAATATAACTGTCTCTGTACCTATTGAGCAAATTAGGTGAATACAGACTGGGAAACACCAAGGACAAAAGATCTGATTTTAACATAGCCAAAGTGATCAAAAAATTCAGATAGTTCAAAGCCCTTTGGTGTGGTGCATGGTATATAATGCTACCAGAATGTAATTCTTAAAGCAGATTGTTTATTGAGGTTTAAGTTCTCAACCTTTATAGCCATTTCAAAAATCTTGTCTGAAGTGTTAGAAAAACTTACTAGTAATGAACTTCATTACTATTACTGAGAATTGCTTCTCCTTTGCAGGAGTCCTTTGGAAATCTAGTTACAGAGCTTCAGTTTTCAGATAAAAGCTGTGCATTTTTACCATGCTGGAATCTCAAGGCAGTGATTGTAGACAGCTGTTGAGTGATAAATATCCCTGAACATCATGAACCTCAAACAAAAGCCAAGGAGTTCTCAGATTTTCCTTTATTTCCTTTATTATTAAAGGGCTTTTCGTTCATTTATGATTGCAGTGCAATTACAAACTTCAAAAAATGAAGTTGAGTGATGAACAGAAATGTTTCAAACATTTCTTTTCCGTTTCTTGGTGGCTGTTAAAATGTGTGTTTGCTTGTTAGTTCAGAAGACTCACAGTGGTGCAGTATAGTTGAGAGACTGGTTCTGCACAATAGAAAATGTACTTACGGCTGTCAGCTGTACCCATTTTACTTCTCTCACAAGACTGGTCCCAGCACAAAGGTGGCAATGATTTTGATGTGCAAGTTGCAGAGCTCCTGCTATTTCAGTACCAGGTGCATGCCCCACAAATGAGTATCAGAGCAGTCTGTGCTTTCTTGATACTTCTTGTGCTCTGTGCAAGGCACTTTGTCTGCTTCTAAAGGTCACAACCTATTTATAGGCACAAATTCTAAATTCTTACAGAAGTTATTCTGTATTGAATCTGTATCATAAACATCCCTATATGTATAGATCACTTGACCTTTCAGGGAAGTTTTTAATTAAGGTCAGCAGGGAAAGTTTTTCATCTTACTCAGTTGTTTTTGGAAGGATTCTTCCTTTTAAATTGTGTATCTGTAAGTCATTTACACTTCTATTAATTAAGTGTAAGGTCTTTTATATAATTGCATAAGTAATCATGTATTTAAGGTAAATGCTGTTAAATCTAAATTATTGCTATGCGTGGCATTTAAGGATGAAGTATTGTCCAAAAATTGTAGGTATTTTCATCTGGCTTTCTGACCAAAGTGTCCTAACATATGGCTGAAAGTAAACAAGGTAGGGCCCAGAGCTGCTGTAGCAGACTGTGCACTGCTGGCCATGAGAAGGGACATTAGCTTAACCTGCAGAACTGCAAACAGAGCAGGCTCAGCTGCTGAATGGTTGGTTGTTGTTTGTTAAGTAAAATCTGTATTGATTATTCATGCATATGGATAGGCTTTAAAGTACCAGTCATGATACCTTTTTTTTGTCTATCTGGAGTTTAGTCTTTGAAACCTAAGCCTAGGTTTGTTTTTGTGTGGCAATAAAGATTTTATCATTTACTTCTGAACGAGTCAATTGACATTGTTTAGCTTTCAAAAGATGCGAGTTTTTGCTGTGTTAATTATGGATATAATTCTAGAAGCCTTGTATATTTTTAAATACTTAAACCTGAATCATCTACCAGAAAGATTCTCAAGTTTATTATAAACACATTTTGTGGAGGGTTGAAAGCAAAACTATGTTTTGAAAATAGAACTGCTGCTTGAAATAGGACACTATGGTTAAGGCCAAATTTGCTTGTATTTTTGGTTAGTCAGTTCCAAAGCAGGACTTGTGAGCATTTAGAAAAGGTTGTCTCAAAGAAAAGTAGTTACAAATATAATACACAGTAGATGTGACATGTGAAGATGTGATGGCACAGTGAAGCTTTTGTTTAAGTCTTCTATAAAGCCTGATGTACCCTGCTATCTGCTGCTAAACTAAATATTTAATGAAGCACAGACAAAAAATTCTATCCAAGTTTATTAAGAATGGAAGGTAAGTGTAATGGAGGCTTAACCCTGAAGCTGAATAGCCTTGAATGAAACCATGTTAGCTTTATTAGATTTGATATTTTTCAATGTGTCTCTCTCTGTTCTGTTCCACAGCTTCTGACTATGGATTGTTCTTGTCAGATGATGATCCTCGAAAAGGTATATGGTTGGAGGCTGGAAGAACACTGGATTATTACATGCTGAGAAATGGGGTATGGTGCAAGCCTGTTGCTTCCTTCATCACCATGTTCTTAGAAAACTTGTTTCCTAAATAGCAAGAAGAATGTTTAGCATTTGGAGTGCTAGGAGGGTCTTAAGTCTGTTCCTTAACTTTACCTAGTCCTCTTCCTTGTTGTGCCTCAGATGTCAGTTTTTTCCTGTATTTGGTTTGTGACTGTGAGCTACTGTGGTCAGTAGTGCCTTCATAGAATGAATAACAGAAAGTTGAAAAATAACTTTTGTTATATGCTTTGTATTTGAGGTGACCTTGTGTTAAGAGTTGGTTTCTTGTATACTTGAGGTGAGATCATACTGGCTCAGCTTGCTACAGCCAAAGGGCATTGCAGTCCTTTTAAAATGCTGGACTAGGTTTTGCACCACGAAGGTATTTTGGTCTATCCTTCCCTGACTAGGTCTTGCCACTTAGGACAATTCTTGAAAAATTACATTGGCAGATCTAAAACTAGTCACTTCTCAAGTTTATTAAATGAGTATGTTTGCCTATACTGTAACAAAGAAAATGTCCAGCCTGGAGGGCGGGAAGGGAATCCTGTTTTAGGCATCTAAGAAAGTGGGTTGGCTCGTGGTGGCTTCCAAAAGCATTTAGAAACAATTGTGTTTACTTCCTAGGATATATTGGAGTACAAAAAGAAACAGAGACCTCAGAAAATACGTATGTTGGATGGTTCAGTGAAAACAGTCATGGTGGATGATTCTAAAACAGTGGGCGAATTACTGGTCACCATTTGCAGCAGGATAGGTAAGGTTTTGAGAGCCACATGCTTTAAGAATTTGTTTTTCTGCCATATTTAAATTTTGATTGTTAGGATGTTATATGGCTAGAAATTGGCATACGTGTGAAAAATTTAAATTTGTTTTAAGTTACTACTTACCAAACACTTTCTTGAAACCTGTTGTCCAGGTTTTATCAAAGTCTATAGAGAGTCAGCTGTATCCTTAAACTTCAGGATTTAGCAGTTGAAGGCACAAAGTTATCCAACAGTACAGGTACCAGTTTTTTATTGTACATTACATTTTCGTATTCTTTCCTTCTGTGGGGTAGAGATTTAGAACTGAATTTATACTTGGTGTTAATTGGATAAAAGAGGACCACTGGTGACCTTGAAATGTACCCAAGCTTAAGACTTTGTGTGGCTATGATTAAGTGTTGATCACAGAATTGTATAATTTGTAAAACAACACATAGAAGCCATCCAGAGCAGTTGGTCAAAAATGTGTCCTATTGCTTATAGTCTGTCTCAGTACTTAGCTAAATAAGTAACAAATGGAAACAAATTTGTATTTAATGCATGCACTAGAAGTATGCATCCAACATGGATTAATTTAAGTCTTAAAACCATGCTTAAATCTCATCTACAATTTAAGTGGCCTTAATTTGATTTACATTACTTCACTTGGAAAGTGAATCATCTATTTCAGTTTTGAGGTTTTCTATGTTGGATTCTAATGTGCTGTAACTAATTTACCTCAAAAATTAGTTTGAGTTATTTTCATGAATGTGGTCATGTAGGTGAGTGTTTAATTTGCTGTCTGGTATAACATGAACATACTATCGCAAACAGTACAAAGAAACCCAAACAGAACAAAGAAATGGGAACAACTGAGCACACATGCTAAATATTTTGAACTGCTTTTTGATTCAGTTTCATGTAAAATTCACAGAAAGAGTTGAGTCATAACACTAAAAAATAATCATATATATCACATGGTTTCTGTTCCTCAGTTGGCTCTGCCACATTTCTTTTATATCACGGGCAAGCTGAAATTACTTGATTCTCAGGAAGCAATTGTAGGATCCCTGAATGGAAATTTACTACAGCCTGTTTCTATTTCAGAATTTACAGCTATTTTACATTCCATCATGTTTTTAAACTGACAGCTTCTCTTGGTACGCAACAGAAAAAAGAAACCAAAACCAACCTTATTCTTGATACCTTTCTGAAAGTGGTAAATGCAGCATATGACAAAGAAATGATGTATTGGAAAGATGAGGTCAGATATTGGCAAGATGTCTTCAATGCAGAAGTTGTAGAGTATTCTTCTTGTTCTCCATACACTGTTTTAGCATTTCTTCGGGCATATACTTACTATGTTTGGAATAAGCCATCGGTATTTTAATATGTGGAAAAGACTATTTCATCCATCCTAAAATGTATTAAATTTTTATTGTTACAAGCACTGGATTTATTTATAATTCCAGGAATAACAAATTATGAGGAATATTCCTTAATCCAGGAGAGCATCGAAGAGAAGAAAGAGGAGAGTACAGGAACACTTAAGAAAGATAGGACACTGTTACGTGATGAAAGAAAAATGGAAAAACTGAAGGCAAAGCTTCATACAGATGATGATTGTGAGTAATGTATTTCAGGGTAATTCTTTGATTAATATCTTTCCACTGTATAATGCAAAGAAGCCATGCAGTAATGCATTTTTAGACTATTCAGTGTGTTTCAGTTGGTTCCTGGCTATATTTTGCATCCCTTTATATGTAGTGCTATCTGCAGTTGAGTATTTTTAAAATTAAGTGAATGGGCAGCTCTAACTCTAAGAGTTAGCAGGTGTTTTGAAGTGCTTTTTGTTACATGTTTTGATAGGGTTATTCCAGCTTAAGTTTGAAGGGTTGTTATTGTCCCTTCATTAAATTTGGATATTTAATAATTGATGCCTACTGAAAGCCATCAAAAGGTAGTTTTGTATTTGAAGGTATAAGTTTTAACTCTAAGTGAGGTTTGCCAAAGACTTAAGACAGTATTTGATTTGTTTTTGTATGTTAAGTCATGAGAACTCTTTTTTCTGTTTTACTGTAAGACATTAAGATTAATTGTAAGTGGCAGGAAGATGTTTTAAAATTGTTTTTAAGGATAAGAAATCAGATAAACAGAATCATTTATTTTAGGGGTAAAACATGTTAAACTTATTCTTTTGTGAAGCTTTGAGTGCTAAATTTAGTGGTAAAACATTACTATAGTTGTTTCTTCAACAATATTAATGATGTCTATGCTATAGTATATCCTTGTTTCTCAGCAGTGCTGTTTTTCAGTTCTCATTTGTAGCAAACCTTCAACATTGACAGCTAGAAATAGAAATGAAAGCAACATTTCTTGTGGAGTTTCCCCCCAAAGGGGAAACACCAGTTATCCCATGAGTTTCACAACAGCTTTTAGCATTGGCAACAGTGTGGATTTAACAGTGTGCATGTCTGTGGCTCTGTTGCAGTAAATTGGTTGGATCACAGCCGGACCTTCAGAGAGCAAGGAGTGGATGAAAATGAAACACTGCTCTTAAGACGAAAGTTCTTTTATTCAGACCAGAATGTAGATTCAAGAGATCCTGTTCAGCTTAATTTGCTTTATGTTCAGGTACAGTATTTTCTACCTTGTCTGAGGAAACCTATGTAGGTTAGTTAGAAAAAATTTGGTGCTCAAATACTCCATCTTTTTGAATTCCAGTTCTGGATGTGCATTAGTTGTACCCTTTTGTCTGGCCCTTTAAAAATACATTATAGTACAGAGGCTTTGCTGATTTTTTTTAATCAAATACTTTGAACCCAGTAATGGACACTGAGCCAAAAATCCACTGGCTTTCACATCCTGATTCCTTAAAATTGGTACATGTTTTTAGTCCCAAGTTGCTCTTTTTAGTTCTTCTTCTCTTCTCTGGATGATGCTCTCTGTGTAATGTAGAATCTCAGGTCAGTCTTGTGAACAGCTTTCTGTTTCTCATGTCTTTTTCTCTTGTGCCTGATCAGTGAGAGAGCTTCTTCCGCACTCCTTTCCAATCTTCAACCCAGACAGCACACAAGGCAGACAGGCTTTCCGTCAAAAGGGACCATGTCATGTAACGCAGTAGGAGTCCATCTGACAAGTTTCCTAAACTGTCACAGGCACTGTGCATACCTTAGCAAAGCCAGGAGCTTTATGCAGAAGATAGTTTTTAACTGAAGGTGCTGTTGCAGTTGCCTGCAATTCAGTCTGAAAAAAGTAGGCTTTTAAAATCTTTGCTAAAGTTTCAGGGTTTTTTTTTAAAGTAAAAAAACCCCCAACCTGTAAGTTTAATGGAATGTGCTGTTGGTTTACTTGATGTTGCTATAAATTACATTTTAAAAATCTGAAGCAAAAGATAAGGCTGTTCTATTGCTCGTAGAACAGCAGTAGCTTTTTGAAGTATTTGAGAAGACCATCACACTGAGTTGTTCTCCTGCCACTAAAATATTTCATTCAGGCTGGTATGACAGTATGTGTTGATGTTTTATCATTGCTTTGTCTATGGATAGGTGAGCCTTCTACTGCCAGAGATATAAAATCTGTTATCTTCAGTAATCATCAAATTTACATAGGGGCAGACACACAGCATTTTCCTCCTTCTGTTACCATATATATAACAGTAATTTGAGTTTTTACCTACTAATTTTGGAGATTTTTTTCCCTCCTATATGAGGCAGTAGGATGAAAGCTTTTCAGTATGTGTATTTGCACACACATGCATCTGTATGTATGTGTGTACATACACAGAAGTGTATGTGGTATTTTATTTACACATGCATCAGGACATGGCTATCATGTTCTCTTTGTTCAAAACTATTACAATCATAGCTTCAGTAAGTCACCAGAGATCCTCACAATGAAATAATCTAGCCCTTTGTTTTATTAGTCACATACACATCCAGAACAGAATAATAAAGACATTCAGAAGGAAGAGGGTGTGTTGCTGGTTGTATTCAAGCTTTCAAGGAATTTGAGATAGAGTAGTTGTTTTGGTGTTTGTGTGTCTGACAAATCCTTGTTTCTCTCCTCTAGGCTCGTGATGACATTCTGAATGGTTCCCATCCTGTCTCCTTTGAAAAGGCCTGTGAATTTGGAGGCTTTCAAGCACAGATCCAGTTTGGACCTCATGTAGAACACAAACATAAACCTGGATTTTTAGAGTAAACACTTCTAACTTCTAAATTTGGGTGACCTCAAGTGTAACTAATGTTGAGTTGTCACAGATTAAGCACATTTTATTACTCCAAGCAGAGGTAATCAGATTCAGTGTGTTTTCAATAGCAAATCTCAGTGAAAGGAGCTTTATTGCACAAATCAGCAACCTCAGCCAATGAGGGGACCTTTGGCAGTGGCTTATTAGACAGCACACGGCGCTGGCTCCTCCCAGAGTGCCAGTTAAATACACGCTTAGTACTAGGAAAGTACAAGAGTGGGAAGAAGTTTTGTCATTTGAATAAAGTGAATCCTGCTGTGTGCAGAGATTAAATTTTCCAAACTTTTTAGTGGCATTAATCACTTGGTCAGATTCACCCTCTCATGGTGTTGTATGAATGGAATTCTAGAACTGTGCTATTTGTTTAAGGCATACACAGAAGTACTCCTTACAAGTGGCTCATCCTTTAATCTTTATTGTGATACTTAATTTACTGCTGTCAGCAAGGCAAATTAAATTTGACTGAAATTTAGATGTCCCATTTTTCTACTGATTTTGATTTTCTGATTGGTTTACCTGCAGTAGAATTAACCGAGGGCCGAAGTCTGAGGAAAGCAATGTAGGAAGGTAAAAGAAAGCTATTTACTGCACAGTCCATCAAGCCTTACCTACATATGAGGCTCATAAATACCTTAATTGGAGGCACAAAACAATGGGTGCGTATTTGGTTTCTGTCCTGTTCCACTGGCAGAGTGCTCAGTGCTGCCTCAGGCTTCCTCTGTGAGCCACTCTGGGATTTACAGTATCTCAGGGAATCACTTTGAAGTGGTGTCTTGCTGTGGAATGTGCAATGCTGCAGCATTGGTTGCTTGAAACACTTCACTTCTGAAAGATATTCCTGAAGTAGCAATTCAGTTATGTGAATAAACATCTTTCAGTTAATAATCAGCTTTTCATTTTACTGTCTGTCTGCTCCTGATTGGCCCATGAACTTTCCTATTAGAACTACTCATGTCTAAAAATTACAGGGGCCCACTATAACAGCCTCAGTGTACTCCTGGTTTTTATTTCCTAGAATTGTGGCCAGTTACACAACAATCTTTCTCTGGGATTTGTCCATTGTCTTCTTATTGTTTCCTTCTCTCTCCACTCACTGAAGAGTATTCCTGCAGCAAACCATTGGGGTGTTATCTCATGATAAGCTAATGTTGTGTCATGGTAATGATTTCAAGAGTTAGGTGTTCCCAGAAGTAGTTGCTTTTAATTTTCAAAGCAGTAATTTCCCACAAGCTTAACCAGTGGCTTTTGCAAAATGCTGAACAGCATTCAGTTGCTTAAATTTTTTTAGGATTTTCTAATGTACTACTTGGTTTTTTCAGTGGCAAGTTTCTTTCTCCCTTTCTGTTTTTTTAAGCTCCCATATAGTGAGTGTGTTTTATGCTGTACTGAAGCTGCTGGCTGGATGATAGTTGTACTTTGTATGCTGTGCTGGATAGTTTGGAGTCCATCATGAAACACTCATCACTCATATAATGTGCATTATCTTTTTAAAATCCTAATAGAAATGAGAGGTATTAATAACTGAATGGTCTGTTAGAAAAAGAATGTTAATCCAGTGGAAACCATTTTGAACCAGATTTCCAAAATTTAGAACTTTCTCTAAGTCTGTAGGGCATTTTTCTCTGCTGTTGTTTTATTTTCATTTAGAGGTTTGACTGTATTAGAACCAAACTTGGCAGGTAACCAACTGTAATTGCTCTCTGTCCTGGTGTTTAATGAGTTTCATAAAATTAAGCATTTCTCATTTGGAGGTAATTCAGTTTTTGTCCTCTGTAGATGAATCTGCTCCAGAACCATAAGTACCTGGTCACTGTCTCCTAATTTGAAGTGTACATGTTTATGATTTAGCGTTGATGCATTTACTTTACCTAGCCATCATGACAGCCTTTTTGTAAAACCTCTTGCTTTTGTTCTCTGAGTCTAAGTGAGCCAAGTGATCCTGGCTCACTATGAACAATATACAGAAATAGTGTAGTTAAATGCTCGTTATTTTTTTCTTAAGATGTATCTCTCATCCTTTCAGAAAAAAAAATCTTAGTTTGTTTTTGGTTTTTTATCCCCTTGAAAAGCTTTTTTCAACATTTCATCCAACTGTTTTCTGCTGTTTGGTGTATAAACACTGATTCTTTTCAAGTAAGAAAGTAGTTTTGTTTTATATAAATAATATGCTGTAGCTCAGTATTTGAAATACATTTGAGAGGTATACAGTCACTCACTACTGAAACTTTAAGATGCTATAGATTCCCTCAAGGAGAATCTGTCAGCTAATACAAAACAGCAGAGAACAGCTGTTCAGAGAACAGCAGAGAACAGAGAATAGCACTAGTATTTCATGAAATTGTTTGGAAACAGCTTAGCTTAGTTTGCTGTTCTACAATATGTTTGTGTAGAGAGACCTTTTGTATCCTTTTTTGTCGTTGCTAAAGTATTCTTGGCACAGATGAAGATGATTGCTAGGACATTGGTATTGGTTGTTGGAATTCCCTTGGAGCTCTTGCCAAAGCAAATTGTGAAAGCATTAAACTATCAACTTAAAAGTAGTCCTTTTTCATGCTGTTCATGGTACAGGTGTAGTTTTGCATGGCACCTACAGAGGGTAACCTAGAGCTGAATTTGCTGAGAGAATATCTAATAAAGAGCACTCACTGTTCATCTGCAGATAGGAAAGGAGCACTTCAAACTGCACACCTCCACTTTGCAAATATGCTGGCAAATAGAAAAGCTGCAAATGATAATTGAGCTTGATGCTGAGCTCAGTTTTTGAATCTAACCTGGTTTGCTGAATTAAGCTGTATTTTTCAAGAACACCATTATGCTAGTGAAAAACAATCCAAGTGTTGGCACTCATGTATAATTTTTAAGGAACTCAGTGTAAACCAAATTATATCAACACTGCTTGCTATTAGCTGCTTTTTGGACTGAGTTCAATGTCCATTCTAATATGTGTAATTTAAGGGATTAAAGAAGGCTAAATGATAAGATAGTTCTGTTATTTTTGCTAGCTCCATTAAAAAGCTGCCAAATAAAGTGAAACTGTGTTTGTAAAGAAAATAGCTGGATTATAGGTAGAATTCGTTTCAGTTCTGCTCACAGCTGGCATTTCACCCTTTCAGCTGAGGTGATCACTTATCTCTTGATTTAAAAATAGTGGAAGGTGATAGAAGGAAAACCTTCCACTTGAATTGCCACTCACATGTTACAGGGGTATTACAATTGCTGCTTAATTGACAAAGTTGTTTCCTTAACCCTTGCTGCTTATGAAGCTCCAAGTAATGTTTGCTTAGCAGTGTCTTTTAAAGTGTTATATTAATTAATAAGTAAGTAGACAAGCTTAAAAATATAATGGTTTTGATAGTTTATCTACCTACAGATAGCTGAGAAAATTAACTGTAGCTAATAAAATAATTTTAAGTGCACTGATAACTATAATTAGTTTATATAAATCCATTTCCAGAATGAAATCCTGTTTAATTCAGGTTTGAATTGGTTGTTTTTTTAATTTGCCTTGGAATTGAATTTAACTAAACTGGTTTGAACCTGTGAAATTCTGTACAAAACCACCAGTTGTTTCATAAAAGGCACACCAGCTTTTTAAGATAATAAGCCGTATTCAGTCCTTATCTACAGTTTTAATTTGGCTCTTCAGCCTTCCCTACCCCATGATGTATCTTTGTAAATAAGTCCCCAAGAAGAGATTTCTTTATCATGGATTAGTAAGATGTAGCTACGAGAACATCAGAAAAAAGATTAGCAAGGACTGTTTTTCTTACTTTGTTTTATAATGCTAGAGCTTTATGGAAAAGACAAAATGTGTGATCTCAGTACTGAGTAATACTTTTGAAGCACAAAATCTTAATTTAGTCTTTTGAGCTATTTTGTTGATTGTGTGCAATGGCAGGCTTTTGTGTTTAAAAACAAAATAAAAGCACAGAAATAGAAACAAAAAACCCAACACAAACACCCATTCCCTCAAGATAAAAAACCAAAGCAACTCCTACAGAACAGCTGAGCAATTTTTTTGCCGATCTTGTTTAAAACAATCCATCCTTCTCAAAACTTCTAACTTTGTGTCCTAGTAGATAGTGTAGCCTTCAGTGTTAAGTGTTGCTTGTTTACTGAATAAATCAAAATAAGGAGGACATTCTCCAGTCATACTTTTTCTGTGATTCTTAATAGCCCGAAGTAGGGGGAATCCTTAGAGACTAATTAGTTTAACTGTGCAAGTTTCTTTAGGTGGAAAATGACCTGTTGAATATATGAGATGATTTCATCAGAGTAGACTATTCCAGATGGGAAGGTACAATCCAGAACAGATATTTGTTAAAGCATGATGCTGATATGCCCTCAGGCTAGGGTGAAATTTGGGTGAGATAAAGGATTATCTTATTATACAGCAGGGAGGGGTAGGTGAGGTGTTGAAGGATTCCTTCTGACCGAACTCTGTCATGGAGGCTGAACTTGTTTAATCCATCTTCTGAGAGCCTTAGAATATGAGTGCTGCAGAAATTAAAACTACTTCCTTTTCTACTTCAAGATAATGCAGTGGTATTAAGTGTCCACTTAAATTACCTTCTAGTTTTCCAGTACAATATTAATGTTCTAACACTTCTTGGTTGACGCAAAGAAAGAACTGGTGCCACGCATCAGTAAATCAAAGCACTGCTGTGAAGTAACAGCAGTGTCTGAACTCAGACACAGAGCTGGCTCAAGCTTCCATGTCCCCTTCTCCCAGATTACAAGTGTAGTTGCATTTAGATGTGAAACCCCCTGAGCAGCTGAGAGACATACTATAATTTAAGAATGGAAAGTGACTTGGCTATTGTTTATTTTCAATGAATTTTCAAAAATATGAGAAGGTAGTGTACATGGGGCAGCAACTCAAGTGGTAAGGTAACCAGTTGCTCTTGCTCTACTTAGTTTTGTTTTGTTTTGGAGGTATTTTACACCCATTTTAGGAAGTCTGGGGGACCTAGTGCCGGTAAAGATGTAGAGAAAGCATCCCTCAAGAAGGAACCATTAACTTTGGAATTTCTTTTTTTTTTTTTTCCCTAGCCTGAAAGAATTCCTGCCTNGGCTATTGTTTATTTTCAATGAATTTTCAAAAATATGAGAAGGTAGTGTACATGGGGCAGCAACTCAAGTGGTAAGGTAACCAGTTGCTCTTGCTCTACTTAGTTTTGTTTTGTTTTGGAGGTATTTTACACCCATTTTAGGAAGTCTGGGGGACCTAGTGCCGGTAAAGATGTAGAGAAAGCATCCCTCAAGAAGGAACCATTAACTTTGGAATTTCTTTTTTTTTTTTCCCTAGCCTGAAAGAATTCCTGCCTAAAGAATACACCAAACAAAGAGGAGCTGAAAAGAGAATATTTCAGGTAATTGTGAGGTTGAAAAAACTCCTGTAGTTTTACTACCTTTATAAGAAAAATCTGATTTCCCAGGTGTATACTTAGTATATGCTTGAACTGTATAGCTATCAGAAAATGAATTATCAAGTATTTGACAGGTTTTATTTTATTTCTTCAGCAGATTTATTGTCCTGATCCTTTTTTCTTCAGTGATGATTATCCAGTGTGTTTTGTTAAATGGAGAGAGTGAAAACTCAGTATTTTTAACATCTTTTTGTCAGTTGTGTTTAAATATAAAGATGCATATTTGTGCTAAAATAGATACATGTGTAGGAAAACCAGTTTTAATTTCATGCTTTGTTCAACCACAAGCCTCAATTCTGCTTGTTAATGCTTGAATTCAGCTGTGTGTGTGGGAATCATCCCATTGTAAAAGACTGGAGCAATTGAGTGTAAATAGTAAAATGTACTGAAAGTGTTAGAAGTGGTCTTTGAGTCTGAGTGCTGTAGATGCACCAGGTATCTCTGCCCACTTAAATACAGGTTTGGCAATACAATGGAAGTTGGAAAATTCTGAGGTCAGCAGGAGAGGTAATGTCATATGGCTGCTGGAAGGACACACCAGAGATCTGTGATCTCAGCTTGGGAGACCAGTTCAAGAGCAGGAATAGGTCGCATCCTTTCTTTTGTCTGCTACACTCCCAGCTGAAGAGTTCTATAATTTAATGAGTCTGTTCTGCCTTGAGTTTTCAGTACTTCCTTGTAGATGAGTATGTCTGACACTTTTCTGTGCACCTTTAGGTGGTGTAGTGACATTGCAGTTTAAGCAAAAACCAGATTCATTCACTTCTGAGTATCATGACCATGCTGTTCATAGCATGGGATTTTTGCCCATGTCAGATATGACCTATGAGTAATTTCAATCATTATGTGCTTTAATGCATGGACCAGAAGCTCATCAGTGAGGGCACTGATCTGGGCAAGGATTTGACAGCAGGGTAGAATGTGTGAGCTGTCTTTTGAAAAAAACCCAGCTGTTTCCCAAGTCATGAAGTTCTGGAGCTTGGCAGGTGTTTTTCATCAAGTATTCCATCTGCAGTGACTACGTTTGTGCTCCTTCTTCTTTTGGGACCGTGGTTGTGTTCTCTGTGCCAAAGTTGATAGATGGGAGCAGCCTTGGGATTCAAGGCTGTGTTCTTGGGATTCAGGAGGCTTTTGGAGTTGCAGTTGCTCCTCCCAGTGCTCCTCCTTGGAAGTTCCACACTATTGAGGTGGGAACAAGTGGAATAGGAAGGCACTTCCCATGTTCCTGGTGCTCTCCCACAGCCATCAGTCGAAGGTGGCAACCAGCAGTTCAGAAGCACGTGAAGGGAAGATGGGGTGGGATTGGGAAACCCACAGACTGGATTTAAATAGAGAGACATTTGGATGTAGGTTTCAGCACAATGGTCTGGATAGGAAAGCAGATGCTGGGGTGAAATTTGAATACATAAGATGGATATCTGACATTACTTACACGTAATCATCAATCTACTTATGACCAAATTGTTTAAATAATAAATAGAGACTGAGTTACAAGACACACTTAGATGAGTATTTCAGGACAAACTATTTAGAAAAACTATAGTTTTTTCCTCAACTGTAGAACTATTTTCATGTGATGGAAAATAATTCTGGATAATGTTGCAACTGGCAAAAAAGGCCCATTGCAAATCTATCTCCGAGACATGAGAAATGGTCAAGTAGAAGGTGTGAGGCTGTCATGAATCAGAAGTTTTGGGCACAAAGCAGGAATAAATAATCTATTTTGGAGGGCGGGGGAAAAAAGGGTGCTGGTACATTTAAATGACTTTTAAAACCTGAGTGAGGAGGCATTGATTATATGAAACCTAATGGTGTCAAATAGCAGGAATACTTAGAATTTTAAACTGTGTCAGAAGGGTTGTAACGTGTGTGGTTTGAGGCACAGATTAAATGGTTGATGGTCAAAGAGGAGTGTTGCATTTGCCCAGGTTGGTTATTTTCTCTGATGTGAGGAATTATATGATAGTTTTTGCTAACATTTCAAATATTCTAGTTGTAATGATTATTAACTAAGCATCCTGAAACAGATAAAAGCTATACTCTTTCTGTTCATTTCTAGAAAGCATTGGTTCTATCTAAGTGATATTGAACTCTCTTACAGGAGCACAAAAACTGTGGTGAGATGACTGAAATAGAAGCCAAAGTGAAGTATGTGAAGCTGGCACGTTCCCTGCGCACTTACGGGGTGTCGTTTTTTCTTGTTAAGGTAACATGGCTCTTGCTGTGACCATCCTGTATCCTTGGTTATGGATTACCTCAGGTCCCTCACTAAGGAAAGGTTTGCTACCTCAACCACTAATATTTTAATTTCCTAGAGGAGTGAGAAGAGGGATTGTCTTTTGAAATGAATCGTAAAGATGCACTAAAGACCAGAGCTTCTTAATGCATTGCTTGAAAATCATGGTCTGTAAACAGACTGAGCCTGAAATTTTGAATTGTCACTGTCTACATGCCAGTTGCTTCCCTTTGTCAGTATATTCTATCTTGCTTTTCCTTTGTGCTGTGGAAAGCTACATTTGTATGGAAAAAATCTTACACCTTGTTATAGGAAAAAATGAAAGGCAAAAACAAGCTGGTTCCTCGTTTGTTGGGGGTCACCAAAGACTCAGTGATGCGTGTGGATGAGAAGACCAAGGAAGTGTTGCAGGAATGGCCACTGACAACTGTGAAACGCTGGGCTGCCTCACCTAAAAGCTTCACTCTGGTAATCCTTCTGTGTATATTCAGAGGACAAGGGATTTATGTGGCAAGGAGACTTAGAACAGTTTCTGTACTGTAACTTTTTCTATCTCTAATTTTCTAACCTGATGGAGTCACTGAGTCCTCAGGTAATAAATTGATGCACATATTGTAGTCCAGGTTCAATCTGTAGTTTGGTGTTTCTAGACAGGCCAGTTCCTCAAAAGTACTGTTAAAACCTTTTAACAAACCACTGTTTAAATCTGGTTTGTGCCTAACTAATGAAACAGTTAAGAAAGTGTTATTATTCACACTTGTGAAAATAGTTATGGTGCTTGTCATTCATGATGTACTTTGTGACTTGCAAGATATGAACATAAACAAAGTCAGATGGCTCAATTATGTATTTGATAATTACAGATTAAGAGAAGCTTCATGAATGTGATATTTTCCTAATTATTTGGTCCATAGGAGACCACTGCAACATATATTTTGGGTATGAAAAGGTTGTTTAAAGTGATGGAGCAGGAGACAGAGGCTACAAAATTGCATTCACTTGATTCATGTGCATCTAATTTCCAATTGCATGGATGATTATGCTCTAGGATGAAATTTTAAAAACTTTTTCTCCATCCTCAAGTGACTGAATTGATAAAGTATCTCTTGGGCATTTCAATTTATGAAACATCTATGATTAAGCTGAAATAAAAAGTATTCCTCTCTCCTCCATCAGTCTCATATACAGACTGGTTTAGAATCTTGGAGAAGATTCTGTTGGATATAATAAAATGTCTATACAATTTCAGAATTTGTATTTTCTCACTCATACTTGGTACTGTTTCTTCATTTACTTACTTCACATTTTCTGATAGATTTTGGGTTTTTTCCCCTTTTTCTTCAGGATTTTGGTGAATATCAGGAAAGCTATTACTCAGTACAGACCACTGAAGGAGAACAGATCTCTCAATTAATTGCAGGTTACATTGATATCATCCTAAAGAAGGTACAGTATTAATATTTTGGCATGTAGCAAAAAAGCCAATGCAAAAACTCAAATATGTGTAAAGTGCAGTTTTTCTCTCATGACGTCAGTGTTGTATCTTGTTTTTTGATGTTACATATTTTTCCTACAAATAAGGCACTGCTTCTGGAAAAATCAAGGGTATTTGTTACATCTCTAGCATGTGTCAGGCTCAGTACAGCACTCCTGGGCTTTGTTTTTCTGTCTGGAAGGTGACCTGGTGACTCTGAGTGTATATCCAGGGAAGAGTCCAAAGATTCAGCTATGGATTTTTAAGCTATAGTCCAGAGCGATGAATCAGGTGGGAAGAAATTATCCTAGCAGTATTTAAAACTACAGCCAAGACTGCACAATAGTTGTCCAGGTGCTCTTGTATATCATGTACCAAAGCTGAGAGCGTTTTTTGGCCAGAAAAACAGACAAAAAGCCGCAACAGTACATTGCTTTAAGAACACTGTGATTAGTAAAGCAAAGAATTAGACCTTAGTTGTGCAGAGAGGGATGAAATCAGTGTTTGTGAAGAGGTCAGACTGCCTTGAAACTTGTTTTTATGGAATGTGCCTGACAGGAGAGAGGAAGGGCTGATACACATTTCTGGTATTCAAAATATTTCCAAGCAAGCGCAACAGGACAAAATGGCAAGTTTGCCAACAAACATGGAGCTGAGTGGGCCCATTCTAATCATGCTGTATAGAAAAGTGAGCTGTTTCAAACAGCACTGATCACTTCTTGTGAAATTTTTACTTTATTGTCATTCCAAACTACATCATTCTTTACTGCAATAGATTTTAGGAGTAAGAAATCACAAAGTTAAGTAGCCCAGAATAATTTATTGCCTTTGTTCATATGAGCAGTGTAGGATATAACATAAAGTGTTAAATAATAAGAGGTTGAGGAGGATTGCCAGAATTCATAACACAGAATTCATCACATGGCTTTTTCTCTGAGGCTGCCAGGCTCAGGTTTAATAAACATCAAATAAATCGCAGGTTTCTGTAGATGGTTTAAAACTTGATTAAAAAATAGCTTTGCTCTGTAGTGCCAAATGAAAGCAGCCTTCTGTCTTGATAGAATACAAATGTGTGAATTTCCACTCCCAGTCCTCTGATTGTTGTTTTTCTCTACCATCTGCTGACACAGCCAGTTTAAAATGAATGGATTAGAAACAGGTTAAAGCATAAACACCCATGATTCATAGGAGAAGCTGCAGTTCACAGTTGTTGAGCCCATGTTATCTCTGTGATGGATGCCTCAAAGTGGGGTTTATTGCTTTCAGTTGCATAATCACAGAATTACAGAATTACCTAGGTTGGAAAGGACCTCTAAGATCATCTAGTCCAACCTATGACCTAACACCTCCTCATGAACTAAACCATGGCTCTGAGTGCCATGTCCAGTCTTTTTTTAAATGCCTCCAGGGACAGTGACTTCACCACCTCCCCAGGGCAGATGATTCCATTGCCCAATCACTCTTTCTAACATCTAACCTAAACCTCCCTTTGTGCAGCTTAAGGCTGTGTCCTCTCATTATGTCACTGGTTGCCTGGGAGAAGAGACCAACTCCCACCCGACCACAGCCACCCTTCAGGGAGTTGTAGAGAGTGCTCAGGTCACCCCTGAGTCTCCTTTTCTCCAGGCTAAACAGCCCCAGCTCCCTCAGCCCTTCTTCATAGGACTTGTGTTCCAAGCCCTTCACCAGCCTTGTTGCCCTCCTCTGGACACACTCGAGCATCTCAATGTCCTTCCTGAACTCAGTGGCCCAGAACTGGACACAGTACTCAAGGTACAGGGAAGAATCACTTCCCTGGTCCTGCTGGACACACTAGTCCTGATCCAGGCCAGATGCCATTGGCCTTCTTGGCCACCTGGGCACACTGCTGGCTCATATTCAGTCAGCTGTTGACCAGTACCCCCAGGTCCCTTTCTGCCTGGCCACTGTCCACCTACTCTGTCCCCAGCCTGTAGCACTGCAGGGGGTTGNCTGCCCCTCCTAAACCCATGCTGGCTGGGTCTGATTCCCTGGCCATTCTGTAGCTGCCGAGTGATGGCACTCAGGACGATCCATTCCATAATCTTGCCAGGCACTGAGGTCAGGCTGACTGGCCTGTAGTTTCCCAGATCCTCCTTCAGGCCTTTCTTGTGGTGTCACACTGGCCAGCTTCCAGTCATCTGGGACCTCCCCAGTGAGCCAGGACCGATGGTAAATGATGGAGAGCGGCTTTGCAAGCTCCCTCATCACCCCAGGATGGATCTCATCTAATCCCCTAGATATATGGGCATCTAAGTGTCTGAGCAGGTCCTTGACTGCTTCCTCCTGGATAACAAGGGGGCTGCTCTCTCCCTGACACCATCTACAAGCCCAGGAGGACATCTGTCCTGAGGACAACCTGTCTTTTTGTTAAAAACTGAGGCAGAGAAGGTGTTCAGTACCTCTGCCTTTTCCTCATGTTCAGTTTCTAAATTCCCTCCCATATCTAATAGAGAATTGACGTTGTCTTTACCCTTCCTTTTGCCATTAATGTATTTATAAAAATATTTTTTATTGTCCTTCACAGAAGTTGCCAGTTTGAGTTGTAACTGGACTTTTGCCTCTCTTAATTTTTTTTCTGTATACCCTAGCAACCCCCTTAAACATTGCCTAAGATACCTGACCACCTTCCAAAGGTGATACACCCTCTTTTTTTTCCTCAGTTCCTTCAAAAGCTCCTTGCCCATCCAGGCTGGTCATTTTCCTTGTCAGCTCATCTTTTGGCACACAGGGACAGTCAGTTCCTGTGCCTTCAAGATTTCTGTTTTGAAGCACACCCATCCTTCCTGGACTCCTTTATTCCTAGGGGCTGCTTCCCAAGGAACTCTCTGAATAAGTCTCTTGAATAGGCCAAAGTCTGCCCTCTGGAAGTCCAGTGTGTAAGTTTTATCAATGCCCCTCCTTGTTTCATCAAATATTGAAAACTCTATAATTTCATGATCACTGTGCCCCAGAAAGTCTCTGACCACCACATCTCCCAGCCCATCTCTGTTTGCAAACAGCAGGTCTAGTGTAGTCCCTCCCCTGGTAGGCTCGCTCACTAGCTGTGACAAGAAGTTGTCCTCCACACACTCTAAGAACCTCCTAGATTGCCTCTTTTCTGCGGTGTTGAGTTCCCAGCAGATGTCTGGTAGGTTAAAGTCACCTACAAGAACAAGGGTTGTTAATGTTGAAACATCCTCCAGCTACTTGTAGAATAAGTTATTCACCTCTTCTTCCTGGTTGGATGGTCTATAACAGACTCCCACTAGGATGTCAGCCTTGTTAGCCTTCCCCCTGATACTCACCCATAGGCACTCGACTTTATCATCATTAGTCTCAATTTCTATGGCATCAAGAACCTCCCTAATACAGAGAGCCACCCCTGCACCTCTCTCCCCTCCTGTTTCTTCTGAAGAGTTTGTAGCCTCCATTGCAGCACTCCAGCCATGCGAGTCGTCCCGCCACATTTCCATGATGGCAACTATGTCATGGCTTTGCTGCTGTACTGTGGCTTCCAGCTCCTCTTGTTTGTTACCCATGCTGCAATGCATTAGTGTATGTGCACTTCAACTGGGTTGACTCTGGCTTACCACCCTTGGGCTTGTTTCCAGAGAGCCTGGTTTCATCCCCTTCCCCCTTCTGAACCTAGTTTAAAGCCCTCTCAATGAGCCCAGTTCATGGGCTAGAATCCTTTTGTCCTTAGCAGACAGATGGAGCCCATCTGGCTCCAGCAGGCCAGGTGCCATGAAAGTTGCCCCTTTCAAAGAACCCAAAATTCTGCTGATGGCACCAGCTTTTAAGCTACTTGTTGATAGTGTGGGTTCTCCTTTTCCTTTCATCATTTGTCCCTGCCACTGAAGGGACTGAGCAGAACACTGCCTGTGCTCCTGCCCCATTAACCACTTGATCCAGAGTCCTGAAGTCTATTTTAATTGCCCTGGTGCTCTTCTTTTCAATCTCATCACTGCCAGCCCAGACTATTAGCAGTGGGTAATAATCAGAGGGCTGAATCCTGGAACCGAGACATCCCATACCTTGGCCCCAGGGAGGCAGCAGAGCTCCCTGTGGGATTGGTCCAGTTGATACATGGATGAAATCAAACTCTAATAATAAGAACTTCTTTCTCCAAAGTTGTGTGTTCATATGGATGTGCATGAGGAGTTCCTCTTGAATGGAAGGTCATAGTGGATACTCCTCTATTTATATTCTTCTGTGTGGATTCAGACTGCAATTCATGTAGCCAGAGGGAAAGCAGACAGTTTCTCTGCACTAGGCAACAAGTAGAAATAGACTCTTTTTCTAAGGCACTATTTCTATTATTTGTAGTTTCTAGTGGTTTAGACTTAGACTTCAGACTGTTCTTATTTATATTTACAAATCTCTCTTAGCACTAAAAAACTCCTGCCTCAGTCTTCAGCCTGAAGTCAGACTGTCCTGTACTTTAAAGTACCTGTGATAAAACAATTTGGAGACAGTATGCAATTTATTGTCTTTACTTAGGGATATGTATTTCCTACTGGTAAGTAGCACCATATGGTAGCATTTCAGCACTTTCCTTATACCTTTGTTCAAATAGGCACCAGCAGGCTTTTTTCCTTTATGTATTTTATCTGCCAGGCTTTAGCACCTGGGCTGTTAAATGCTGAAGAGTACCTTTTCTCCAGGGGAGGTTGTATTGTCACTCACTGCCCACAGCATGGTGTTCAGCACCAGACAAGGCTCTACAGGTCATTTGATTAGGTTTGTGGTAAATGACAAGGAAATAGCGGAGAGAAAGCAAGAAACAACACACATTGTTTAACTTATCTTTTTTTTTCCCCCCTCCAGAAACAAAGTAAAGATAGATTTGGGCTTGAAGGTGATGAGGAATCAACCATGTTGGAAGAATCTGTTTCACCTAAGAAGTGAGTGCATGCAACAGGAGGAAATGATCTGTCTTTAAGAGTAGCACATTTAGCTGTGGCAGCTTTTTCAAATGAAAGTAGTACAGTTATTACTGTGAAAGAATGGTTTTCTACAGAGTATTTCAATAGAAGGAAGTACTATCCCCAGGCAATTCAGCAGCCTCCTAGCTTCATTCAAGGAAAGAGAAGATATTTGTCACAAAATTGTTGATTAGGGCAATCAGCAATGGCACCAGTTTGTGGTAACTTGACCCTTGAACAAAGGCACTTAGGCTGTAATTCAGTAAAATGCTGGGGCAGAGAGGGGAGTAATGAAGCAGAGCTGAAAAGTTGTAGCATTCTCTTCATGTATGATTTACAAGGTTTTAGTTGCTTGTATCTGTTAATTCCATGGTTTCCAGTAGATTTAACACCTGTCAGTTGAGTTGTACACAGTGTTATGACCAGAGCTGGCTTATTTCACTAGCCAAATCCATCAGATGTGTGGAGTGGGTAGAGGAAAGGGTTTGGTACAAGTAGGTCAGGTTATGGTTCTGATGGGAGAGTAACTGGACATAGCAAAACACAGAACTTTAGAGCTGGCCACACTCTTGAAAAGGAATGTCAAATCTTCCTGTGCAGTGAGGCAATAGAAACAGATTTGTGGCATCATAAGCTGTAATGAGCCATTCAAGTCTTTTTGTGGAACTCTTGAGGGTGTCAGTGTCAGCAGTGTATATGTGAAAAGTCCATTTGATTTATTGTTAAACATACGGTTTATATGAGATAGATTTGTTGGATATTTCATGTGGTCGTATGGGAAATTTCATCTTTTGATGGATCACACATGTTCAGATGCCCTTTATTTTGACATGGCCCTTTCCAAGTCACTTCCAGAATATACTGTTAGCTAAGAGTTGTGCAGAGAAGCCCAAAACTTGTAGTAGATAAATACAAGATTTTTTCACAGTTGCAATCACTTTTTTTTTCCCCTCAGCAGAGTGTTGTTGTTACAGCCTGAATTTTTGTCGACGCTTCTAGTTATTGAAGGTTGAATCATGTTTAAATATGAGCAGTATATTTGGCAAGGCAGGTCATGACCGTGGATGGCAGTAACTTTATTTATTATTCTCCAGCCCACTATGTGGTGGACTGCCAGATTATTTGCAAGTACTGTCTGTGCTTGTTTGTATAAAGGGGGAAGAAAGAAAGTTTTTATCCCAAATCTAGGGAGTACTTGCAAAAGATTTCCACAAGGTTCATTGCTTCTATTTTCTATTTATCCGCCTCTGATACAATGAAACGAAGCAGTAGTTATGCCATAAAACTTGTTCTGGTTCTGCCATGCATCTAATGGGGGTAGAGCTATTGTATCATGTTTAAAAAAACTGCACATTGCTATCTTTCCTTGGTGCCTGCTCATTAGTGCTGTTAATAACTGATCTGCCAGAAGCCCCAGATTATCTTTTTTCTGATATTTTAGAAAATGGTTAGAAAGAAAAACCATAAAGTTTTCCAGCTTCTCCAGATGTTGCGAAGTGCAATTTAGATCCTAGAGGAAAAACAGCTGGCAGAAATCAATTTGCAGGAGCTTACTAATTCTGTGTTGGCTGTTTTTTCCCAGATCCACCATTCTGCAGCAGCAGTTCAACCGAACCGGGAAGGTGGAGCACGGCTCCGTGGCACTGCCGGCTGTGATGCGCTCAGGCTCCAGTGGCCCCG
Organism: Notiomystis cincta; assembly: GCA_013398075.1. Classification (NCBI taxonomy): domain Eukaryota; kingdom Metazoa; phylum Chordata; class Aves; order Passeriformes; family Notiomystidae; genus Notiomystis; species Notiomystis cincta. The sequence goes on from VZRX01004705.1 coordinate 29,890, forward strand.
AGACTTTCAACATTGGCATCATGCCTTCTCCTCAGCAGCAAGTCACAACTGGCCAAATGCACAGAGGACATATGCCCCCCCTTGTGAGAAACCTCCTTGTTTTGCGTGTGAAACCTGCCCGTACAGCAAGTAGTCAGAAACAGAATGTTATACACATTTTAAGAGAAGCAATGGCTGTAATGTCCTGACTGTTCTACCAAACATAAGTTTTGAGTATCCCTTAAATATTTAGGGTGTGACGTTTTGACTTACCTCCTCGTTTTCTTTAAAGCAGGCTCTCCCAGCCTTTTCTTTACTTCTAAGTAGTTAAAACTAGCATTCAGAGGGGAAAAAAAGGTTTAAAACTGGTAAATGTAAGCAGTTTTAAGGATAAGGCTTACTTCTAGCTTATTACTAGCCCACCAACTTAGAAATTTTTTGGCAGGCTTAAAGCTGCTAGTGCTTTTTTTCATTTAAATTCAAAGACTTTCACAAGCCCTAAATAGCATTTACAAAATATAATCAATGCTTAAGACCATGACATACTACTAGAAATGTAGTCTGTGTAGTGGATTGACAGATGTTTGCCAGATGCCTGCCCAGCTGCTTTTTCAGTCCTACTCCTCAACCAAAGAAGTGTATATGGAAGATATGTAAGATTAAAAAAAGCTTTATATCAGTATAGGTCAAGATAAAGACAGGGAGATCATCAATTACCTTCGTGAGCAAAACAGAATTAGCTTGGAGAAAATACATTTCATTTATTGTCAATTAAAATACAGTTGGATAGTGAGAGATGAAAACTAAAAACCCTTTTCACTCACTTCCTTTTTTTACACAGACTCAACTTCACTCCTTCATTTCTGACTATTCTACTCCTTGCTCACAAGTGGTCAACTTGAACCAACCCCTCTCTATTTCTCCTTTCTCCTCACACTTTTCCCCAGCTCCAGTATGTCCTTCCTGTGGGCTGCAGTCACTCAGGATAAACTGGCTCCACTGGGGGTCCCCTATGAACTTCAGCTCCCTTCAGGAGAGCCTGCTCCAGCACTGGACTCCTTCCTGGCGAGGTCCTGCTCCAGCACAGGCTCTCCATGGGCTGTAGTTCCTTTCAGGGAAATACCCACCTGCTGCAGCGTGGGGTCCTCTGTGGTCTGCAGGGCAGATATGGAGGTATCTGCTCCAACACAGCCCTCTCCACAGACTGCAGGGCAATACCTGCTGCACTTTGCTCTCTCCCACAGGCTAAGGAAACTCAGCTCTGCTGTCTTGAGCATCCCCTCCACATCCTTCTCAGGCACTGGCATTTGCAAGGCTGTTTCTTGAACTCCTTTTTCCCCTCACGGCCCTTTCTCACCCATGTTTTGCTCTTTGTCACCAATGTTTTCCCAGAGGTGCCACCAGTTTGGCTGCTGCACTCAGCTGTGTCCTGTGCTGGGTATGTTGAAGCTGTCTAGAATCAGCTGTGCCTAGCATGGGGCAGCCACTGGCTAATTCTCCCAGAGGCCACCCCTGCAGCCAGAACTTTGCCACGGGCAACATCCTACTCTGCCTAAACACCTTCAGTTTTCTGTTAGCTTATGCATATTGATGATAATTTAGTTTTAGAATCGTCCTTGATTGCATATCTCAGGAAATCAGTAATGATCCCCTAAAAGCAAATTGAGTTTTCATGTTACTTGAATGCAGGTCAGAAAGAGAGCTCAGTGAGTTTGCGTGTGTCTGTTGGCCATTGTTTGAGCTGAGAAAGTTGAGCACTTTATACATGTGAGAAAGTACCATGGAGTTTAAAATGGCATGAGCAGAATCAAGACTGTGAGAAGAGTTTGAGTGCTTTGCTTTCTCCACTGTGGCAGGGGAAAGGCAGGTCTCTGAAATGGCCTGGTGTGGTTGCTGGGCTGCTGTCACTCAGGGTCTCTTCATGCACATGACCTGTGCTTGAAGTGCCCTCTGGAACACAGCACAGCCATTGCATTGCTCTGCCTTGCAGACCTCAGCTCAGCAGGCCCTGATGGGCACCATCAACACCAGCATGCACGCAGTCCAGCAGGCACAGGCCGACCTCAGTGAAGTGGATAACCTGCCACCTCTGGGGCAGGACATGGTGAGTGCTTCTAATCCACAGAAATGAGCCTTAGTGCTCTGGGGTCTTTACAAACATGTTTAGTCATTGTCTCCAGATCTAAAGTGATGTTGCTAAAGATTTTAAAATGGGGTAAAAATGTGCTCTCTCTAAGGAATTCATGTACAATGTTCCATCTCACTCTAATCAGCCTCCTGAGATCAGATGTAGCAGGCTTCCTTGTATAAACTTGCCTGAAATGCTATTGTTTTATGGGCATATGTACAGTTAAGCTATGGGCAATATTAATGGTGGGACTTCCATGACTCTGCCTTGCAGAGACATGGAAAATAAGAACATGATCCAGGTTAGGGAAGGGGGACAGAGCCAGAGGGTTATTGCTTATGGGGGACTGTCAGTCAAGAGTGTTTAGCCTTATGGCATTTACCTTAAAAGGGCAGCTGTTGAAATGTGAGAGCAAATCTGCAGTGAATGAATCAGCAGAAGAAAATGCTTGCTTTCATATTTCACTTTAAGGGCCTGCTTCTTATCTTCTGTTCCACTTTTAAAAGTTCACAAAGGAATGGGAGATGTACATAGTGTCTGGTCTCACAGAACCTCAATCCTTAATTCTTCTTTTTATTATTGCTCTTCAGGCATCAAGAGTATGGGTTCAGAACAAGGTTGATGAATCAAAACATGAAATACACTCTCAGGTTGATGCAATCACTGCAGGAACTGCATCTGTTGTTAACCTTACAGCAGGTAAATTTCAGTGGGAAGGATTTCCTTGCAGTCTCCTAATTCTTTGTCAGTCAAGTAACATGTGAACTGAGTATGAGGCAGCTGCAGAAAATTTTCTTTAAAACACGCCAATAACTAAGTGCATTGATGTGTGGAACAAATTTGGTGACCCCCTCAACACAATTTTTTCTATCTTCAGTTTCTCTAAAGGTATAACAGTCAGCGAAGATAAAATGTAACTTGCTTATCCAACAGAGTAGAGAGTGCTTGCAAGGGTACTACAAGAAAGCATCATTGGTCTGGTAGTTGTTAAGATTATGTTTTTATTCACAGTGGATTTTTCTTCAGCAAATTACAAGTTGAGGGAGCTGCAAGTTGCTTAAAGGAGACAAGATTGTATTACCTTAGATTCTTTCAGTACTGAAAGAGGCTGAAACTGTGGACTTCTCAGCAAATTGCATTAAATGAAGAGACATTCTATTAGAGGATAGATTACTGCAGAAGAAATGTAGTAATCAGAAAACTTCGAGCAGTCTAATTTTTTTTTAGTGACACATTACTTAGTAGGGATTGCTTGGCTGTCTTGAAATGTCTCTTTTATCTCATACCAGAGTGTGGCTTGTTGCAGCTGCCCCTTTTTCCCTTTTAGCCACTAAAGCATTCTGATCATTGAAAAACATTTGCTCTGCAGGGGACCCAGTTGACACTGATTACACTGCTGTGGGATGTGCAATTACAACCATCTCTTCCAACCTCACTGAGATGTCCAAGGGCGTGAAACTGCTTGCTGCTCTCATGGATGATGAAGTTGGAAGTGGAGAAGACCTCCTGAAAGCTGCTCGAACCTTGGCCTGTGCTGTCTCAGACTTGCTGAAGGCTGTGCAACCTACTTCAGGAGAGGTGAGTATAGAAAGACTTCACAGGTTCCCTCTTTTTTTGTCATATTGCTTGCAGAAGTTCCTTGATGAAATCTAAAATGCAAGTAAAGCTCACGTTCTTAAAATTAATGCATTTCACTGTTGCCTCTTCTCAGCCTCGGCAGACAGTTTTGACTGCAGCTGGAAGCATTGGACAAGCAAGTGGGGAGCTACTGAGACATATTGGAGAGAATGAAACAGATGAAAGGTTCCAGGTACTGAGGGAGTTGCTTGTCACTGTCAGAACTGTGCAGTTTTTTAATGAGAAGGTCCCTGCATAAACCAGGCTTCTCAAAGTGCGGTTACAAAATGCTGGAGTTTCTCTGTGCTAATTAAATCCATTTTGAAGTTGTTTTTAATTACACAATCACAGAGTGCTGATTTCACAGGAACCCCTACTTCATTCTGTGCATCATACAAATGCTGTCATGCTTCACAGAGTGCTTTTTGCACTGTATTTCTTCTCATTAAATATAGTGGGGTTTATGTAAGTGCTTGGATGTATACATGTAAACCAGAAGTTAATAAAATCTTCTGGTCAACTGAGTAGAAGAAAACCATTGTATTATAAACAAAATTTCTTTAAGATGAATAGTAGTATCAATTACAAAATCATAATAGCTTATGGTTTAACAGTGTTTGCTGTTAGCAGTTTAAGACCAGTGCTCTTAAACGCTCTGTAAAAAACGTGTGGATTTTTTCACTGAGTGCCAAGGACATGTCTGCACCAGAACCAAGGGAAGGTACTTTTCAGCAGCAGATAGACCTCTGGAGTGCACTGTGTGCAAGGTATCTCCAAATACTACTTACAGGCCTTTTTTATCACTTCTTCCACCAGTACATCTGTGAACTTCATCAGAGTTCTCATTTGTATTCCTTGTTGAATAGGTGTTACTGCTCTTGGCTAAGAGAAAGAATTTAAGCATTTTGGAGAAAGTGGGTAAGGAAGGGGATGGTTTACCATATCTAAAAGCAAAAGAAAAACTAGAGGATTTACTTTTTGAAATGCAAGATTTTCTGCCTGCTGTGAAGTTGAAATTATTAATATGTGTATTGGAAGTATTTTATTTACTGGAAAACCACATCATTTTAATAGTAGAGGCATTAGGAAGACTCCATCCTACTAAAAAACTGAAATATATGAGTAGGATTTTAAGTGGGGAAATGGGAAGAAATTATTTGAACTTAATGAGTGCAGGAATTAACACCTGAGTGTGTTTTAATGTCACAGACTGAGTTTTCCCTTTACTTTACCAGGATGTTCTGATGAGTTTGGCCAAAGCTGTTGCCAATGCTGCTGCCATGTTGGTACTGAAGGCCAAGAACGTAGCACAGGTAGCTGAGGACACAGTCTTGCAGAACAGGGTCATTGCTGCTGCTACCCAGTGTGCCCTCTCTACTTCCCAGCTTGTGGCTTGTGCTAAGGTGAGGCAGTGGTGTTTGAAGGGGCAGAGCATCGTGTCCAGCCAGTGCTGCTGTGTGTTCCCAATGGCCTTGGGAATGGACTGTTAAATAAGCCTTTTCTGAATGCTCTGGGTGCTCTCTCCATGCAGGTGGTGAGTCCCACCATCAGCTCCCCAGTGTGTCAGGAACAGCTGATTGAGGCAGGGAAGCTGGTGGATCGCTCTGTGGAGAACTGTGTGCGGGCCTGCCAGGCTGCCACGGATGACAGCGAGTTACTGAAGCAGGTCAGTGCAGCTGCCAGCATCGTCAGCCAGGCCCTCAGTGACCTCCTGCAGCACGTGCGCCAGTTCGCCAGCAGGGGGGAGCCCATCGGACGCTATGACCAGGCCACGGACACGATCATGTGTGTCACTGAGAGCATCTTCAGTTCCATGGGAGATGCTGGTAAGTCCCTCTGAGGAGCAGTAGCTTGCCGCAGTTCACACATGCACCTTTCAAGTCAAGAAAATAAAAGTCCTTCTTCTCTGTTTTCTGCTTCTGAGCTAGTGCTGTCATGATGGGTAGTGATCCAGCCCGTAATATAAATCAGCAACATGCACATAGCTGTGTGCTAGGTGGAGCAAATAGTCTGTGAAAACAATCAATACCATGCTAAAGGAACACTGTAATATTTTGTTTGTTTTCTGCCACTGCTTCACTTCATAGAATTGTATAGCAATTTCTTATCTCCAAATAAGAAGACAGGCACCTGGGCAAATACTTCACAGAGATTGACTTTACTATGTGTAGATTTTGTTGTATGTTTTTAAACTTGCATCTGCTTTTTCTTCTGAGATGTTTCTAAGAAGTACAGCTTCTAAAACAAGAAACAACATGTTTTGACTAAAGCCATCTTAATGGTTTTAATGGGTTTAATCAGTGTTTTCTGATAAAGTTCTTAGTTTATATTAGACAAACGAGAATTCCCCAGAAACATAGGAAGAAGATGGGTAATTTTTATTGAAGGAGTGAAATCTTGGCTGTGATTTGAAAGCAGATTTATTAGTCTTTGCTGAGACAGGAGTTTCCTTGAACTATACATTCAAAATTACCTAAAAATACCGATTGTGTGTTTTTGTCTTACTATCTAGATTGGAAATACTACACTTTTTTCTTAATCTCCACTGTAGTGGTTTCTGACATTTATATTATTATCTAAGATTTGTTTATGAAACTTTCAATTTTTATGTGTATACATATATGTATCATTTTCAAGTAAAAAAACACTTCAGCAAATATAAGTTCATTTTTGCCTTGTGAAACAATGCTGAAATTTGAAACCAAGACTGAAATGCCGAGAGGAGAAGGTAAAAATGCAGGTGTGCTCCCTCCCCAGGTGAAATGGTGCGGCAGGCCAGGGTGCTGGCTCAGGCCACCTCCGATCTCGTCAATGCCATGAGGTCCGATGCAGAAGCAGAGATTGACATGGAGAACTCCAAGAAGCTTCTGGCTGCTGCAAAGCTCCTGGCAGATTCCACAGCCCGCATGGTTGAAGCTGCAAAGGTACCAGGAAAATGAACCATCAGCTTAAAATTGTAAGGCTATACACAAAGAAGAGAGGGTATGTGGGATTTATAAATACACTCTGGTCGATAGTAGAGATGGTTTCCCTTGTCCTGTAAAAGTTTGGCATTTAATGACTTAACCTAGGTACATTCCAAAAGCAAATTTATTAGCTACCTGGACTTTTTAGGTTTTAAAAGATGTTCTTGCATTGCTTTGTGCTTTGTGCATAGTGGTCACGACTCAAGCCATGTAGGGCAGTTACCACCAGCCCTGAGCCCGGGTGTGGTGCAGGATCTTGTACCAGTGCAAATGGAACAACAGAACCACAGCAATTTCTTACTGCAGTCATAACAAAGCAGCTCCCCTCTGTCTGAGGAACAGTTTCCTCCACCTGGGGAATCTTGCCTGTGTTGTTCTCCTCTGCATCCTTTCCTCCTCAGTCTCCCAAGAGAGGCAAATATCTCAACTTTTGTTTCCTTTCTGTGCTGGAAACCTGTTTCAATCTGCTAGGGAGGAATATGTCCTTTGAATTGTTTCCCAGATCCTGCACTGAAATGATTTTTACAGCAGCAGGGCCAGTCATTCTGCTGGGACTCCAGAAGGCCTGTATGCCTGGCTGCCTACCTGTGACTTTCCAGTATTTTCTGACTTCAAATGGAGAAAATCTACTGTGTTAAACTTCAAATTTTGGACTGCAGTTACTGAAAGACAAATTGGGAATTTTAAAAACTGTTTATTTTCCAAAAACCTATATTCATACAAGTACATTATTTCAGATCATAGGGGAAGCAGTGAAAAAAGTCTTTTTTCCCAAGCACCTGAAGTGGTATATGAAGCAAATGTTCAGCTTTCTTCTTCTAAGTACCAACATAGACAGTAATAGCCTTCCACTAGAAACAGACTTTCTGCTTTGAAGTTTTGTAATACTTCAGTGTTCTTCTCACTTTCCGTATGAAAATTTAAGGAAAATAAATGCTGATGTAGCAGATGCTGTCTGAACTTTAGTCTTGGTGTTCATCCGCATTTTCTCTAATAATTTTTTACTCAGACTTACAGTTTTTGCTTGGAAATTTTGCACAGGGAGCTGCAGCCAATCCTGAAAATGAGGATCAACAGCAGCGTCTGAGAGAAGCAGCAGAGGGACTGCGGGTTGCTACAAATGCTGCTGCACAGAATGCCATCAAGAAGAAAATTGTCAACAGATTAGAGGTTGGAAATCAGATAGTGTTGTATTTTCAGCTTGCCCCCTTTTGATAGTTAGTATCTGTAGATAATGTCAAGAAAGAAGAAATGCATATTTCAGTGAAAGTGCTAAGCAGAAAATGACAGCACTTTAAGCTCAGTTCCAGAGTACAAGGTTTAGGATTAGATATGCCAGTATATCATAACATAGTTCTCAGAAAACTGAGCAACTTGTATCCCAGATGTGGTAAAGTGGTGTAAGGATTTGACTTGGAAGGCATTTGATGTCCTGAAATTAAACAGCTGAGCTGAAACAGCTTAGTTGCTGTGTTAATTTCTCTCTGTGGTGTGCCATTGACACACAGTATCTCTTGGTGGCTTTACTAGGATATAGAGTTTCATATGAATTTCTGTACAAAGTTAGTTGAATTGCAGCATATGCAATTAAACTGGGAAATTATTCAGGGTCAAGAAGCAGAAATAGAAGTAAAAAGAAACTTCCTATTAAGTGGCCCAGCCAAGAGGGACAAAGGCACTTTAGTAAGGATAAAATACCATGGAAGTTTATCTTGTAGGCCAAGTTTGATCTTCATATTCTCAACTAAATGAAGAAAAGACAGATTAAAAAAAGAAACTTTTCATAATTCCTAGTTTGCAACTGTGATTTTTACATTAGTCTGATTCAAATGCAGTAAGGTGACCATGTTCTAGAAATACATTAAGTTCTTGTATCTGTCTAGAACTAAAAATCGGGAGTACTTTAGCTGATGTCTGTAATTTTCTAACTGCATTCAAGAAAGTTTTATATAAAGAGTGTTTTATATGTTTTGCTGTTATAACATATACTGCCTTACAGAGGAATAAAATGTGTAATAAACTTCATGCTTGCTTCTATTCAGTGAGCCAGTTAAGTGTTGTACAACATGTTGAAATACCTTGGATAAATTGTTGAATTTTTATTTTTGGAATAGGGAGAATGTTGATAATAACATTCAGAGATATCTGAAGAAGGTCTTCACAATGCTTTTAGACTAAAAAATACCAGTATTTCGTACCTCTGTGTCATTTTAGGATCTTTGCTTTTGCCATAGAGCAATCTTGGCAGAAACTGGCTCCCTTGTGTCATGAGTCGGAGGTATTAATGTAGCAGTGTGAAGCACTGCATGAATTTTGCCTATTTTCTCTGGCCTTCATAAAGGAGCTCATTTTCTAGACCATTTCTGCTGTTTGTAGTTGACTTATCTTCCTCTTGTTGAAACCTAAGCTATGAAAGAGTAAGGGCATAGAATGTTTCAAATCCTGCCTTTTTCTGTATTGGCAAATTAGAGATGGACAACAGTGTTCAAATCATTTTCACCTTGAGAGAAGAGCAATGATGGACAGTTGAGGTTTCCTTAAGGCAAATCAAATTAAGGGATAAAAAGTACTAATTTGTTGATGTTGTTACTGTCAAAGTTACCTACAGTAATGAGCGTTCCATCCTCTGAATTACTCAGTTTCATCACTGATTTAACTTTCTTTTTCTCCAAAGATTGCAGCTAAACAAGCTGCAGCTGCTGCTACTCAGACTATTGCAGCTTCTCAGAATGCAGCTGTTTCCAATAAGAACACAGCAGCCCACCAGCAACTTGTGCAGAGCTGCAAGGTAAACACAGCACAGTCCATGAAGAATAATTCTTGAACTCTGCTTTATGGGGAACTGATGATAATCACCTTCTATAATACTGTTGCAACTTCAAAAGGAGCTTTAAAAACAACAAACAAACACCAAGAGCACACACATTCGTGTGCGTGGATTCAGGAGAACTCTTATTTACTGTATTATCTGTGCATTGCTGTTTGTAGAGCTTTGCAAAGCTGAGCTACTGGTAGTACACGTAACACTTGGCTGTTACACACACCTTAAAAAAGGATACACTGGTGTGTAACTGTTGAGTAACAATCAGTTCACCTGAAGTAAGTACTTTTACTACAAGTTTTGGTACAGATCAGCCAGTAATGGAAAATATGCAGAGCTGCGCTGAAAGCCCTGTACAGAGGGGCCCGGTTGCTCAGGAATTTGTGATTCCCTGACTCTGATTCTAAGCCTTAGCCATGCATTCAGTGTATGAGTGTGATCCTCAGCAGGAGAATAGCTTTATGATCATGAAAATGGGCTGTTGAATCATACAAACAGTGAAATGGGACTGAGGTCTGTTGTGGGATAAAGGTAGCCTTTGGATTTCCCATAATGAAGGATGGAGTAGCAATAGTGATTTATACTATAATGGAGTGAAATTCTTATTTAACATATCAGTTATATAATTGGTTATATAAATAACAACTGCTCCTGCTATTCTGATGTTCCACCTCCAAGTAACTGTGATCTTAAATGTCAGCATAAAAATGTAAGTTACAGACCTTACAGTGGGGTTACCATGATTCCTAACAGGAGGTGAAAGCTGTAAGATCACAGATTTCAAGGTATGTCCGATGTCAAGCACATTTTTATAGTTACGAGTTAGAATTCAGAGTCTGATGAGAAGCTGTTCCATTTTGTGTTTAAGCAATATTTGCAAAAGACAGTAGAATGCAGAAGGATTTTCTTCAGCTTCAAAGGGCAGTTATGCAGGGAAAAAAAACAAAGCCATTAAAGATGGTATTGTTAAAAGCCACATTAACATTCTGCAATTACTTCTTGTCATGGTGCAATCCTAAGAAATGTTGGAATTAAATAAGATAGCTCAAGTACACTTCAGAATTGTGTGGTAGAGGGCTGCTATTTCAGTATGAATTTTTACAAAGTGCAACTTGATAACTATTGTTTACTGTTCATTCTAGTTTTGTCTCGATTCTCATTTATTAGACAGCAGGGAAGATTCAGTATCTACTCTTTTACATTTTTGTGGTGGTGGTAATTTAGTACTGCACTGCTCAAGTGTTCTTGTGAAATGGATGGACAAGGACCATGAATGTGGACAGTCCAGGAATCAAGTTTTAGCAATATACACTTACAGATGCTCCAGCCATGCTATAAAGTTTGTGTTGCTGAAAGCCAAGGATAAGTAGGCTGAGGTGCTTGTGTGTAAAAGGAGTGTTTTTCTGAAAGCAGGAATTTCTCTTGGAAAAACCTGTCACTTTCACTACTGTCATTTGAAATGCAAAGGAAATAATTAATACTTGATGTACAAAATGCTGCATAAAAATCTTGGATTGTCCTGTAGGAGACTTTAACTATAAGTAGATTGACTAGCAATTTCTTAAGTAGAACATCTCTAAAAAAGTCCTATTGTATATTTATTGGGTTCTATGGAGTCCTAAATGAATTCTATGACAGCACAAGAGTATTTTACTTAGCAATACTACAGTTGTCTTTAAGGGCAGTGGGAAGCCTGCTTGTTTTATTTTCAGATGATTTTGAAGTTTTATATATTTACTAAAATCTTTTCCCTTTGCCCATTTTAGAATGTTGCAGACCACATTCCTCAGCTGGTGCAAGGTGTAAGAGGAAGTCAAGCTCAGGCAGAAGACCTCAGTGCCCAGCTTGCTTTAATAAATTCCAGCCAGAATTTCCTTCAGGTGAAGTGAACCAATCATTGCAGTAGATGCAGAAAGCAATTTTTTAGTGCTGTATGTTTTCATTTGTGATAAATAACCAGTAAACTGTTAAGAATCATGTAGAGAAGTTCACTGCTAATTATGAGCCATATATAGGGAGAATTTAGTTCCTCAGGTTAGGTGGGTAAAATACATTTTATCTGTGGAGAGTGAAAACTGCTGACATTGAGGTTAAAAGTAATAAGAAAAACTAAGGTTTATAGAGAAGAAACATTCATTACTGTAGCAATTACCTTCTGGGAATGAGTTTAAAGAACAAGATGGAGAGTATTTAGCATCTTTCTAAGTAGAGATCTGAATATGTGAGAGGCTTGTTGTAACCTTTTTAGGCAAGGTAAACTTAATGTTGCAGCAACAGGTTTCAGAATTTCTCAGAAAAAAAAAGAATATTAGCGTGGTTTTTAGATACTAGCCTGCATAATAGATCCAGATTAATGGTTTAGAAAAAATAGACAAAATATTGATCATTGATAATAAAACTATTGGCCTACTGTTAACATTACAAGAAACAACACAAGAAACCAATTCACTGTCTAATGGCATGGTCGTTACTTGGCATCAGTTAGTTTTGCCTTAAATGTGATTGCCCTTACCAAGTTCTTATGGTCCTATGTAGGCAGAGGCATCACAAACCATGATCTCACTCTGTTTAAGTATTTGCTCTATGATTCCCCTGAAGTCATTAATATGATTGATCTCTCTCTCCTGTGGCTCTGTGTGTACAGTGGTGATGATGAGAATTGGCAAAGGTTTTTAGTTGTGTTAGCAATAATCCTTGTGTAGAGGCATTGCTTGAATTACAGTTTTAATTTCATAGAATTTTTGCAGAGGTTAATATTTAGAAACATAAAGAGAAATTTGCCATCTCTGCCACCTGGACCTGATTGTACCGCATGAATACTGAAGGGCAAAATTTCACATTTCTGTATTTTTAGGTACTCTACATTAAATATTTAAAGGCCTCAGGCAGACATTGGAACCAATGGAATAGTCATTGTCCCAGTAAAGCACAGATGAGTCCTGCTGCAGAGAACTAGGAAATGTGACAGAATTATGACAGGTTAAGGAGCAGGAATTACAGTTTAAGCAGCAGGAATGTGCTGGGCATAAAAGAAAAATCTAGAAGCCTCATGAGTGTATGAATGGAGGAAGCAGTTTGTTTGTTGCATCCTAAGCCTTCTTTAAAGAAAATGAGCTGGTAAAACTGATTGTATTCACTGTTGTTCTTTGAACAGCCTGGAAGTAAAATGGTGGCATCTGCTAAAGCTGCTGTCCCCACAGTGACTGATCAAGCAGCAGCAATGCAGCTCAGTCAATGTGCAAAGAATCTTGCTACCAGCTTAGCTGAGCTAAGAACTGCCTCCCAGAAGGTAGGTAAATACTGGTTTTAATCAGCTAAAACAAGAGGACTTTGTGTTTCCCCTGAGGGAATGGCTCATGCTCAGGCAGTACTCACCTCTCACTGCTGTATTTTGTGCACACTTTACTCAGACTCCCAGGTGGCCTCTGTATCATGATAGAAAGGGGAGGGGGAAGTGACAAGAAAACTGAAAAATCTTTTACTACCCTTTCCGTACCAGACAAATGTGAGGAGAGTACACAGAGCAGCACATGAAGACTCTGAGCTGTTGTTACATTTGAGGGAGAGCAGGGAAAAGGGAACACATGTCGTGCCCCACCAAACCAGTGAGAACCCAGCTACAGCACTGCTGTGCTTACTGCTGTAATTGTGAACTGGAATCATCATCTCTAAAATGCAGGGAAGCAGAGGCTCCCTGTGTTTCACACAAACATTTCTAAACTATGTGGGGCTTAAAAAAAATACAAGTGAAAAGTCTGCTGGTTTTTGTGTGCATATGTGTACCCTAAGGCCTGAAACCAAGACTGTAGCATTGAGGTGGCTACACCTGAGCTAATGCTAAAATTTCTATCTTATACTGATGAATGTGGGCTGCCACATCAGGGAGTCAGTGTGATTTTGGTCATGATGCACAGTGAGGACACTGGTCAAAGGGGAAGTCCAGAGTGCAGCATTTACTTTCTCAGTCCCTGGGCTGCCTGCTATGAAGGGACATGCACACAAGCCAAGTGCACCTCATTCCCCTGGTGCCTCTTAGCAGAGTGTTATTCTCTTTACAGACTGAAAATACCGTTCAGGAGTTTGAAATCCATGATGTATGACACTTAGAGGGCTCACAGTGACCTCTTAAGTAGGAAGACAAATAATAGGTGGGGGGAGAGATTAGATCTGAAGCATTTACTGTTTCTGAAAGTTGCTTACAGCTGCTAATAGTGGTACTGTTCTGATTTCTGAATAGGCTCATGAAGCTTGTGGCCCAATGGAAATTGATTCTGCTTTGAATACAGTCCAGACACTCAAAAATGAACTGCAAGATGCAAAGATGGCAGCTGTGGATGGACAGTTAAAACCTCTCCCAGGAGAAACTGTAATTGAGGAAGGATGTTCTTCATTTAAAAACAAACAAAAAAAGTTAGCTGTTAAAAAACTTAAATATTAGAGGCAAGACATGTCATGAGGCTTTGGATAATGATGATGCTGATAGGATTTTGCACTGATTCTCTTAAAAAGAGTGTATGTTACCACTACACCAACAGTATGTTCTGTAGTAGAGTTACTCACAGGACTGCAGGGCCTCCTTCTCTATTGTACAGATTACAGTTTGGTAACAGTAATGTTTTGGTCTTGTCAAAAATAATTTCTTTTCAATAGTGACAATGATGAGAACTCAGGACAGTTAGTTCTAGTAGGCTTAGAAAGTCAAATGGTTTATTTGGGGGGAAAAAAAGCCCTTCTTAGATGAAGGTATTTACTTCCATTGCTAATTATAAAATAGTTTTATTGTTCACACTGCCTGATACATAAATTTATCTCATCCTGAACAGGGAAAAAGTGCTAGTCAGATTTCAGAGAAACTGTATGTGTATTCAGTAGCTAAGGTGAAAGTTTAGATTTTTGTGGAATGAGGAAATTTTCAGTACTATTTAAAAAGAAGTGTGTTTTCTTTGAGCTTAAACTAAGTATTTTGTCTTTTGCAATTTTTTACAGCTTGAGAAATGCACTCAGGACCTGGGAAGCACATCCAAAGCAGTAGGTTCTTCAATGGCCCAGTTGTTAACTTGTGCTGCTCAGGGCAACGAGCACTACACAGGTACTATTTTGTTCATAATGGCTCTGTGAAACCTCTGCTTTCCATCAAATACTTGATGAAAGGTTTTGTTATCACAGACTACTTAAAACAAGGAATTACTCCATTTTTTTAGTGCTGATAGTGAATTGTGGTAAGCAACGAAGAATTGTGTGACTTGTGCTTCATAAAAGAGCAGTGATGCAATCTGCTCTGTCTTTAATCAGAATAGATGGGAACATCTGTTGTTTTTGTCAGTATGTGCCACTGAGACTGTGAAGGGGAGAAATAAAATTTATTGCATTTTAAAGGTCAGCCACTGGAAATGTTGCTATGTCCTTACATAAGGTTTAAAGGGTGCTTTGGATATGTTTTGAAGCAACAGGATATGAATATAGTGGGGACAACTTGGTGACATTTCAGAACTGCATCTCTTTCTAGGTGTTACTAGTTCACATGTACACTGCAGCTGCTCTGACTGATTCATTGAGCACATTTGCATAGTTCGAGGTAAAGCCAGCAGGAAACTTGGGCACACAGATTCTACAGTTTATTCTTTTATCTGTGCTTTTAGAAAAGAAAACACACCTTAATAAGAAAAATGCTCTACAGGAGGGATATAAGTTTACTCATAAATGTTAAAATGTTCTGTGGCCTTTTTTCTGTTAGAAATGAAAGCTGTTATTGCAAATGCTCCCATAAGATTTTTTGTCTAATGTTACTGGTAAAATGCATTATGGCAATTATCACTTCATTGGTTATAATTGCATCAGAGCTCTAGAACTTAGAGTTACTTTCATTTGGAGCAGATGGAATTTCATCAGGATGGCTCATGTTTCAGTCACATGGTTGTGCAGAAGTAGGCACTGGGTATTAGGCAAGGGAGTACAAGTACTTGCAGCTGATAAGGAATAGCTAAATCGAGTAGCTCTCTTATCATCAGGTTGTGGAAAGCCCTACAAAGCAATGAGTTCCTTTTCAATAATTGCATAAATAGAAGGAGGAGACCATTATTCATGTAATCCTATCTCTTAGCACTGGAGTTGATGGATGTCCTTTGACATTGGCCAGATAGTAATCACAGAAAGCAATTTTATTACATCCTTTCTGTGACTTCATTCAGTTGTTTTTTTATGTTTTTACTCACAGGGACATTAGGTTATATCAAGTTGTATCATTCCTAATAATCTTTTTTGATTGCTTGAAGTTAAACCAGTCTTGTGCTGTGGCTCTGAACTCCTCTACACCATTCTTGCAGATAATCACTTCCCCCATAGCTTGGAGTATGAGTTTTTCCTCATCTACAGGTTTTAGCTTTTCTTCTTTTTCAGAGTTTCACTAAGATGTAGTCACTGGTGTAGAGAGCTGTGCCCAGAATGTGGTCTTTGGGCTGTAACATTTACCTTATGGTTTGACTACAGGCATTTCTCTAAGCAAATGATACTGTGTTTTTCAAATGTGTTCCTGTTTGAAGATTTTCTTTTAAATTGCATTTACAGTGTTATTTTGCAATAGGATCATTACCTGCAAGATCACATCATAAAATACAAAGGTTATCTTTAAGGGTAGTAATAGAATCCTTGGTGAAATGTGACCGTAGGAGTTGCTGCCAGAGAAACTGCTCAGGCCTTGAAGACTTTGGCTCAGGCAGCACGAGGGGTCGCAGCGTCTACCAGTGACCCTGTGGCAGCCCACGCGATGCTGGATTCAGCCAGGGATGTCATGGAAGGCTCTGCAATGCTGATTCAAGAAGCCAAGCAGGCCCTGGCTGCACCGGGGGATGCAGACAGTCAGCAGAGATTAGCCCAGGTAAGATGAGACTTGAGCAGCTGCATGAGTTGTCAAACACCCAGTGAATTTACTCCAGATCAGCATTAAATAAGGAGAGAGAACAACAGAAAATAAGGCTGCTAGGCATGTCAACTTTCTGTTCCTTTCAACAGCTCTAAAACAGTAACATCATGCCTATGTTAAACAATACAGATGGTATTGTGCGGTATTTTAGTCATCTCTTAGAAAAATATACGAAGATGCAGCTCACGAAGATGTGTCACTCACAATCCAATGATGGAGGCTTTGTCTGCCTTGATTGGCTGCCTGGAGAAGCCTCCTCAGGGACAGGGCTGCAAGCACATATGCAGCTCCTATAAGAATATAGCATGTTGAGGCATAAATAAAATATGTGAGGAGACTGCTTGACTGCAAAATTGAGACAGCCGTTAAACTGATGAGTTCCAAATAAAAGATCTATATCCATGTTATATTCAAAAAATGAGTACATGTTTTCTTCATGTATGACACCACTACATTTGAATACTTTAGGTTCTTTCTTTAATGATTTGAAAAGTTCTAGAATTGGCCTGCATTGTAAATAATTTCTTATGAAGATACCTTTGTTCTAATCAGAACTTTTTACAAAGTAGCATACAACAAATTTCTGTGATTAGTATATAGATAACTTCAGGGGCATTCCCTTTTCTGCAATGATGCAGCCTTTATCCCAGGTGCCAGGAGCAGTTGTGGGGCTGCCGTCCCAACACTATTCTGCCACATGAATGAGCCTAAATAAAGACTGCAGGTCAGCAAACTGAGAAAGTTGCAAGCCGCAAAAATGTTCCTATAAGGATCAGACTGTAGGAATTACTGGGCTATGGAGTAGAGGCTGTGCCTCCTATTAATAAGCACTTAAGCCTCTCTCAGTGTGAATATGTTCACTTGCGTCTTGTAGGTGGCAAAAGCAGTGTCTCACTCCTTGAATAACTGTGTGAATTGTCTGCCTGGACAAAAGGATGTGGATGTGGCCTTAAAGAGCATTGGGGAATCCAGCAAGAAGCTCCTCGTTGATTTGGTAAGATGGCTTTTAATGTGGAAATGTATTTCAGAAAACTGAGCAGCAGATCTGGGCTTCCCATGTGTCAAATCATTATTTAGTAAATGTGCTCTAAGTGTACTTCATGTAAGCTGTGTTTAAGTTTATGCACCTTTATGCAGCTGCTACTTAGACTGAAATACTGTTTCTGTGGTTTTATGGGCAAGGTGAAATGTGTCTGTGACTTGTGAAGGCAATATTAAAATTGCCATAGATTGGTATTAACTTTTTGGTTTTGAAAATGGCAACTATGGCTTAACATTCTGAAAAATATGAAAAATAGAAAAAAAATAGTTCATCTCCCACCTAGAAGTAATCAGTTCACTTGAAGAAGCATTGTGATCTGTCAAAAAACTCTTGGTCATTTTGTGTAAAGAGTAGAATTGTTACTTTGTTTAACTGCATTCATGTCCAAAACCCCCTTTTGCACTGGTAATTTGCTAGAAGGTTATACTGTTTGAACGGGAGTTTTTTCTGCACCCACTAGTGACCTTGCTATCCTCTGAATGAAGGAGGAATTGTATTTTGATATGTCTGTGCACTGCCTTTTGATAAAACCAGGGGGTTTTTACCAAACTGGTTTACTAGAGAGAGTTTAGAGTAATTCTGAAGAGCTGCCAATACTTGTGTCCCTTGAAAAGCTTACAGACTTGTCTGTCCTTTGAAAGAAACAGCAGGACACAAGTTGCTGGACAGATTTGTGGTTGACGCTGTCCCATAGTTCTAGCTCACTAGTCTGTTGCATTTGTTATTCTCAACATATGTTGAACTCTCCAGTCATGAAAGGCTGGTGTGATATAACAGACAATAAAATACTGAACTTTGTCTCTTACAGCTACCTCAAAGTTCTAAGTCATTTCAAGAAGCTCAAAGTGAGCTGAACCAGGCAGCAGCAGATCTGAATCAGTCAGCTGGAGAAGTTGTCCATGCTACACGGGGCCAAAGTGGGGAACTGGCTGCAGCCTCTGGGAAATTCAGTGATGACTTTGATGAGTTTCTTGATGCTGGTATTGAAATGGCTGGCCAAGCACAAGTAAGTTCTTGATCATGCTAACTGAGGGATAATCTTGGCTGTAACCTCTGGCAGTGCAGTACATTGTTTATGTAGCGCTACAGTGCAGCACAGCATGATGGTGTGAGCCTATCCAGAGATGACAGGAGATGTTTTTTGTGAGGGGGTTATCTGGAGAGAAGAGAACTCAGCATTTGTATCTTCCATAAGATGTTGGTATTTGTTCACGTGTCCAGTCAGAAATAAGACTTCCTACTCCTCTGTGTAGTTTGGTAACTAATTTGAACTGCAAAGGTACAAAGGTGTGCTGAACCTCTGAGCTTGTGGAAAGGGTGGAGCTATTCTGTTTTGGTGGAGCTACCATGGAGTATAATTTAGGTGAATGCTGTTCAAAATTTAGTACCTTTCTTTGCTACTTCTGAAATGCTTTAAGTAGATGGAGGAAAAGATGCTTTGATATCACTCCGTGGTGCTGTCGACCTGCTACAGAGTGGAGAAAGCACTTGAAGAGGGCTGCCTAAAATGCCATCCTTGGATCTGACAGCAAGCACTTGGATTTGTGTTCAGCGATTTAAAACCTGGCATAGTTCTACTCTGATGAACTCTAACAATCAGGAATGTTTTCACACATTGCTGAACTTATTTCTGGTAGTCTAGGAACTCATTTGAAGATTGGAGATACTACCTTCAGTTTATCTTACTGGATACAGTTATGCTGAGCTGCAGTAGTTGGTCATTTGGCAATGATTTAGCATAACAAATGTCATCATATAAAAAGGAATTGTGTATCAGAAGAGATGAGAGGACTTGTGGAAAAAAGAATCGGCAGATGGTTTTGCCCTGGTTAGGAGGAGGACCTTGCAAACCTAAGAAATGATTACCAAAGGAAAATGGCCAGAAGGTCCTGAGTGTGTCAGTCCTTTGAAGTCATTTATGAAATACCTCTCTTGAGCGGATACTTTGTAGATAGAACTGAGCAGAGAGGTCTGACAGTGGCTGGTGGTTATGCTCTATCAGAACTTCATCATTCAGGTTCCAGATGTGAAGTGAGTCAGGTTCCATATACAGCTGACTCTCTGAAAGTGAGTAGCAGTGAGGTACTTGACTGTCTCTAGCTGTGGACCACATTGACATGTAGAATATTTTGTTTGAGGCAATTCAATGAAGGCAGAGGTAGAAATGATACTGTAAATGACTGCTTGAAATGAAACTCCAGCTGCCGATGGCCTTGTGGCCCTTGTGAATTTGCTTATCCTGCTGACACAGGATGGTAACCACCTTTGTTATTAATGGGTGATCTTTCAAAAGAGAAGGCCTTCAGTGTGTCATTTGGCCTGAACAGAAACAATACCAGGTATTTTGGATGACTAGCAAAATGTAGGGGTAGGGAGGAAGTAGAATGTAGTAAATACAGAGCAAAAGCTATTCATATCAGCTGAATAATGTGCAACCTCTTTACATAAAACCATGAACAGACTGTTAGAAAAAATGGGTTCACTTCTTCTGATCATTGACAGAAGAATCTAGTCACAGCTGTTTGCTGTCAAGATGCAATGCTTTTTTGTAACTGTATTTAAATGCATGTTTCCCTTTTCATGCAATGGCTTAAAATAACTAATAGAACATCCAAGTCAGAATGTTGACTGAAGTAGGCTTATAGAAACTTATTTTCTTGGGAAAGATGACTTTCTGGAGGATATTTTTGTGTGAGCAATGCCAGTTAGATGCTAGAGAGCCTGTGGGCTGCACAGAGGATGCCAGAATACAGAGAGCATACACTGATTGAATAATGTGAAGCAGTTGTGCCAGGCAGAGACACATAAGTGTCTTGACAACAAAACCATTGTTCAACAAGTAATAAAGTTTCTCCATTGCTCATTTGTGAATACTACTGTTGTTAGAAGCCAAGCTATTTGTTGTAAGGCTCTTTTCTGTTATGTAAGTGAAGCTAGCAGCACCTGTCTGGGTGAACAGAGGCTTGGGCCATCCTTCTCTGGGCTCACATATGTCAGTGGTTTCAGGTGGATAAACAAACTGGGTTTCCACATGTGGTTTTAGCACACTCTTTATTGCTAATTTTGTACTTAATGTTATGCTGCTGTGGCTTTCCAGACTAAAGAGGACCAGATTCAAGTCATAGGTAACCTCAAGAGCATCTCTATGGCTTCCAGCAAGCTTTTACTGGCTGCCAAGTCTCTGTCTGTTGATCCTGGAGCTCCTAATGCCAAGAACCTCTTAGCAGCAGCAGCAAGGTAAGGATATGTTGCTTGCTTTGTTTTCCTGGGATATTTGCTTTACTCTGTGATATGTATATTGTGTTTATATATTCTTCTGCAACTGACAGTTAACTGAGTGGTTGGAACCTGTAGTTCGATTTAAATGGAAGTAAGCCAGAGGAAAGTTGCTTATGTTGGAGTAGTTCCTCAGCTGGTGTAACTTGTTGCCCTTGGTGGAAATAGGAACTAGCATTTGAAGACTTGGCCTGCCTGGTTTTTGAAAGGAACCAATGTATTTTATGTACTGTTTTCTCAACCATCTGTGTTCTGACAAGGCAATAGCTAACATTAAGCCTCTCAATCCTTGAAAGAAAAGAAATTGAATAATATTAGTAGATAAAATGTAATTAAAAATAGTAGCTGTCTATCTCTAACAGTGTGTATGTGTGTATGATCAGGAATGCTTGAAATGGTTAGATGCTACATTTCTTAGGTGGAGCATACCTTTACTTTAAGGATTATAAATCCCCTCCCTCAGTAAAGGGCTTCCTTAGAATTTATGCTACTTTACTTTGTCATATTTTGTTTTAAAAAAATTACATCTGTCTTGTCTCCCTGGAAATAAATAGCATCTCTGAAAATTATAGATAACCAAAGACAGGCTGCTTAAAAATGAAGGAGTCACATGGGATTTTGTTACTGCTGCAGCATCAAACTGCTACAGATTTCTGCTTTAGGCTTGGAGCATTCCTGATTGGAGTGTAGAGGACTTTAGTGTCCCCAGTGAAAACTAGGCAGTTGTAAGTTCCTGCCAGGTATTTCTTCTGTGGAAGCATGTAACAGACCAAGGGAAGTGAGCAAGGTCGAGCCTTTTCTCTGTGTGTGCATGTGTGAGACCTTACACAGACACCACACACCCATGTGAAGTAAATACTGCTCTAGTTCTCAGTTTGTGTTTAAGATGCTAAGGAGACATTCTACTTCCCTTCTCAAATCCTCTGTTCTGGCTTATGACAAGCTTGCCAGGGCTCTCTTTTCTTTCCCTGCTCTGATAAAATCAGGGTCAAATATTTTTACTTTCTCTCTTCTCCTGAAAATGAAAAAAGAGGCACAGCTTCCTTATTATAAGATAGCTTTTCTTCTCATTTTTCTCTCATCATCTATGGTACTGTGATTAGTCTTGGGGTTTTGTTGGGTTTGTTTTGTTTTCTTCCCCATTTGCACCAGCTGTAAAAGACACGTTCGCTTTTTCAGTAGCTTTTTCTTCCTTGTGGAGGCATTTTTCTTGACCACTTCTGACAGGACTGCAACACGGGCTGAGTTCCCTGCAGGTTCCAAGTATTTGTGTGTTGTATTTGATGAAAACAGATGCGGCCTTTAGAGTCCTAGCAGTCCTCTTCCACTGTGGGATTGGTGTTTGAGGGGCCACCTCCCTGGTTCTACTGTGTCCAAACAGTTTTCAGAGTAATGTTTGTACACTAGATGGATTCCTGGGAGAGGTACCTGGTGTGTAATAGTGATATTTGTGAGACCATGTGGCCTCCTCTACAAAGCTGATAATTCTTCAATTGCTGACGTTCTGAGTCAGTATGAATTGTGTCTGAAATTAAAATCAACAGCAGAAAAGACATTTTTGTGTGAAGTTTCTCTAGGAGTGAATGGAACTTTCAAGTTTTGTAATTTATTCCTATGTCTGTATGCAATGATGTTTTTCTTATGCATAGAAATTACTGATGTTCAGCAGGTCCTCCACAAGGACACCAAAGCTGCTGAAAAGGGTAGGAGTCTCAATTAAACAAGTATGTCTGTTAGTTTCCATTCTTTTTGCCCTGGAATTTAACATAAACATAATATATGTAATAAGCACGTCCTGTTTCCTTTTGTAACAGTAGGATACCATCCATCCAGGTAATCATGTTATTGATATGTTTCAAGTGCCTGTTTTCTGAAAGAGAAAGTAATGCAAATGCCATTCAGTTTCCAAGGCCAGAGGAAAGCATTCTCCATGCGCTCCAATTTCACTAATTTTCTCTTCTTCTCGATGCCACTTTCCTGGGTTGTTAGTCATGAGTCTAAAATGAATGTAGTTATAATGAATTTTGCCTGTTATCAGAGCATTCATCGGAAAGAACAGTAGTGACTGTTGTATGTCAGATTCAACCTATGTCCAAGAGCTGTGAACACCCATAGGAACATAATGCTTTTGCATAACTTGTTCTCTGTGGATATATTGGAGAATATCAGTTATTAGTTAAAGAGAAAACAATTTGATAAGAGACTATAGAGATATATAGCAGGATTGTGTGTGTATTACAGTATGTCAGACAAGACACAAGACTCTGCTAGCCAAAAGTAAATAACATTTACTTTACATTCAACCACTGTTTTCCATGCAGACACTTGTTTCTATATCCTTTAGGGCTTCTGGGGTGATAGTTGAGAAATTATTCAGTTAATGTGAGAGCTGGAGAAGTGCTGAAATACCATTTAGCAGCTACGCTTAATGTCACTCTGTCAATGTAATGTGTTGGCCTTGGCCTGCTGCCAGATGGTATTCTGTCCTTTGTCACCAGTGTTTTCCCAGAAGTGGCACCAATTTGGCTGCTGGGCTCAGCCACGTAGAAGATCCAAGTTTTATATACTTAATATATTTAATGACAGAAGTTTTACTAAGAGGAGTAGTTCAACTTTAAAATCCACCTTTTTTCCTCCTACTCTCCCTAGAGCTGTGACTGAGAGTATAAACCAGCTCATCACACTGTGCACCCAGCAAGCTCCCGGGCAGAAGGAATGTGATAATGCACTCAGAGAACTGGAGGTATTACTATATTTCAAAAGTTCTTATAAATAAAAGTGGGTCCCAAATGTTTGTTTCTCTTGTATTCTTTGTCTGAATAGCTCCTGTCACTTCTCACTTGATATCTGTGGCAGGGGTTTTAACTGCATAGGAGTGGAGCATGGAACTCATGTAAATATCTTGTAAGTTGGGCCAGAATGAAATTTGCTACCCTGTCTCCATCTCCTCTTTCCTGCCCTCTAAAGGTAGAGTTTAGTCCCTGTTATTCATACTTACTATGACTTAAGGGAGAACCATGACAAGATAGACGTTTCTACTACCACCACCAGTGTACTAGAGGGA
This sequence comes from Notiomystis cincta, assembly GCA_013398075.1. Taxonomy (NCBI): domain Eukaryota; kingdom Metazoa; phylum Chordata; class Aves; order Passeriformes; family Notiomystidae; genus Notiomystis; species Notiomystis cincta. The sequence goes on from VZRX01004705.1 coordinate 53,702, forward strand.
GCTGCAGTATCTTGGTTTTTCCATTTGCAAGATGTTGTAACTGACATCTCACTTTAGAATGATGTTTGCCATTTTCTACCTTGACCTTTCTTAGTGTAGATTTTTAATGCCTTATTTCTGCTTTCTCTGTCAAACTAATACAACGTGAGTGCCAGTACAGGCTCTTGCAAGGTACTTTCTTGATCCTGAGTAAAAGGATTGGCTGGCTAAATAATGGGTCAGTTGAAATACCTAATTCCAAGATTCCACTGGTCACAGACAGGGCCACTTTCAGTAGCAGGAAATAGTATCTTTTCATTAAACTAGATGTTTGTTGTTTACTGTCAACGTCAAAACATCAAGGCATGACTGGCCTCTGTTGAGAGCATAAAATACCATTAAGATTTTTATTTCTAGCCCTTAGTATCAAAAGGATACAAAAGTCATTGCAATGCATTCCAGCATACTGTGAGTTTTCTTAATATGCGAGTCCATGGTTATCATCCCAACATTTTGTAGGAGTTCCCCTAGGAGCTGCTTTGTCCTTCTGAATTCTTAGCTTCCTAAGTTTTCTCTCCTTGGTGACAGGGGGTGACATCAAATCCAAAGAATAGAAATAGAAACCAGGAAATTGGACTGTAATGTAAAGGAGCAAGCAGGGCAAATGAAGTGCTATTTCTCAGGACTTCCTGCAAGCCTAGTGGGGAGAAATCTGTGAAATGGCATGAATGTGAAAGGTGAGAATTTCCTGCTGATGAGCCACAGAAAACTGAGAGCTTCAAGGAGACATGTTAGGGCTGAATAGCCTTAAAAAGCCCTTGCAGAGGGTTCTGTGCCCATAGCACAGAATTGCACATGCTGGCATGGATTGTGAGCAGGGCCAGCAAAGGGCAGAAGGAAGATCTGTAGCATCTTGGACTTCCCAGAGAGGGAGAGCTAGCAAGAAAAGCCTGGTTATATGAAATTAGATTAATTTCTGGAAAAAGGGAAACCAAGGCAAAAGCACAGTCCTGAAATCAGACTGGAGAGTCACATCAGAGTAATTGGAGGAACCAATGAAATTTAACAAGTCCTAACTTTTCATTTCTCTTTACAGTGATTAAACTTCTGCCTCTTTTCTTTATTTCCCCAACTCATCATGCACTATTCCTAATCTTTCTAGGGGTTCTTTACTACTAAAAATCATTGTTTCTGTAGAAAGAGTGTGTCTCAGCATGGATTTGACAGACTGTCAATAGTCTCTGTGGTCTTCTCTGGAGGCTCTGGAAAATTGTTTTTAGAGAGGACTTTATTGTCTAACTTTCAATAAGGTAGCTAAACTTGCCCAGAATTGCAGCTAAAACAAGTACCACAGGTTAATTGGAAATGTATGTTAATGGGAAGTTTGTGCTGGCTGATATTTTGCCATTTTGTTCCTTATATTCTGAGGGCCTCTGTCTCCAAAGTACTGTAAGTGCTGTAGGAACATTATTTGCTTTTCAAGTTGTTATTTAATAGAGTAAAACATGAAGAGGTACTGCAATGTCTGTGAGAACTGACAGAAGAGGCAACTGGAAATTGCTTTCTAGACACCATGTCCTCACCTTCCTCTCTTTTTCAATTGCTGTAAGGCTTTAAGATGAACTTTTACAAAGCGATAGCTGAGCTGTTAAAAATACTGTAGGTGTTTCTGTAACATCTTAATGTTAGAAGTTGTGTTATGAGAGAAGTCCAAGAGTTTAAAATCATGCCTTGATTTCCTTTAGGTGGAAAGTAAATGTCAGATACAGATGCCAGTATCTTTCTCTACTTAATTGATTTCACTTTCATCAGAAGGATTAGAAGTCTTTTCTGCATGATGTTTGGCAGTAAAATAGTGTTCCTTCAAGTTTGAAAAAGGTGTGCTTCAGATATTTTTATGTATAAAAGAATTAATGTCCTGCATTTTCCAGCGTTTTACAAATTTTGTTATCTGTGAATGAATTGCATTCATTCTTCTCAATGAATATGTGCTTGTCACATTGTTATTTTCAGGACTCAGAATCACCTCAGAAAAAGAAATTAAACCCAGCTATATGTAGTTTCCTGACAGAAAATTTTCCTCTGTTGGGGGAATCTGTTGACAGTGTAAGAGGCAGGCAGGTGGTGGATGTGTACTCAGTTTGGTAACCCTTTGTGTTTCCAGACTGTGCTCAGCAAATGGCAGTTGTTTTTCTTATTACTGCTTTAAATTTGTTTATGAAATTTAAAATAGTACTGAAAACATGTGTTACACTGTTAACACCTGACAGAAAATCAAACTGCCTCATGTCAAGCTGAGCATCTCTGGCTCACTCATCACAAATAAGAGGTAAACCTGAACTTCCAAGAGATTGGTGATGCACAGACGTGGAGTTCCCAGAGCTCAGTTCCTGTCAGGTGCAGTTTCCTGCATGGCACACCCTCAGGGAGTATGTAGCTTTGGCTGCTTGCTGGAGACAAACATGTAAGATTACACTGGGAGAAGCAGGATAGGCGTGATGGTCTGTGTTCTTCTCAGCCCACTATTTCAGACTCTGTCAATAATCAGTTTCTTTCATTATTTCAGACAGTTAAGGGAATGCTGGATAATCCAAATGAACCTGTGAGTGATCTCTCATATTTTGACTGTATTGAGGGCGTAATGGAAAACTCAAAGGTAATTTCTTTTTCCCACCTCTGTGCCAGTTTTGAAGTGTGTTTGGATTTTCAGAAGCTTCCACATGCATATTGAATGTTAGAGGTGCAGTCAGTGTTTCTAGCTAAAATGTCTGCTACACTCCTTGATAAATTCTGCCTGAGATAGGTCTCTTACAGGTAATATCAGGTTTTGGTCACTAAGAAGGTGTATTGCCTCAGTAAGAAATTTTTTATTATGTGACTGAAACAAAATGCTCTGAAAGCTTCTCTCTGCCTTCCTCTCCTGTGCACTAGACAGCATGCTGTACTTTGGGGTCCTGTATTTTGACTGCAGCTATGTTAGAACAGCCCAAAGCATAAATGGGAGGGCTTGGCAATGAAATCCCATTGTATTGTTCTGTGCAGAACAGCTTTGCCAAATGTCTGAGCAGTCCAGACATCCCAGCATGTCAGAAAACCTGTGGGAAACACAGGCCTGGCTTTTAGTGTCCTTATTATTTGATGTGTTGGAATTTTCTCATATTCCTTCTTTTCTAAAAGAAAAAAAAAAGCATCGAATGGATGTGTGTGTCATCTTGCAACTAATTCTCTACTGCAGTCAGAGCTCATTTTGAATTTTAAAGCCAAGTGAACTGAATTCAGTGGGACATGCTCGGGGAATTCATGTACATTCTGACACTGAGATGGTTCCAGAAGTCTAGGTGTGGCTTCATTTCCACTGCACTCCAGTGAGTTTGGGTACAGAAATGATCCTGGATGTGTCAAGAGCATCTGCAGGAGTGGCTGCCATGTTCTGCAGTCTGTGAAATGCACCTGGTGCCAGATTAGCTGTGATGACTAATGGATGACAGCAAAAATAAATGAGGGTTATATCTGTACCCTTGTAGTTATTTGAGCTGTAGTAGTGATTATGTTCCCTGTCAGTCTGGTGTCGGTATGCATGCCTGATCCCTCACACCACACAGAGGAATGGGCCCACTTCAGTGAAGTCTAAAAATTCTGGAAGCCAAGAGGTTTGTGGGCCAAAGTTGGTTTCAGGTCAGCAATCACTTGCCTCTAAGTGGTAGGGATGCATATTTAGAAGATAACTTTGTTTTTTAATTTCTGAGGTTCTTGGAGAATCAATGGCGGGCATTTCCCAGAATGCAAAAACTGGGGATCTTTTAGTCTTTGGAGAATGTGTTGGAGTTGCATCCAAGGCTCTTTGTGGCCTCACAGAGGCAGCAGCTCAGGTAAGCTACTGAAGGGCATAAAGCAATTAAATTTTTGGGTTTTAGCAAGTTCATATTCTGAGTTTGTAAATCTGAAATTCACTTCCCTGTGGTCAAGCAAGTGATGAGTTTGTACTACACAAGTAGTTTTCAGGGATAGCAGTTGTCTAAACAGTGGGCTGTTAGTTTTGTTTCAACTAATTAGATTTCTCAAGTGTAAGGGTATGTTTTCTTGTTTTCAGTGGATTCTGGAGATGTATTGCTAAAATCAAACGGTAATTGTATTTCACAGTATGATTTCTGAAAAATCTGACCACCATGTGCTATGACATATGGCCAGCTTACTAGAGATCCAAGACCGATTTAGCATGCTTTCTTAGGATTGTTTTCTTCTTTTCCCTATTTCTAGGCTGCTTACCTGGTTGGTATCTCAGATCCAAACAGCCAGGCTGGTCAGCAGGGCCTCGTTGACCCAATTCAATTTGCCCGTGCCAACCAAGCGATCCAGATGGCTTGCCAGAACTTGGTCGATCCAGCGAGCAGCCCATCACAGGTGATGGCAGAGGATTGCAAGGACACCACCCCTGTTACGACAGGGGACTTTGCTTTGTTCAGCTCTGCTGATGTTGCAGAGCTGCAGTGTAGTTACTGTGCTGCTTTTTACAGGTCTTATCAGCTGCCACGATCGTGGCCAAACACACATCTGCTCTGTGCAATGCTTGTCGCATTGCTTCGTCAAAAACAGCAAATCCTGTTGCCAAGAGACATTTTGTGCAGTCTGCCAAGGAAGTTGCAAACAGCACTGCTAACCTGGTTAAAACAATCAAGGTACAAATGCTACTTAGTTGTGCTTTCTTTTTCCTTTGTGATTTTAGGGGGTTTTCTTGTTTGGGTTTCTGCCCCTCGTTGAGACAGAATCAGAACAGTTAGGAATATCTTTTTACCTTCTTGGATATGCATGGTTTAAAAAAATCACTAATTACATTTTTGAAGATCAGAATTGGAAAACATGTTCAATGATATAACTGCTGAATTCAAGATGAAAAAAATTGGGCAGTTTTAATATTAGGAGAGGCAGCTGGCCCACCCAGTATGAGACCCTTCAGGATTGATGTATTTAATGATCTGGCACCATAAGAATAATCTGCGAGCAACTGAATGTGAAGGTGTTAATGTTAATGGTGTTAAGTTCTGCAGTATATGGAGATTCTTGGAGCTATTTCTGACAGCTTTACCTTACCTATAGGAGAAAAAAAAAAGGAAATAATTAGTAGTGGGAACAAATCAGAAGCCATTTATGTTGCTAGTAGTCTCCTGGTCATAGTAATCTTTTATTTTCCAGATTCCTGCCAGCAATTTGGTAGGGAGTAGTTTTTCTTCATGCAAACAGAAGTAATATTTGTGAAGCCATGGAGAATTCACAATTCTGAACCCTTCTGGAAGCCATTAACTGATATAATCTGATTTCATTAGCTGAAATGTTTATTCTGAGATTTTGAGAAAGATCAGTTGACTTGGGTGAAAATGAGAGCAATATATTAACTAGTTTGCTTAAAACAGAAGTAACAAAAAAATTTCAAAATCAGGCTGTAGGAAACAACCACCTTCACAAACCACAAACAGCCCCTTCCACCCTTTGGAATGTGAGGTCCTGGGACACAGCTTGAGAGACTCATCAGAGTGCAATGACAGAAAACATTTAGCAGTTTATAGTTTAGGGTCAGTAACTAGCTAAGGAAAGAAACACATATGTAAAAGATCACATTCTTTGCATTAGTCTTGTTTCTGGAAGAGCTTTCAAATGTCATAAACATGCACCAATTTAAAACTAGGAAGACTTCACCGATCTTCCTTCAATTTTGCTAAAGAAACCCATTCAGACAGAGCTCAATCCTGATTTCATTTCCAGGCACTGGATGGAGATTTTTCTGAGGAGAACCGCAACAAGTGCAGAATTGCCACTGCACCCTTAATAGAGGCTGTGGAAAATCTGACAGCATTTGCTTCAAATCCAGAATTTGTCAGCATCCCAGCACAGATCAGCACCGAGGTAAGGCAGGATAGTCCATTTCCATCTTCCAAAAGTTGAAAATGTTGAATTAATCACATGTTGGGACAAAGTGAGGATAAAGACCCCAAAGTGTTTCCTTGGATTTCTGAGTGTTCACAGGGCATTCTGCTGTCTTTTCTTTAACTTCTGACTTTGACTTTTCCACCAGTAGGATGCACAGTTTGGGTACAGTAAGTGCTGCAAGTCTGCTGTTAGCAAAGCCATACAGCACAGGTGATTTACATGTTTTAGTAGCTGGATTCTTTCATGCAGTACAATAGTAAATATCCCCTTTTTTTTCCCTCAGGAGCAGTTTTAGCAAATGGAACCTAGTTAGTTCTGAAAAGAATCAAAGGGATGTTGCTGGGTTTTTTCCTTTTTGCCCACAAGTTCTCCATCCTCGAACTGTGTAACTACAGCAGAGTAGAATGTGAAGAGACTAAAAAGGATTTGTTGAGTTTGGGACTTTTTCCACAGGGAAAAGAGATAAAAAATTAAAACCGTCAAGCTTCGTAAAAGCTTTGGAGTAGAGGTCATGTGCTGTTACTGGCCCTCCAAGGGCTGCTTCCTGCTTTTGTCAGGCTCTCATCCAGATGGCAATACCAGATGATGAAGTAACTGTTGCAATCTTACTGTTGTGGGGCTGTAACTGAAATCTAAGTGTGTCCTCCAGGTCTATGGTACCTGGGTTTATCAGATTATTGGCAATAAATTAGATACACAGATGATAACCCAGCTAAGAGTCATCAGTCATCATTTGGGGTTAGTAGTGTGATGGGGGAAAGGGCACATCTGTTGATGGCAACAATTTTTGTGACTAAGTGTATTTTCGATGATATTTCTGTAGTCTACAACTAGACAAGTGTCATTGTTTTCTCTTGTTTCTTAGCTGGAAAATGCATTTCTTAACTTGAGACATGTTTCTTAAGTATGTTTCAGAGAAAGCTGTTGGACTGATTATTTTAGTTCTGTTTCTTTCTTGACTATCTGTGAATATAGTAGTACAATGGAAGAAATTGTAATTCCATTTTAATGCTATTAATTAAATAAACTTATAGGAGCAGAAAGTGTGGATGAACTTGAATAATAATTTAAATGTTCCTTCTGTTCTTATACCTTCCTGACCACAGGGATCTCAAGCACAGGAGCCAATTCTGGTTTCTGCTAAGACAATGTTAGAGAGCTCATCTTTATTGATCAAAACTGCCCGTTCTCTGGCTATCAATCCCAAAGACCCTCCTACGTGGTCTGTACTAGCAGGGCATTCCCATACAGTCTCAGATTCTATCAAGAGTCTTATTACCTCTATCAGGTATGTCTTTTGTAGTAATTGAACATTTTTTGATAAAGAAAAATGCCATATGACTATTACCACTGTGTTATTTTTCACTGATGGAAATTACTCTGTGATGTACAGTATCTCCCAGTTACACTGGGTGTTTAATCATAATTGATGACTGCAGCACCCTGCAGCTCAGGGCTGTTTGTATTCTGTTCTCCCTCTCTGGTTCCACCTCCAGTTAACTCAAAGGTAAATGTAATAGAGAATGATGTAGAAAATGAACATTGTAGCTAATAGTACCTCCATGAAGATTGTGTACCAACATGCAATATGTGGGAAACAGCTGGTTTTACTTTTTTTTTTTTTTTTTTAAAGGGGGCCTGTGTGCATTCAGGAAAGCATGGCTCCTTGCCACCATGCTCAGTTTAGTGTCTGTGTGTTACAGGGACAAAGCCCCAGGGCAGCGAGAATGTGATTTCTCCATCGATGGCATCAACAGATGCATCAGGGACATTGAGCAGGCGTCGCTCGCTGCTGTCAGCCAGAGCCTGGCCACCAGGGATGACATCTCCGTGGAGGTGAGGCAGAGAGCACAGGCACACATGGAGTGCTGGATACCCTGCTGCTCAATCACAGCACAGTGCACTGCCACTGAGGGAAGACGTGGCCTTATGGAGGTCTTTCTAGGCAAAGTTATACACTGACCAAAGTATATCACTTCTCCAAAGATCCCAGAATCACCAGGGAATAGTAGTTATTCTGAAGTAACTGAAAGTAGTTATTTTTTACTGCCACCCACATATTACTCTGACTTCATATGCTGATATGACAGACTGATAGTTTTTGTGGTGCCTTGCCGTCTGGAAACCAGGATTAGTTTCTGAAGATTCCTAATAGATTCGTTTCTGAAGCTGGTGTATTACGGGAAGTCCAGTGACATAAATGTCAATGTTCTTTTTCTTAATGCCTAGTTTGTCCTTTATTGAGTGAAATTTGAAGTTGATGTTGATATGTTCAGTTTAAGAAAGCTTCCTTCTCTGCCCTCTTCTGCGCCTCCTTCCCCAGCAACTCATTTCAAGATTCTCAGCTTGGTATTTATGTCTTTTCATATTCTTACATCTTGAAATTACATGTTTATTGGAGTAGTTTCTTTGGGATGTAACACTCCATACTAGAAACATGTCAGATCAAATGAAGCTGTGCAAAAGAAGTCATTGCAGGAAATATGTCATAATTCATTTTTATTGAAATGATGAAGCTATCTTGGACACTATCTTAAACTGAAATAAGTATTACCAAAAATGGCAGTTATTTATAAAGCAGTAAAGATATGTAACAAAGGGCAAAAATAGTATTTTTTTTCTCTTGCCTATCATGAGAGTGACCTTAATCCTGATGGCTGCCAGGATATCAAATGCCTCTGAATTAAAAGGCAGTATTTATGCCTTGGCCGGGCCATTAATATGCTTTTAATATGTTTACTCTTGTCCTGCAGATTGTATTCACTCCTCATCTCTGTCCCTCAGACATGTGACATTTTTCCTTTGCCAGTGGATTTCTCCTGCTAGCTTCAAAATCTGCAGCAGAGTTTTTTGTTCTTGCGCTGTATTTTCTGCTTTGAAAAATGTTTCTTCACACTTAAATCAGTGCTCCTGACAGTTTTCTGGTTGGTGCAGTGATACTAAATCTTTGTCAGGGCAGAAATAGCTGGGGAGGTGTCAGGGGGGCCTTGATCACATTGCAGTGAGAAAGGACACCTAGCCCTGAGTTTGCTACTGTAGCACTCTCTCCCCAGATTTGTCATATAAACCTAAAGAGGAGCAGGCCCATCTCAGGGTTGCTGTTGTTGAAAGAGGGTAAGGGAGAAGAAATGAGCCAGTATGTGAGGAAAACCAGCAGTGTGGATTTCTGCATTCTGCCATAGCAGGCCACTCGAACAGCTTTGAGGATGTTGGCTGGTCTGAGGGTGATTGTCAAGTGTGGTACAACTGGATAAGAAAACAGCTATCATAGTAACTGACAATTTTTCTTTCTTTTAGGCTCTACAGGAGCAGCTGACATCAGTTGTACAGGAAATTGGCCACCTCATCGATCCCATAGCCACCGCAGCTCGGGGAGAGGCAGCTCAGCTGGGACACAAGGTACTGTCCTGCCGTGACAAAGGCATTTGAAATCTTGGACAGCTGAATGTTAGGAAAGACCCTATTTCATAGCCGTTTGTCTTCCTATTGGAGAGCAGAAGAACACATTTGTAAGGAGAAAAAAACATTTTCAAATACGCAGAGCCAAGACCAAATAAACTTTTCTACATTTTGGGCCAGAGGAAAGATATTCTCTTTGAGGTTTTTGGTTACGGGCTTTGTGTAAATGTCTTCTTCTTCCTGTTATATGGAGTGTAAGTAGAGTCAAACTCATGCTTTTAAGATGCCTGTTCAAAAAGCAAATGTTAGAATGGACCTACAAAAAGCATATTTACCATGGTTATTGCAAGATTTAGAAGTTTCTCACTGTTGTGATTTGACACTGGGCCAATGCCAGGCACCCATGAGAATCGCTTGCTCACCCTCCTCTGCCACAGCTGGGCAGAGGAGGGAAAAGGAAATAAAAATTAATTAATGCCTCATGAGTGAGGTAAGGACCAGAAGAAACACTTCAAGGGCAAAACAGGCTCAACTTAAGTTGCAAAAGTGAAATTTATTATTAACACAATCAGAGTAGGATAATGAGAAGTAAAATAAGCCCTTAAAACGCCTTCTGCTCCCCAGCCCCTCCCTCCTTCCCACCGACAGCACAGGGAGACAGAGCATGGGGGTTTGGTCAGTTCATCACCGAGACTTTCTTCCACTGCTCAGGGTGAGGAGTCCATCCCCTGTGAGGCCGTGGGGTCCCTCCCACGGGAGACAGTTCTCCAGGAACTTCTCCGGTGTGGGTCCATGTCGCTCCAGCATGGGCACCTCCTCTTTGGGCTGTGGGTGGATCTCTGCACTCCCTGTGGACTCATGGGCTGCAGGGGCACAGCTGCTTCTGGATGGGCTTCACCACAGCCTGCAGAGGAATCTCTGCTCTGCTGCCTGGAGCACCTCCTGCCCCTCCTTCTCCACTGACGTTGGTGTCACCATGTTCTTTCTCTCACATGTTCTAACCTCCTCTTCTCTGACCAAAAGCAAAAGCCCTGTGACTTTGTTTTGATTTTCTTATTAAATCTGTCATCACAGAGGTGTTACAAACCTCCCTCGTTGGCCCAGTTCTGGCCAGCAGCATGTCCACCTTCAGAGCCATCAGCCATTGACTCTCCCAGACATGGTGGAACCTTCCAGCAGTTTGTCACAGGAGCCATCGTTGTGCCCCCCCTGCTACCAGAAACCAGGCCATGCCAAACCAATACACTCAGACACCAAGGTCTCATCCTATGGTATATTCTTCAGAGTAAAAACTGTAGAGGCAACAGAGATTGAGAAGTTCCTTGCTTGCCCAGAAGAGATGCTTTTCAGGGATGCTCTTAAGTAGCATGTGGCTCTGCGAAAGTCTTGAACACAGTTTCATATGATCTCAAGGGACCATGTGCTTCTGGAGGAGGAAATGTGTGACTTTGCAACGGAGTTGGACAGTGAAGGGAGACACAATCCCTGGGCACATGATCCAAACCCAGCGCTGTACAGTATTGTGCTCCTTAAGCTAACCCACATTCCAATGGTAAACAGGGAAGGTGTTTCCTCTCCATTTCGCCTGAGAAGTGTGGTTAATGGCTTTCTGGGGTTGTTCTGGCTTTCTTAGGTAACACAACTGGCAAGTTACTTTGAACCCCTGGTTTTAGCTGCAGTTGGTGTGGCATCCAAGACACTGAATCATCAGCAACAGATGACTGTGTTGGACCAGAGCAAGACTCTAGCGGAATCTGCCTTACAGATGCTGTATGCTGCCAAAGAAGGTGGAGGAAACCCCAAGGTAAGGTAGTTGTGTGGTATTAAGGGCAAGAGAGGAAGGCAATTATGGCAGAAAACCCAGTATGTACCTGCTGTACAGTCAAGGGATATGTTTGCAGTGAAAGTTCCAGTGACTGCTCTCCTGATGTCTCCTTAGAGTGGAAATATTTCTTCAAGATGGGATTCCATTCTTCTCACTGCATCCTCTCAGGGCACACCAATTCAGGGTGTGACAGCACTATCTAGGCTGTCATAGAGAAGGCAAATGGTTAAAAACCAGGGCTTGTCTAGTGCATGGCCCAATGGAATGGGGACCCTTGCCGGCAAAGAGCAAAAGCACATGACCATTGATACCTCAGGTGCGATTTGTGCCTTACAGAGAGCTGCCATCTTTAGATGACATCTTTAAAGAGACTGTGACACCTGAGGCTGAAAGTGTCATGTGCCATGGCTCCTTGTAGGAGTTGACACGTTTTGTTCTGTCCACTTTGCTGCAATGTTTTACTTGTCATCTTTGCCCAGAAGTGTTACTTTCAATGCCTTTATTGTTTTAATTTCTTATGCTTCTGATTCATACATTGTTCTGCAGAGAGAACATTCCTCTGACTATCTTGGCTTTCTCATTCTGTGTCCTCCAGGCATCTCATACTCATGATGCTATCACTGAGGCTGCACAACTGATGAAGGAGGCTGTGGATGATATCATGGTAACCTTAAATGAAGCTGCAAGTGAAGTTGGCATGGTTGGAGGTATGGTAGACTCGATTGCAGAGGCAATGACCAAGGTGAGTGTAGAAATCGACTCCTTTCTCACTTTGTGCTTGAAAGCTGATCCACATTCCAGGGCTTTGGATGAACTGGTGCTGATTCAATGGTCAGTCATGAAATGTCACAGGAACCCTGAAGATTATTTGATTTTGCATATTGTAAAATAAAACTGATGTGGCCCATGCTGCTCGTGTTTACAACCTATATCGTACCTGTCAGTAGAATGCCTACAAAATGTTTTGTTCAGTAATATTCTGGCTTTTAACTATCATCTTAAGCGACCTCTTCCCTTTTTCCACTTATCTTCTGTTAGTCTCTTAAATGAACAGCAGGCCAACCTTGAAACAAATTACTTTCAGAGAAGATGATGCTAAAGCCTGAAATGCTCTGCTATGCTTTGTAATGCATTCTGCTGAAGGTGTATAGTTGCAAAGTGTACTTGAGTTCAATCCAAATATTTGGCTATTCCTATCCTGACTTAAAGATTGAAGACTAGCACATAAAGAAATCTTATATTATCTTCTGGCATGAACGTTTTGGGTTGTTACTGTTGCATCTTCCTTTCTCTATTAGCTGAGAAGAGCAGATTGTTTGACCTTGCATGAGAAGCAAACCTTATGGGCAGAAACTTTGGACTGTACATTCTCTGCATTTTCCATGTTCATAACCTGGGCCCAAGTATTTGCTGAGCTTCTCTGTACATCCTGGTGCACTGTTTTCACTTGTCTATCTTGAGAGAGAGGAGATCATAGAATTGAATATATAATACAATTTTACTGTTGCCTGTAAAGTATGCCATTTATTACGACTTTTTAATGCTATGTTTTTCCCTGTCTTGCAGCTGGATGAAGGTACACCTCCAGATCCAAAGGGAACTTTTGTTGATTATCAGACCACTGTGGTGAAATATTCTAAAGCCATTGCTGTAACAGCACAGGAAATGGTAAGAGATTACTTTAACAGGGTGCAAACTCTGTGTACATAAGGAATGTGGAATTATTTGCATAGTGTTGAGACACTCCCAGTCATCAAATTTTCAATAAACCTATCTCTCTTGGGGTAGTGGAGCAAAAAGAGGGATGATTTTGTCTATTTAACTCTTGCATCTTAGTGGTGTGATCATAGAGGAGTCCTCTGCAGGAGGGGTGCTGGATTGTATTGTGATTCTTCTGCACAAAGCTCTTTATTTGGCTCATTTTAGAGGAGAAATCAAAGGAAAACCACATGCTTTTTCATCAGCCCATTTAACTGGGCTGAATCAATGACTTCAGGATAATCCTCTTTCACACTTAATGTTTCATGTAGCCTGTGAAATAACATCAGTGTTTTCAGAGCCCTATAATGCTTAATGAATGAATGAATGAATGCAAATCGACATTCCACACTATCCTTTTCTTTCATTTCTGTCACTCACCCAGGTTTAAAAAAAGAAAAACGTGACACCTGTTGAATTGAGCTTTTTCTTGACTTGTGTTTCAAAGTAATGCATCATGTGTTTCCCTTGGAACAATACTGTGGCTGCTAATTTGTTATTGAGAGAGTTGAGGGGACAGTTCATGAGTGCTACAGACAAGACTTTTCACAAAGTCACTACGGCTCTTGCAGTCAAGATAGGTCCATGATTCTGCTATCTGTGACAGTAGAAATTTGTGTAAAATTAGTTTTGTCCCAGGGATGGACCACCGTTGTTTTTACTTACATTAACTTGAGCAGAAGAGCTATCTCTGTTAAAAGGTAGGAGTTTTCTAAAGAGAGATTGAGTTATTTATACTGGCATTCTACTGAGACATTCTATGTCATCCTGCCTGTTTCTTCTCCATCCTGTTCCCTCATCTGAGGTGTTTTGCATTGTTCCTCAGATTTTTTCCATTTCCATGCTTCCATGTCTCAGCTGAGACTGATGGGGGTTAGCTCGCCTTGGACAAAATAAGGTGACTGTGACACACAAACTCCACTTTCCTTCACAGTCTGAATAACTGTACCTGGCCAATGGGCCCCTCTGTGTCAAAGAGTGAAGTATTGGCTCTAACAGCTGCTCTTTGATTCTCCATGTGTGCATCAACTGCCCGTTTACCATGGCTCTAATAAAGCATGTTTGCTTGAGTTTCCTCTGGAATTCTTGCTGGAGGACAGGTCTCTTCAATGGCAGATTACTGCATTTTACCAGCGTGACCAAAGAGATGAGTGTGCTTCTAATCTGTGGTTTATTAACAAGTTATTCTCATGCCTGTCAATTTTCTTTTTCTCTTGCCTGTGTTTTTCTTTCAGATGACTAAGTCGGTTACTAACCCGGAGGAGCTGGGAGGACTTGCATCGCAAATGACCAATGACTATGGGCATTTGGCTCTCCAGGGCCGAATGGCTGCAGCTACGGCAGAACCAGAGGAGGTCTGCACTTTTTAGACCTCGTTATCCTCTGTACATGGTGGTGTTTACAAGGATGTTCCTTTACTGTGAAGAACACAGTAAAGGTGACAAGCCTTGTTATAAGAATTGCCCAATCAAAGAACAGAAACCCTTTGTCAAAAACCTCTGTCTGGCTTCAAAAAGAAACAGCTCAGGATAAAGTGTGTAATTCCACAGACCACAATAGAACCTCCTAAATTACTTGGGGCTTTCACCTACAGACAACTTGCAAACACAAAGAAAACAAAACTTTTAACTTGTCACTATGCGGCTTTCCTCCAATCTTGCATGTTTTGACAAGTTAGAAATATGTATATGCCTTTTTTATCTTGCCTGTAAGTGATTTTAAGTGTAACTTCCTGTCCTGAAAGTGAGATTCATGCAAGCAGTTAGAGCACAAAGTATCTTTGGCTGAAGGACATCCTCCATAGCCCAGAGTTGGAATATGATGTGGAAGAAATGTCTTACTTGCCTTGTGCTAAGTGAGGAGGGCAGGCTGTTCACCTCAGTTGCATTAACCTGTTGTGGGAGTTGCTGCATCTTCTCTGAGCACAACTGCACAGCCCCTTCACCCCTCTCTTCTTACTGAAGCATAGACAAACTTTGTCAAGATGGGGTAAGAGGTATCTCACCTTCTCCAGATATATCAGATTATCTACATAAAACTCCTTTAAACAGTTTTTGACTTCGTGCTTACACATTCTGCTGATACACTACTTGAGTGTTTTGTGCTCAGGAGCTACATGAAAAGCAATGGCTTGCACTTGGCTCGATATTGTTAAATCAAATTACCATTTCTGCACGTTACTTTGTGCCTGAGGTTGAAATAA
This sequence comes from Notiomystis cincta, assembly GCA_013398075.1. Lineage (NCBI taxonomy): Eukaryota > Metazoa > Chordata > Aves > Passeriformes > Notiomystidae > Notiomystis > Notiomystis cincta. The sequence continues at coordinate 68,788 of VZRX01004705.1, forward strand.
TTCCGTTGTGATACTAATGGCTGTGATTCCTGCTCATGTATTAATCCCAAATCACACCAAAATGATGGCATCCATGCAGGGACTGCAACTATCACGTTTCAAAACAGGGACCACACATCTTAGGATGTAGGATTATCAGTGAATCGGAAGCAGTAATAGCAGAATTTTCCCCATTTCAGTGCTCCACATGGATGTGGTTTGTTCTAGAGAGTGAAGGCTCTGCAAATTTCAAAATCAAGCCAAGAGAGTCATATATTTACATACTTTTTGACCCAGTTTAGCAATGTACAGTACTACCTTGAATGCAGTTCTGGACGATGAAGTAGCATTGTTTAAATGTGAAGTTGAGTGTGCTTCACTTATGTCCGTTTGACTCGAGGACCAGCCTTACCCCTTCTCTTTCCTGGGCTCTGGGTCATTCCTGCCCTGTTTCTTTGGTGAGCCTTTTATAGGGTTGTGCTTCATGTGTAGATGGAACTACATCTGTACTTTTTTCTGATCTTTGCAGAGGGTTTAGTGGTGGGTGGAATATTGGTAAAAAAGATTCACCAGAGAGGTGGTGTTTCCATTTCTATTGACACAGTGTACCACCATGACATTTATTTATTTGCTTTCTTCTTTCTTCCTTTTCCCCTGTGCCTTCTTTACTATCTAGATTGGGTTCCAGATCAGGACTCGGGTGCAGGAGCTTGGCCATGGGTGTATCTTTCTTGTGCAAAAAGCCGGAGCTCTCCAGATTTGCCCTACGGACAGCTACACCAAAAGGGAGTTGATAGAATGTGCTCGTGCTGTCACAGAAAAGGTAAGACAGCTTTTCTTGTTACCCTGTGGTGTTTGGCTACCAAGCTTCCAGTGAGAGTAAACCAGCCAACTAGATTCAGTACGCTATTTCTTTGAACTTTGCATTATAGTACAATAGTGTCTGAATTACCCAAAGGTCTTACTTTTCTTTCAAGCATTCAGTGTTCATGTGCTGGATTAGCCCATGATTAGTCCTTCCTCAGGCCTTGCAATAAAACTTCAGCCTCCTATCAGAGGGAGATTGGTCCAAAACAATATCTTAAGATCTGAGATGGTTTTTGTGCCTTATGAGGCACTCCCTGGACACGGTTACTGTGAGGTTGGTCAATGACATGTGGTGTCATGTAGCAACGTCCTCCCCCTTTTAGGATGGGGCCAAACTAACTGCCTAGAACTGCATCTTCAAACTCTGTGGGGCTTCTTGTTCCTTGGAAACACCCCCTTCAAATAAATGGTCTGGGTAGTTTTGCTGAACCTTTTTAATGGCATCTTTCTGCTTTTGTTGGACAAGAACATAGAGAGTTGATGCCAGTGGCTTTCAGATTTCTCCGAACACCATTGGTTCAGCCTGTGTTAATGTGCTCTCAGCTCTACCAGTTTTCCATCATGATGTATCACAGGAGTAGGTGAAAATTCCAAATTTAGGCAGGGTAGATAGTACCTTGTAAATAAAGTTAAAGCTTATAAAGAGAGTAGTAATGATTCACAGGACCAACTTTCTTTTGATGACCATCTTGTTGCTTTTTGTTGTTTTTAGGTCTCCTTGGTTTTATCTGCCCTTCAGGCAGGGAACAAAGGCACACAAGCTTGTATTACTGCAGCCAGTGCTGTGTCTGGGATAATTGCAGATCTGGACACCACTATCATGTTTGCTACTGCTGGAACCCTTAATGCTGAGAACAATGAATCATTTGCAGATCACAGGTCAGTGTTGCTGAAAAAGATGAAAGAGTGCATGCCCAGGGGAACAGTGGAACTCACACAAGAGACTGGCACATGGAGATAAATTTTTACCTTTCTAGATTCCAGTGAATGAAATTGAATGAGGCAGGGGAGCAAGAGGAGAAATAGGAAACCTGGGATTTGACTTGTTTGTGAACTACATACTCAAAATGATTTCTTCTTTTACCCACATGTTGCTTTGGATTTGTTGTCCTGACATGTCAAAACACAGATACAGGTGGGAGGGGGGTGGGGAGCCCTGACCAGGACACATTCTGTTCCTGTTGCCATTCTTCCTTCTGCCTTCCTCACCTGTGATTAGTTTCCTTACAATATGCTGATTAATATGGATGCTCGACAGCTGCTACTTGTCTCACAGCATGGCTGGATTTTTCTTTAGTATTCAAATACAATGCTCTCTGATGCTACTGTCCAGTCTATTTCTTTCCAAGATGGGCTCATTTTCTTACACTGCCCTGCCTTTGCCCCAAATGTTCTGCTGCTGTTTTAACAGTTTGGTTTTTTGGTGTTTTTTTTTAACGTACACCCCAACCTATGGTATGTTATGAATGGACACTGGTATGATGATTTCGATGAGTTTTTTATGTAGCTTTTAGTCACTACAGCACTGCAAAACACATTTTTCCCCTCCTCTCCTTTTTCACCCCTTCCCTGCTTCTCTTCTTTTGCTACAGGGAAAATATCCTGAAAACAGCAAAAGCTTTAGTTGAAGACACAAAATTATTGGTTTCTGGCGCTGCCTCAAGTCAGGACAAACTGGCTCAAGCAGCTCAGTCATCAGCTAACACCATCACTCAACTTGCTGAGGTAGTGAAATTGGGAGCAGCTAGCTTGGGATCTGACGATCCTGAAACACAGGTGAGATGTTTTAAGGTTTTCTGATACTCTTAAAGAGAACAGTTTTCAATTGGTAGAACTTTGTGTGACTTAATGCTTTTAAGCAACACAATATGGTTCATCTCCTCTGGGACTTTTCTGGGTTTACTCAGATATCACTTGTTTAGAATACAGTCAAGAGGCTCAAGCACTGAATGTAACTAGTCAGGCCTTCATGTAACCCTTCTGCTTTTATTTCACTGCTCTGTTCCAGCTGGGATGCTTCTAGCAAAGTATTTGGCTCATTTTTACTAATTTTTGATTGGACCTCTGACTCATCTCACTTTTATTCTGAAGAGCTTGCAGGTCTTTAAAGCTGCTTATCCAGCTTATATCTGGACTCTGCTCTGTATTATTTGTGTAGGCTGACAAACTCTTGCCATTCTCCAGCTATGTCTGTCTTGTTTTTCAATTAACTCTGCAACTTCTCCATGTGGATTATCCCTAATATTTCTTCAGTTGTTTGTTTGGATCTCGGCAAAATGGAGGCTGGCAAGCATATTGCAGATGTTTGAAGAAACAGGGTTCTTTTAGCTGTGTTCTAAAAATCACACCCTCATGCAGACACCCTTTATTGCCTGAGCCTTACAGCTGTTTCTTTCCATAGGTTGTTCTGATCAATGCTATCAAGGATGTTGCAAAGGCTCTTTCTGATCTCATTGGTGCTACCAAAGGAGCTGCCAGCAAACCAGCAGATGATCCATCCATGTACCAGCTGAAAGGTGCTGCCAAGGTAAAACCTTATTCTTTGATTTTATTTGAAAGTGTCTGTGCAATCACATTTGATAAACACATGGAACTTTGACTTCAGCATTTCTGATTGCCTGACAACTCATTTCTTATTTGTTCACTTATCATGGTATCATGGCCAATACAAGTGTTGGTATTTAGCCCTGTAACAAATAGAGTTCATGAGGTCTCTTAGGTCCTATTAGAAATAACAATGCTTCCCAGCCTAATTCGCCTTACTTCATACCCTGCCATCTCTGAGAATAGGAGGAAGGATTCACTTTTTATCATCTTCACTTCTCTCTTCTTCAGGTGATGGTAACAAATGTCACATCCCTCTTGAAGACTGTTAAAGCAGTAGAAGATGAAGCTACTCGAGGGACAAGAGCCCTTGAGGCTACAATCGAGTACATCAAACAGGAGCTGACGGTACAGAATTAAATAATCATAGTGGGTTTTGCAAGTATATCCTTACACAAAGCTGGGAGCAACTTCTTCCTTTTTCTTTAGACCTTATGCTTTCAGTACAGATGTTCTTTTCTGATCTGATGCTGTTCACTATTTGTGATCCTGGCTTTGGTACTTTCTCCTCAGCATCATTCCCATACTGCATCTGCAGTTTAATCTTGTTTCTGTTTTTTCCCTTATTATGAAATGGTCCTATCAGTGATAGATGGCCTGCTATTGATAATATTCTGTGTAAGCAGGAATTAATTATTGTGTGGAATTCTCTCCCAAATTAGATATAATACCATGACAATTATTTTCCTTCCTCTTTAAGATATAGAAGTATAGTTAGGGGTTTTTTTTTACTAGCATAGTGGTGAGTGACATAAATTAATACCTGCATATTTGTGAAGAAGCCTGATTTTTTCCTTCCTTTACTTACAGTCCATTTCTATTAAAAAACCCCTGTAGACAGAGTCTTCAGCAAGAAATGGTTTACTGTATAAGCTGTGGATTAGCAATTTTTACACCATAACTGCATTTTGTCTTGTCAAATGCTCTTCATCAAACATTCTGTTTTCACTGTAAGCAAAGCTGTTGTAATGAGGAATTTTTTTTTAAAATATTTTCTTTTTAAGTACCTGTTTATAGTCATTGGAAATTCATATGGCAGTCGTAAAACCACCTGATCTGCTACCTGATCAGGCATGTTCTGTACAGTATCTCACAAGTTACTGTCATATATCCTCATGAAGGCTTGACTGTTACTTCCCATCCTGTAACTCTGAGCTAAAACCTGTTCAGATCTGTCATTGGAGGATTATGCATTATCACATCTTTCTCAATTTGGTTGCTATCTGTTTGAAATGTTCCTCGTTTTTGTCAGCATTGCTAAGGGATAGATGTGTGGTTGTGGTGTTGTCATCTCATTCCTGGGGAGAGCAGAGGATGGCACATAAGTACTCAAGAAAACATGTCAGGCTTGGTCTGGAATTCGAGGGGCTGAATCTGAGCAATTGAGGGATGTCTTCACATCTATAACTGGAATTCATTTTTTAGCATTGCTTCTATTTCTGGAGAGAGGAAGTGAAAAACTGTTCAACCAGGAGCACAGGATAGACCAGGCTCATTTTTGTCCAGACATTTGCATGCTGAAACCACTGGCCTGCTTAGGTTGCACTGTGTGTGGTCAACAAACCTCCTGATTAATTGTGCACTCCAAATTGCCCCTGCACAGTAAAAGAATGGCAAGCAAATACAGACTAAAGCTCAGGAAAAGAAAATATGTGATCAAAGTAAGGTTGCACAGCTTTTGTTACCTACATCTTCCCACAGTTCCTGTATTCCAGTATTCATGAGAATAGTGTGTATTTTCAGATAATTTGAACTATTTTCACATGATTCACTCTGCAAAATTACATTTTTAAGTTTCTAAAGGGAGACTAAATATAGCCTAAGAGACAACGCTCCACCTCTGCTTTTTTAGGACACATTCGAATATTTTAGTGGTGATATTCTCAGTTTCTACTGTTCTAAACCATCAACGAGCGCTTGGTAGGGTCCAGCCTATGCAGAGGAAGGATCTCCTCATGTGAGCAGACCAGCTTAAACTGCAGTCAGGATGAGAAAAGACTATAATGAAAGGAAGAGTAATTCTTTTCATCCAGTAAGGCTCTGAACAGCTGTCTGTAACTGTCATGTGGGTAGTTAAATGCAGATGAGATGAATGGGTTAACCTTTTTTATTGTCTTCTTCCCTTAGCTTATTGTTTCTCTCTGGTATCTATAGGTGAGCAGGTTTACCAGATCCAGGCCCATGACAAGCAAGAATGATACCCAAGTACTCCAAATATGTTCCTAATTTCCTGCTGTTCGAAGGCTGCTTCGATTTGCTGTCTGTTTCTCGTGGTTTGCTCCACTTTGACTTGACTGGTGTCAGACTTTGCTTCTGCTTTCACTTTTAGGTGTTTCAGTCGAGTGAGGTTCCAGAAAAGACATCATCACCTGAGGAATCAATCCGGATGACGAAAGGAATCACCATGGCAACTGCCAAAGCTGTTGCAGCTGGGAACTCATGCAGGCAGGAGGATGTGATTGCTACAGCAAATCTGAGCCGCAAAGCAGTAGCTGACATGCTAACAGCTTGTAAGGTAAAGATTCCCTTCCTTGCCTCAAATTATCTTTTTGTGTTTGTGTGCCTCTAAATCCACAGAACATTATATATTTCATTCAGTTTTCTACTTTTCGTATGAGAAAGTTGACGGGCAAGATAATTTTAAGGGTACCTTCTTTCAGAAAGGATTCTTTGTGCCATGCACACAAAAAACCCCAGCACTAATACTTACTGGGGATTTTTTGTGAAAATGAGAAATTTTGTTTGAGCTGAAATTTCCTGGTTTCCAGTCAGAAGACAAACAATCTGTGCAAGTAGTAGAATATACAAATATTCCTGTGGTCACAAATATAATTTCAATATTCCTAGAACAGTGAGAGGAATGGTGAACGAAATCACTCTGATCTATTTTTAGTAGTTCTTTTCCCCTGACTCAACCTGTTGGTTTGCTCAATTTCTTTTGTGCTTTTCAAAAATGTGTGCAATTTTTATTGCAAATTTTTTATAAGAATAGCTGTAGCCCTGTAAAAATAGTGTAGCCCTATTTTCTACACTGTATGCTACAAAAATGACTGTTAAACCATTTGACTTTGTTCTGATGATAAAAAATCTAGGCATAAATTATTTAAAAATAGGATTATGTTTTCATCCTTTTGATTTTCAGTAGTGACTGTAGTAGTAAACTGCTTTTGCCTGTAAATCATAGTTATTTACTTTTATCTTTCCATGTATGCAAGGTGACAGTGAAATAATGATGTTCTCTGTGTGGTGTCTGATTTTCAGTATTTGGTCAAATCCTAACTGCCTACGTCAGTCCCAGATAAGTTTTAGCCTAATGCTGTCCAAATTAGAAGGGTTATGTTTGTTTTTAAAATGATCCCCTTTCAAAAGTGCAAGTTCTAATATAATTTGGAACTGCCTTAATACAAAACCATTGAATAAAACTTTATATTGACTTAGTTTTGTAACAGGTTTTTTAGTTCTAACAGTTCTTGACCACTTTGCATTCTTCAGATTTTGATTTGTCTTTCCAAACAGGCAGCAAATTCTCAGGAACAGAATCCTCTGTTTTAGTAACGTTATAAAGACACTTCCACGCATGCATAGCCCAGTACATACTTTTGAATGTCTATTTATGAACATTCCTTTTTTTATGTTTACATTTGCTCCCAGTTAATTTAATAATTTCGAATCGTTTGTGAACTGTAAGTGGCTGACAGGATGAAACTTCCTGCAAATGGAACAGTGGAGGCCTGGGATGCTGGAAGAGCCTTCGTGGTCTCCCAGGGAATTTTTTTCACAAAGAAAGGAGTCTACAGAAGGAAAAGAGCTGGGAATCATTTTACTTGCCTGTAGTGATAGAGTGCCAAGACCTAAGATCTAGTTTTATCTTGTCTACTTTCTTAAGACCAAGAGCATTTATTGGACAAACAGGAATAGAAGTCTCCAAAAACATTAATTGTATGCATTGTCTAAAATGTATGAGAAAATAGCTGTATCATTTAACAAAGATTTTAAATACACAGTTTGAACCAGACTTGGTTTAGAAAACCTTGTTTCTACAAATTTTGCTCTGAGTCTTAGAAATCTTATGGCATTACTTCTACAAATTGATTACTGGATTTCCATGATAAGCTGTGTTCCTTGAATTTTAGGGTTAGGATCCAGCAGTCTTAGCCCCACTATACTATGTAAAAGCTGTGTAATGCAATGGAACTTGGGGTTTGTGATATTTGACAAACACTGGTGGGGTTTTATAATGATACTAAGCTACTCTGTAGAATTAATACTGATAAATTATCAGACTTTTACGTTCTTTGGGCCGAGACAAAAGTGCATGTAAGTGATATGTGGTAGAATTGTATAGAACATAGCTCTGACTTCCCCAGTGTCAGGAATTTGAATCTAAGTTCTATTTAATTGCCTGTTGCCTAAGGCAGGTAGTATAAGGAGTTGGTTTAACAGTTATATAGATGCCTTTGCTTGGTCTGCTGTAGATGAATTTACAGTGCTCATTACTAATTCTGTTCTTATAAGCAGATGCTATTTCAAAAGACAATAAGGATGCTTCTTGTGGGATGTACTGAGACAACTCTCATTAAAGGCAGTGGAAATACTGTAATTACGCTTATTGAAGGTTAGAGCAGGCTCTAAGATAACTTCTTTTTTTAATTACCTATTTGTATAAAATAATGCAGTGATTAACCTCTGCATAGCATCACTATTTGTAGTGATTGCTGTTGGAAAGGAAACAGATATGAAAGGACTGTCAAACCCACAGGAAGTAATGCAAGCGAGCACTCACTTAGATCATTCTGTAGGCAGCAGATTGAGGGAAACAACTTCTCAACTTCTCACCTTTTCTCAGAACTGGTTGGGCTACCCCTGGTGGCACTGGAGGCAGCTAAGCAGAGCCTGGGCTGGAGACAGGGCCCAACGGTGGTTCAGCCAGGGAAGAGACAGCTCTGGGGGGAGCTCACAGCAGCCCCCTCAAACACAGTTTCCTGCACAAGGCACCTGGCAGTGCTGACGGGGCAGGAGCTGTACCAGAGGCAGGTATTGCTGGCTGCCTTACTGCTGGGAAAGCATGTGGAGAGAAATTGAGGGCTGATAGTGAAGGAAGCCTCAGCATGAGGAAACAAATGTGTGTTCTGGTTCTTAAGACATGTTTCAGTTTGAGATGTTTGGGCAGACCTTCTACCTGAGGCTGGCAATGAAGACATTTCTGTTGTGAGTCCCCACTGGTGTAGTGAGATGTGTGTTCAGATGTTTCTGGGTTATGAAAATGATTTCCTAAAATGACTTCTGTCATCACTTCAGGCTGCTGTGAAGTATGTGGAATTTATACTGAACCTTAAAAATGCTCTCAAAATACTCTGATACCAGTCTTGGCTATGTATGCAGAACATAAAAGGAACTTTATATTTCCCTCCTACAGATGCTTTCTGTAATTCTCTGTGTTACAGTAATGTGTAAGTGCAGAAGAAACATTTTAGGATGTTTTACAGTGTATGCATAAGAAACACTTGGGGGCCCCTTTGCCCTGTTTGAAAATTTAAAAAAAAAAAAAAAAAAAAAAAACCAAAAACTGTGCTGAACTTTCTGGGCTTCAGCAGCTCTTTTGTAGTAGGCTGGAGAAGAGGAAAATCAGTCCTGTTCCTCCCATCTTCCTTCCCCTCAGACAGGGTGTTTGCCAGGATGAGGAGGGGGAGGAGGCTCCTTCGGGCCTTCTCCGTGCTCTGCTCATCCCGAGCTCCCCTGCAGAGGGAGCCCAGAGACCAGCGCCGGCCCTGGCTCGGGATGGTGCGGGTAGCAGGAAGGGCCGAGAATACGTGAGCCATGAGATAATCCCCTATCCCAACGGGAGATGAGAGGCTGCAGGAGTGGAAGGAGCTCTTCTGTGAGAGGAAATGCTGTGCGTTTTGGGAGCTTTCACTTGGCAGCAAATGGGACTTCTGCTTCAGTAAAAAAGTTCCCTAGAAGTTTATTTTAGAAAGTACAAGGCTTGAAGAGGATGCAGGTTTCACTTTTTATTAAAAATAAAATGATTGAATTAGTCAGGGTTATGTCAGATGCCAGACATGATACTTAGTGGAAATCCGTACAAAGACCTGACTCTGCTGCAGCTTCTCTCAGTATTTAAACAGATGGTTCCAGCACTGCTATGTTAAATCTCTCTGTCGAGCTAACACCATTAATGAGCCTTTATAGAACTGGAGCTCTGCTGCTCTTCAAGTACCGTATGCTTACAGGAGAAATGGCCAGCCCTTAAGCTCAAATGGCATTTGCGCACTATAAAAAACCTCCTCCCTTCTCTTTCCTCCATCTCTCTGTGTTGATCTTCTCTTGTGGGAGTCGTTTTGGATGCTAATGTTGTTTTGCCTCCTCAGCAAGCATCATATCACCCAGATGTGAGTGAAGAAGTTCGGGAGAGAGCCCTGCGCTTTGGAACAGAATGTACCCTGGGATACCTGGAACTCCTGGAGCATGTTCTCCTGGTAAGGAGTCATCTTTTGATAAGGAGCATGCATTTGCTGGGTTGCTTCCAAGGAGAGTAATCTCTCTCCCTCTTTCTATAGGAACTGCTAGTGACACGTTTTTTATCAGTTTGTCAGAAGGTTATGAAGTTTTGTTGTTAGAAAGAGCAAGCTAAAGGAAATTCAATACTTCAGCTCAAACTGTGAGACAAGGAATATTGGAGTACTTAAATGGAGCTACATTCTGGATGAGATCTGGAGGCAATACGGATCTGAACCTAAAAATTATCCCTGACAAAGAAATTAAAATAAGACATTTCAGTATTCTTTTAAGCCCACAATAAACACTAGACATATTAGGCACAGGCCTATCTCCTAGACTGTAGAGGTTACATAGACTTTATGAAGGCACTGTTACATGCCTCTCAAAGCCATCCCAAAATCCTCAACCAGCACTGCCTCACAAAGAACTCTCCAACACATCAGGCATGGCACCCCCAAAGCTCTGCATAAAACTTCTGTACTCAAATCTAAACTCATGAATCCTGCTGTCAGTGAGCTTTGCTTGACCATGCATAATTATCCCATAATATATTAATTATCCCATAATATTTGTTCTTCTGTTGCTATCACTTTTGTAGGAAGCAATAAAATGTTTGAATTAACATTTATGAGATACTATTTCTGGAAAATACTTAAATCAGCAATCAGCTTCATGGATGACCAACAATTTTTTTAGGTGGCCCTCAGCTGACATTGAAGTCCCTGAAAGTGAAATTTGCAGCCACTAACTGCATATTAGCAAACCCTAACCAGTTTTGCTGCTGAGAACAGAGCATGTGTAATTATTTGCATCAACTTGCCATAATTTATATATAACATAAAAGCACAGTCACAGTTGTGCTTGCCACTAGCAGGTAAAATAGTTCAAGAAAGTTGGAACTTGCTAATGAAATTCTTAGAGGTGTATTGCAGTAAGTGATTTACCATTTGTTGTCTGATCCATTTTTAGTTTAGAGGACTGTGGGGAATTTTTTAGATTTGACCCCTAGAATGCTGTCAGTATGTGTTTCAGTCTAAGTGTCAGAACAGACCAAAGACTTGAATCAATTTTTGCTCTTTTTATTTCTCTCTCTCTGCATAAGTCAAGAGGCTTAAAGTAAAAAAGGCATGTTCCATTTTATTGAAGTAACAGGCCTTTCTTACCTTAGGCCTTTTTACTTTCAGGGCCCTAAAGCCATAAGAAATTTCTGCCTCTCATACCACCCACTGCCCAGTGTTTGCTGCTTTAGAAAACTCGGGTGGTTTAGAACCCCTAGGTCTGCAATCTCATTTAATTTATAACCTCCAGAAACACATATCATGTGGGATTAGAAATCTCTAATTGGTCCATCTGGAACTCTGCTACAGTTGCCACCAAGTTCAGTTATATCCTCCATGGTCAAGCTAGGGATGCTTGCACGGGTGCCTCAACACAGGAGTTCCAAGGGGTATTCAACAGCCACATTTCTTTGAAAATGATACTTGTTCGGTGCAAGAGTTGTCAGATGCAGTATCTAAAATTTCTCAAGCCAGTGTATTAACTTGTGTAGAGGTTGCATTGGGAAAGTGGCACAAAACTGACTTGTTTGCTCAAGGACTATTCTGCTAATCACCTATCTAGGGGTAGGGCCAGGAACATGCTAATTCCAGCTGTATGGCATGCATGTCTACATAAAACTCCTTGTAAGTTGTACTAGTGAGGTTCAAGGATGACCTGACCTCCTGCATATCCATATGCTCTATCCTAGCCAGTGTTGATCCACGCTGATTCGAGGGGAAGTCTGGAGCTTTGGTTGTTCATGGCTGAGGGGATGAGACTCTGCTGACAGTTCTAAAGTGGCTTTAAAACAACGCAGTTCTTCAATGGCCTCGTTTTAAAATTTGTTCCGTTTTTTCAATCTCAACATTGTCAACACTATCACAGATAGTACTAATGTCACAGTTATTGGAGTAAAAAAATTGCATTCGTTTTTACAGTCCTGGCCACATTTCTGGGGTTTTTTGAGATTTTTGATTTTGACATTTTTGCTTATATTTGGAAGATAACTCTTGAGATGCTTAGTTTCTGCCATGATAAGAGTTTATGCAGTGTATAAATTTTGGTTATGACTGTGTTGTTATATTTTGTTAGTATTGCAGATTGTTTAGCTATTGAGGATTCATGTACTTGTGATTACTGTGGAAACTTGCTGACGGGACACCAGACCCACATCCATTGACATGGCAGTTCCACAGAGGGAGAATTCCTTGTGTGGCAGAGTTCTCACCAGGCAAAGTTAGGAAAATAACTTTGTTTAGTTTATTCTTTATTTATTTAGTTTAGTCAAAGTAAATGGGTTATGCATTTGACTGGAATTTGACAACACTGGCAAAAAGATACAATCTGTTTTCAATGTGTACCTAGAGAGGCTTGTGGTGGAGTTTTTGAAAACATTAAGAAAATACACACCTGGATGTGACTTTCACAACTCAACCATTTGTTTTGCTCTTAAAGCTCTATCTGTCTCTCACTCTTCTCTCAGAAGGAGCTTCGAGTATACATAAATTTCCAGAACATTTTTCTTTACAGTATAGTGATTAAAAATGCACATGTTCCTGTTCAGGAAAAGAACTCAACTTCACTTTCTGAGTGTCTTAGTGTTTTTCATTTGAAGAATAGTTTAATACTTGATACAAATTCAGTTCAGAGATTTTTACCTTTTCCTTTTATCTGAGGGTCTTGGCATTTCTATTGTGTTCACCATTGCTGATTTTTTCCAGAACAGGCAACTGACACTTCTAGAACTCTAATTCTGTCTTTCAGAAAAAGGGACGAATTAGTCTGTCAATACTTGAAAATCACCTTCTCACCAAGAGTGTGAAAAGCCTGAGCTTGATGCATAATTATAATGACTAAAATACCTGAGAATGGAGTGCTAAAGCTGCATATTCCTCCCAGATACTCAAACGTGTGCCTCTGTTTTGGATAATTCTGTCTGAATTTTAAGATTGAGAACTTCCAACAACACTGTCAGTTCCTGTAGCTGAGCAAGGCAGTGCCACCTTCCTGGTGTGCATCCAACATTGCAGTGTGAGCCTTTGCTCCTAGAGCTTCACTGACAGTTACAGTTCTCTCACTGGGCTGAGCAATTTTGTGTAATTGCTATACAAAATAAATCTTTCACTAGAGTGCCTTGGGAATCTTCCAGCATTCTAGAATCCATACTAATATGCATTCTATCTTTCTCTAGATTCTTCAAAAAGCAACTCCAGAGTTAAAGCATCAGCTGGCCTCTTTCTCCAAGCGGGTTGCAGGTGCTGTCACAGAGCTCATCCAGTCAGCAGAAGCGATGAAGGGTGAGTTGGGAAGCCAGGCTACAAGCATGGCATGCTCATTACTCCAGAGATGATGATCTGTTATTCTGTGTAATAAACAGTGCAAGATCTCCTCAATTATTTCCTGCTGTTATCAGTACATGATCCTTGGAAATGAATCTGAACTATAAGCAATTTTCATATATGGGAATCCATTATTTGTTTCCTCCTCACCTCACTATCTCTTAATATAGTTGCTCTTTTTCATAGTACAGTGATATACATTATGCTATTTCCTTGTTCAAGTAGCTTTATTGAATTCTTCAGCTTTTTCTGCATTCTCTTTTATATTTCAAAATTCTGGTTTCCATTTGCTAATAAGGCAAGTCAATATCAGACTTCTTCTATTCCCTTAGTGCTTTTTAAAAATATTTATGTTATTCTCATCTTTGGATACATTTATTAATATCTGGCAATTTTTGCATTTTAATTCATATTCATTAAAATTTTAAAAACCCACCTTTTATTTCTTTTTTCACTTGCTGCCTGTAGAGGATTGTCTTTATTCACTTCAGAAGCTTTTTTGTGGGAAGTAAAATGTTTTTTAACCATTCACAATTTTCTTTCCTAATTTTCATTTATAGGTACACAATAAAATTGTCTCCTAAGAAATTTAACATGCAAATATTTTAACCTTTGTGAAATGCCTTTTTTTGAAGAGGAACTGCTATATTTTACAAATTTGGGGTTAACTGTATTTATATCTGCTGCCTTCTCTTTTTTTCCCTGTTATCTGCTAGTATTAGGGTTTAATATAGAAGGTCTTCATTCTGTACAGCATTTGAGCTGAGAAATAGTTTTTAGACCATGCCCTTAGAGGTTATGAACTTCTTATGGCTATTTCATTGTTTCCCTCTATTCAGAATATGGATGCTTTCTGAATCTTGTAATTCAGAGAAGGGTGTTAGGAAATCAAAAATAATAATGCACTGACAACTTGCAAAAATCTGAAACCACTTCCAGCCAAGTATTCATTTTGTGGATATACAAAACTTCTTTGAGAAAAGATAAATGCCAAAAAATCAACAACAAAAAAAAGTTGCCCTTCAGATGTGATACAGAAACTGCTTTGGCCTTTTCTACATCATTGTTAGACACACACTGCCAAAAGTGTGCTTCCTTCAGTGGTTGCTGACTTCATCCCACTGCCCGCAGGCAGACTGCCAGGGCTGTGCAGGGGGCGGCTGCCAAGTGTGCCGTGGGGAGACTGTGTTGGCTGTAGCCTGTTCTCTCTACGATTATGTTAGACTTCTCAATGTACCCCATGGCTTGGTCAAATTAGGAACCATCTGTGTAAGACTTCTGATAAATACAAGTTGAAGAGTTGTTGGTTTTGTTCCCCATATGGAGAGTATCCTTTTTTGAGGCTTCTTTGCTTACACAATTATTAAATATGTTTATTTTCATGAGAGAATAACCCTGCTAAATACTTCTTTCCCCTCTGCTATACAATTTTATCTGTGACATAAACCACTGGTTTCATGCCATTATGGCACTATAATCTGCTTTCCAAGATGTACATTCTGTATTGGACACTTGAGGTGTGATTGCAATTCCCCCTGTTTGAGTGGCAGCTCACAGTGACACTGAAGTTATTGTCTCCATCTCCATTAATTTCAGGGACGGAGTGGGTGGATCCAGAAGACCCAACAGTCATTGCAGAGACAGAGCTATTAGGGGCTGCAGCATCAATTGAGGCTGCAGCAAAGAAGTTAGAGCAGCTGAAACCAAGAGCCAAGCCCAAGGTGAGTGTCCATCCCCATTGTTTGTTCAAGGTTAACAAAGCAGAGGATGCACGTTGCCCATAGTTTGGTGTGCACTTTGCTACTGGCCATGATCATTGTGTAAACAATCAAACCCTGCATGAGTCTCAATGTCACAAAGTGCTGCTCTGGATGCACTTACCCTGAGGGTAGAGGGTAAAAAGGTGCTTTTCAGGGAGTGAGTCAAGCACCAGCCATGAGCAAGCAAAGGAAGAGAAGCCAAATGTTAGAAATGCTTGTAAGAGTTATTGCATCATTACTGTTGGTTATTTAGATTTCTGTTTTGAAAAATATTTTATTGGTGTGTAGTTATTCTCACTTGCTTTCTTTTGGAGAGCCTTTGTTCACATCTGAATTCGTGTTGCATAGCAGGAGAAAGCCACAGCAACACAGTTTGGATTTAAGAGAATGTAAATGACCTGCAGCATTTTCTAAGACTAAAACCAGCATTTTGTACCATGCTTAGAGAGTAGCTGTTTCAGTATAGAATCAGATACATTGTATGATCATTTCTATGTCATTTTCCTGAAGGGAATTAAATTACAGTTCATTATGATATCAAGTAGTGTTGCATATTGCCAGGTCATTTCTAATGTGTCTCTGAAGATATTATAAAATGAAGCCAACTATTTTCATGTGCAGTAGAGAGGGAATGTATGAAACTGGTGGATCCCAGAGAATTGCTACCTTTTGCCTGATATTAACAGGCAGGTTTTAGTAGAAATTACTATGTTGTACCTCTTTAAAATGAAAAACATGTTTTGGCTGTGTAATTGACTTCAGGAAAGGACTGTGTATCCATTTTCCTGTTTACACTGCTTTGTAGGTGTAAAACTGTTTTCAAAGTAAAGCTAATGAGAAGTCTTTTTAAAAAGCAGAGCCTCAAGAACATTCAGTATTGGATGATTGTGTTGGTGCAGGGTAGTATTTTGTTATTTAGGAGCATCAAATGAAATAGTTCTTGGAAGCTTCAGCCTTTGAGGACTTCCAACCCCCACTCCCTTCTTAGTGATAGGAATAAATTAGCTGATGAAAAAGAAATGTTCTTTGTCTGCATTTTTTAACAAGTACATCCATTTTGTTTATAAAGAAAAATGGTCCTTTATAATGAGATTCCATAGGCAGACTCTGAGGAGTGGAAAAGTCCTCTGTCACCTTTTCTATACAATTGCTGCACAATAGCACATGTGTGTTGCCTGGTAACCATGGAGCAGTTTCCTTCCAACATCTAAGCTACTCCAGGGTCATTGTAATTTCCCAGTGAATGTATCTCTCACACCTGCTCATCATTTAACATATTAATATGAGTATCCAGTCTGTTTGTGACTTACTGGTCTGTCATTTTCTGAAAATAAAATTCATATCCAACTGTCTGTTTGATTTGGGATTTCAGTGGCCTTTGCATCCTTTTCAGATGTTTAATCTCTTTCACAATATGGACTATAATCAACATCAGAAGGTTCTAGGAAGATCACAAAATGGCTCGAATAGCAATTTTTCTGCTGCAGACTTGTAGTTTGTATCCTCCCAGAGTAGGATTTCCTGTTGTGGACAAGCTCTGTCTTTCTAATACCTATTTTTGACAACATACAGGGTGTTGTAGTAGGAATACTTAGACTAGGTAAGGGTTGCTTTGTCTTGTGCTCAGTCTGTGAAATGCAGGAATAGGAGTTATTTTCTACAATGGTTCAGACCATCTAGACAATATCCTGCTTTGGTTAACAGCAGTCATCATCAAGTGAACTTGCAGAGAAGTCCTTAGTTGGTAATTTTAGAATGTTTACCTGCAGGAAATCCATCATCTTCTTCATTAGTAGTTGATGGCTGATTCTCTATTTTTGGTAACTTTTTTTATTGGTGCAGGGATTTGGAGTTATTCAATTTAAGATTGAAATTTTCATCTTTGTGTTTTAGTTTGTCTTTTACCTCTAAACCCCCCCCCAAGAGTTGAAGGTAGGGTTTCTTCTCATTTGTTCCACTATCTTAATTTTTTTAAAACTTCTGGAATTTTTTAATCTTTTCCTAGTTTCCTCTTCATATTTTTGCATTTATCATACCTCCCTTGATGTCTTAAACTGACAAAAATAGCATGAAACATCTTCATTTTCTACTACTGGGAATCATCTTATCCCAGAGAACAATTTCTAATGAGACACAGTCCTGCTAGCTGCTGCCCGTGCTTTATTGTCCAATGCTGATTTTGTTTGCTTTAAATCCGGGTTGTTTGGCTGCAGGTGAATGTGCTCCCAGAATGCTTAGTGCACTAGCCCACAGCCCCACTGACACCCTGTAAATATCTGTATGTCTTCTGAGCTCATATCTTGGAAGAACTTTGAGGACTCTCCTGAGCAGGTATCGTTACTATGTCTGTAACACAAAACCTGTTCAGTATTCTCCTTGCAGTGTTCAAGGTGGGACATGATCTGAGAAGCAATGAGATCTTTGTGGTTTATTAAGCAGGATTTGGCTATCATGTTTCCTTTAAGTACAATTATTTTTCCTGAATGTGGACTCTTACTTTTTTCAGTTTTCCATTTGGAGAGTCAGGTGTATTGCAATGCAAACACATATTCCTTCTGTTATGCAAATATGCTACTACCTGTAAAATAAAACCCCCAAACTAGTAATTTTCTGAAGAAAAATATTTTGTCTAATAAAATCTTCATGCTAATACTGGGCAAAAACCACTTTTGAGTAAAAAGGTATGGTAGATGAGGTACAACAGGAGAGAGCATTCCTGTCCCTACCCTGTTCTGTCTTCTCTTCATGCTTCTGTGCAGGTCTCTGCCTCCAGACACAGGTGTCTTGTAGTCAATTAGAGTTCCCTGCTGATAGCTTTCAGCAGTTGGTCCTTTGTTTTTTTAACCCAAGATGAATCAAACCTGGATGCCTTTTTCTGCAGGACTCTGTGTGATATGTTTGATATATTAGGTTGTTATTTAATCCAACTATATATCAAACATATTCCTACAGTGTCCTGCCCTGTCTCCGGGGGTTTTAATATAGTAGAAGGCAATATGAAGGAGTACAGTCACTCAAAATCAGGTTTAGAAGACTTCCTGCAGACTCCTAATCTAATCTGGTATAAAATACATACACAGAGGGCTCCTTTATCAGTAGAGTTGCTCTTGGATAGACTTTTAAGTTGTGTAGGGCTCTTTGTGACAGTGAGCAACAGCTGTGCCAAGAAGTGATTTTCACTGAAATGTTTACTGTGCTTTCCATGGCTCAGTGCACTAACTTACTCATATTGGTTTGCTTATTCTGAAGTAGAAGATGAGAGGTGCTTGAAAATAAAATGGTTTGTCTTTTGTAGTTTTTGCTACTATTCTGCAATGAGATTGGAGGCTCATTTGTTTTTCTATTAAGCCTGACTTCATTTACGCTACCCCTAATAATGGAGATGCTGTAGAAAAATGCTTAAAATACACTACAAAAAGATAACTTTTTTGTTTTGTTTTCATTGGCATAATCAATATTTTTAGGATATTCCATTCTACAGACTTCGTAGTGAGCCTAATGTTTGTCTCTTCTGGTGAATTCATTTTCCAATCCATTTATAGCTGTACATGGTTAATAACAGCATATTTGTTTAGGCTTGAGGAAAATGAGATGCTGATCTTGATAGGGGCTGCTTGAGGAAGGAGGAGCTAATCACTCGTGTCATAAATCTGGTTTTCTAAAGAAACCTGCTCTAAAATTTCACAACATGGCATTTTCTGCCATTTACCACATCATTGCTCTCAGCTTTTTTCATGAAGGCTGTGAACTGACACATTGTGAAGGTACTGTTTATGAGTGTGAGCTTAAGACTGTCCGGGAGACACTCTTTTAATAATGGGAATGGTGGAATAATTACTTTTCTTGTAGGGCGTTTTGCTGTGCTCAGTCCTGTGCAGCTCCCTGTCCTTATTGCTAAGGAATTGCTTGGGAGAGCAGAGGCAGGAAACGCACCCACAGTCCCAGCTGAGCGTTGTGCCACCTCCCCCATCGAGTACCCAGCCCTTAGATGTGTGTCACACCCTGAGCATGGTCAAGGGAAAACCACAGGGAAGGACTAGAAAAGAAGGATTTGTTAGAAAAAATGAAAAGCCAACAGGCATTCAACAGTTTGAGTGCTGTGTATGGCTACTACAAAAATTCTCTGCAGAAGGGATTAACTGGCATGAGAATTTTTTTTTCCAAAAGTAAAAGAAGTTGTGAGATATCAGGGAATGCAAGACTTGGAAGTTTGAGAAACTTGAGGTATGGCTTGTTCTCCCAAACCCCAGATTCCAATATAACTGGAAAGAAACTGATTCAAGTAAATGGGAGAAAAAAATCTCTTACCAGATGAGATACTAAGGTTTAGCTGTCTGTTTTCCTGTTGAGCTTCACCTGCTGGTTCACAGTGGAAGTTAATCCACTGTACAATGGCATTTTTGATAATGCAAGCTTTGATTTCTTGGCATTCTCTTTGAAAAGTAGCAATTTTTGCTTAGGACGTGCAATATTTAGTCCACTCACTCCTAAACTGAGTTCAGACAACTGCTTTTGTTCAGCGTCTTTTTGGTGGCTGTTTTTTCACAAATTGAATTCCATCTGGCACATACACAGCTGTCCAATAGATCAGACTATGGTCATGAGCATTTTATTAAACCTCAACAAAGATTGACACCTCCTTTATAATAAATAAGCAGATATCAAAGTTCTCACTCATTTAAGTTTGAATTCCTGGCAGTGCTGACATATAAAGAGTAATGCACGCAATACATTTTATGTTGGAAATGAGAATTTAGAAACTTGATAGCAAGAAGTCTTGGACAAAAGTAGAAGTGCAATAACAGTCTTTTAAAAGTACAGTAACAGTCTGCTAAATTTACTGTCAGTCAGTGGTATTTTTGTTGATATTTTCGTTTCAGTCTTTAGTCAAATCAAAGTCAATAATGTATCTGTTTTAATAAGGACAAGAATTCTGATAGAGACTCTACTGGATTCTATTTAATCACTCTGGCAATGTCATAATTGAAATAAGAGTTTCATAAATAGGACTTGAGGCCTGTAGAGGGCCAATGTGATTGCACTTCGGTATAATAATGGTCATGATCTTGCATTGCAAGCACTGCCACAATTTTATGTGGAACATGACTTGCTCACTTTCCCAAGCAATTTCTTTTATTATGAAGACATATACTTTAGTTGATGGTAATAGCCCAACAGCAAGACAAATATTTGTCTTAATATGGATTAGGTGACTTTTCCTAAAAAAAGGAAAAAAAGAAAAACTTTCAAGTGCCAAACATCTTAATCTACACATCAGTTTTGATTTTCAGATGATTCAGTTTCTTTGGTGTCTGTGGATGCTACTGTTTCATTTCCTGGACTTTCAGTTGTGTGACAATTACATGAAGTATTGTGGGTCTGAGTGCTGCTTGATGGGTCATTTTGTATTTACTTATCATTATCCTTTATTATTTTATAATGGACTATTTCATCAAACTGCAGTAACAGGAGGTTACTGTCTAAAACCTGGCTAAAATTTAGATTGATGTGCTTAGACTTGCAAATGAAGCGCACAATTTTCAACCTCACCACCTGGCTGGTGTTTCTAAAGTCAGTTGTGTGACATAAGAATGTTGCAGTTGCCGTAGTTAGAATAAACCTATATTTCAAAAGCCTTATCTCTCACAAAGTAGAATGTCCTGATACTGTAGCCACTAGCCCTGCTTGTCATAGGGCCTTGGATTCCAGTAGGCTTGTGACTGGATCACAAACAAAATACATTCTGTTGGATTATTTGATATAAAAAACTATCAGAATAAACAGCCCAGGCCTGCTTCTGTTTAAAATAACAATAAGTGTTCATCTCTATTAATTTTATTAACTGTTCAGAAGCTAGTAAGCATGCTTAGATGGACAAATATTTTCAATATTTGTTTAAATTATTTGAAAGGAAAGGTTTATAGAACAATAAATTTGCATTTTAAACAATAAGAAATCTCATTAGGAGGTTTTTCACATGCTTTTTGAAAGACATACCTGGATGACTGAATTGTTCCAGACAGACCTTTGGAACTTCCTTTCTCCAGGATCACTAAACTGAGCTGCTGCACAAAGCCACTTTCTGTGCAATGATAGCTCTTACTGAAAGCTGTTAGATCTGTGCGCTTGCTTGCTATCTACTTTACATTCCTTAGTGCAGGTGAATGAGATAACACACATTTATCATTGCTCTTTTTCAATGCCTTAAGTCTTTAAGTATTTAGAAAATGCCTTCCCTAGTTTAGCAATCTTGGAAGCCACTGTTATGGCACTACAGAGATAATCTTGATAGGAAGAACAAGAATTTCTTTTCAGACCTGCACTTTTCTGAATGTGGTTTAAGTAGCCCTAGTGGAGGTAATGCATTAGAAAGTTGATGGCTTTCTTTAAGTATCTTCTGTGATACTCTGTTTCAGTGTGAGTAGATGCAAGGGCAAGCTAATACTTACTTTATGTTGACTCCTAGCTTTAGTCCACACAAAACTCCTTTGCAGAAAATGATGTTGTAGGTCTTACTGACTTTACGGTGTCCCAAAATCTTCTTGTCTTTGTATATGTCCTCAGTCTTGAAAGTATAATTGCTTTCAGGTGAATGGGTAACACTGTTTTTTCTTGGTTATAGCAAGCAGATGAAACTCTGGATTTTGAAGAACAGATCCTGGAAGCAGCTAAATCCATTGCAGCTGCTACCAGTGCCCTTGTGAAGTCAGCTTCAGCAGCCCAGAGGGAACTGGTGGCTCAGGGAAAGGTGGGTAAACAGGACATGTGGCAACAGTAGTGGGGGAAAAGGATCAAAATCGAATCCTAATTGTTCTGTTAAAACAGTGGGAAAGAAGCTTGGGAATGACTAATAAAAGTGTAAATCGCTCAGTACTCATCACAATACCTGGCCCAGACCTGGTTCTGTTTAAAAACTCCCACGGTTAGGTTTATTTAAACCTCACAAGTGTAATCAAGTGTTTAGCTCTTCAGATGATTCAACTGTGGGGAGTTTTACTGGGAGGAGTTTTCACTTCATGAAGATCTGCGATTCACGCTAGTAATGTATAGTTCCACACAACAGTTTGGGGATCCAAACCCAAATATCACAATGCAAAATACTGCTCTGGACCAGAGCAGCAAAAGGCCTCAGTGTCTTGTGATTCAATGGGGACACAAGCCTGCATGTAAATTTCAGTACATTTAAGTGGCCATGCTCATAGTTATTGTTGGAACCAATGGAAGGAGTGTTTACAAAATGTGGCATCCTTTTGGTGTGATCAGAATTGAGGTTTGTAAATCATTTCGTATCCATCACTATTTTTCACAGTTAGCATACTCTGAAACAAAAAATCTAAACATCAGCCAGGTATGTTGCCTGTGAAAACAATTTTTTATAGGACCATTGTTGTTGTATAGTTGTGGTTTGCATTTTCACCTAATTCTTAACTCAGAGCATGCTGTATCATGGATCCCACAATCAGGCTATGCTGTCTTCTTCAGCCTGGATTCTGGGAAGTTTGTGCTTTTGGTTCTAACAGGACCAACAAGCACTTCATCTGTGGTATACTTAAAAATACCTGTTAAGGGAATGATGAGGCAAGAAAACCTTGAAACCTAAATACTTTAGGGACCTAGTGGGGTTTTTTTGTATAACTGACATTTTTTAGTTACATAGAAGTGTCGCCTTATCTGTGAGAGAACGTATCTTCTGTTTATGTTGATGCTGTTCTTAATGATTTGATTTCATTCCCTGGAATTCTCATTATGTATGTGTCCTCATTTCCATATCTTTAAAAACACAATTTTCTGGACCATGTTTACATTTCACATCTTCCAGCTTCTCCCCCCAAACCACCCAGACCCAGGCATCTAGGGGTGCAGATCAGGCAACCAACTATAGAGTTCTGTTTCATTGCTTTCACCTAATATGGGAAGAAGATTGTCTCCAAATTGTTTCTGGTACTGCTGATGCCATGAACAATTCAATGGAAAAGCCATGTAGAAAAGTGGGCTGCTCTCCTAAAGTCCCATTAGGCATGAAGGAACTTAGGGGGCTTCTCTGTGAAGCTTTATGGTCTGTACTTTCCCACAGTACTGGAAGCAGAAGAGATGAAATAATAATGTAAATTCAAATGTATTTTGGAGAGAGAGAAGTAAGTTATTTTAAAGCCCGAGAGTTAAGGAACTGCTGCTTCAGCTGTTGCTTCGGCTGTGGCTTCAACCAGTACTCTGCTAATTACTGGTTATTCTGGTAATTACGTCTGTGTGTTCCAAGAATGGGTCAGTTGAAGCAGTCTATTAAGTTGGACACTTCCTGAGCAGGCAGATGTGTGCTGGAAGCACAGTTACTCTGACAACTGACTTCCAGTTGGATTTTCTGCTCTTGAATGGGGCAGTCACAGGTACAGGTGTTTCCTTTTTTCATGGATTACTGCTTGTCTAATTCTGAGACAAAGCAATTGTATTTTCTGTTTTCTTGTAAGCCATATCTGAACTGTTTTTTCAGGTTGGAGCAATCCCTGCAAATGCAGCTGATGATGGACAGTGGTCTCAGGGACTTATTTCTGCTGTGAGTAACTACCTCTCTTGAGAAAACTGGCACCTTCTCTGAAGAAATAATACCCTGTGAGAATACACAGTGACTTTTTTTTTACTGCCTTCTAGGCCCGAATGGTGGCAGCTGCAACCAGCAATCTCTGTGAAGCAGCAAATGCCTCAGTTCAAGGCCACGCTAGTGAGGAGAAACTCATCTCATCTGCCAAACAAGTTGCAGCTTCTACAGCACAGTTGCTTGTGGCTTGCAAAGTGAAGGCTGATCATGACTCTGAAGCCATGAGGAGGCTACAGGTACTTGTGTTGTTACTTACTGAAAACCCATGGTAGTGCTATGTAAATACTGTTTCAGCACTCCAAGATTATGTATGTGTTCAACAAAACATTTCTCTAAGTGCTGGCTTGGATTGTGGTCAGTCTTCCTTTGTTCCTAGAAGTCAAGAGACAGCAGTTGTAGATAGAGCATTTCTAAATTGGAGAATCATTGTTAGACAAAAATAAGAAGAGAATCTAATGCAACATCTCAACTTAAGTCTGAGTGAGCTTCTTCACATGAAACTGGCTCCCTTCTATGTTACACATCCATTTCATGTTGAGCTTCTCTGAACTGCTGCTGAATTAACACTGTCTCTAGTTTTGTTTGAGGATGGTAATTTTTAAAATTACTACAGCCTTCTCTGACATCATGCCCTGCAGGCTCAGCCTGGAACGTAAGAACTATTTCAGCTGCATTTTTATACCACCTTTGGTGAACAGTGAAAATTCCCCTTTTTCTTGTACTTGCACAGCTGCTACTAATGGGCACTCAGTGCAATAGTTCATGTATGGATAGGTAGAATCAAATTCAACAGAAATACATATGACTAAGTATCTGTCTGAGCATGAGGAACTGATGTCATCATTTTTTTCAAAGTAGAAAAATGGTTTAAATATTTAGGAGGAAAAAATAAATGTATAAATGTGTGAAAAATCAGTTTCTACAGAAAATAGTGCTATGTCATAGGGCAGTTATAGGGCTGAGATGGTTTTAGTGCTTTATAATGCATCCATGTAGGCTGACATTGCCAAAGGAGTGTAGGGAAGATGTCAGTAACTGGAACTGGTTCTGTCCATAGTACAATCTACTCTGTAATATCTAGGTGCCAAGATGGGTCCAAAGGAATTTTAAATGCAGAACAAACAACAGAAACAGGGAGAAAAACCAACTACTAGAGACTTTTCTCATCTCTGACAGGAAATTCAGAGTTCTCAGTAATTGTGGACAAATATTATTAAATAAACATTGAATGTGAGAAATTGGAAGGAAATGTGAAAAGCAAACAAGCCTAAGTATGGACTGAAATTGAATTTTGTCATTTTACCAAGCTTCATTTTAGTCCCAGAATGAATAATGAAAGGAGGAGCAGTTTGCACTTGGAAATCATGTCCTTTATCATAGCAAAAACAGTGAGTTGATTTCTACTAAATATTTTTACTGATGGACTTGCCAAAACTACTGAGACTTTTCAGCTGGCTTTGCCCCCAGCAGAAATGTTTTCACATAGCTGTAATCAATACGTTGGATTCAGGACTTTGAGTGTTTTGGGTTTTTTCTTCATACCCCAGTGCATTTCTCATGAATGTAAATTTGGAATGCACTGTTACAGAATCTTCCAAAACTTAATGAAACAATTGGAAATGTTTCCATTCTTTCTGGATGAGCTCCAGACTGAGCAGAGCAAATTTCAAATAATTTATTCTTGGGTCATTTCTGTGAGGAAGAGTTGAAAGTGAGATGCAGCTGGAAATATGGGATAGGACTGGGAGAAGACAGGAGGGCAGGTTCATAGCTGGTCCTTCCTGGGAATGATGGAAGGGTGGAACCTGTGGCTTCCCTTCTACTGCCAGTGTGTCTCTAGCATGTGGGAGCAGGTGTTTTGGCCTGCTGGCAGTATCCAGTTCAGACAACAAAAGATATATTACAAATGTTTGACTGTTTCTCTTTAGAAATCTGAGAATTTTTAGGAAATAAAAGTTTAAATGTGAGATAACCATGGATGTGTAAGTTGCTAACTTGCCTTGATTAAATTCCATTAATTTGAAAACTTAATTGTTTTATAATATCTTTATACACTAGCTTTTCATTTCTATTCTTCTTTCTCAAAAAAAAAAGTCTGATCAGCATAATGTAACTTGTAATTTCATCCACTGTTTTATTTCAAACTGTAGGAAAAAAATCTCAGTTGTGACTTCTCCATCTTTCAGCTTCTTAAACAATTTTGATCTCTCTGTACCACTGATTTTCAAAGATTAATTTGCTTTTCACTGGGAAAATAAAACCCCATACTTTTCCAGTGCAGTCAAGCAAAGATGTTTTAATTTTGATGTTCAAACAAATCCATGTTAGTTATATATTTTCCTTATTACTAAATTTCTTATCTTTCTCAAAGGCTGCAGGAAATGCTGTCAAGCGTGCATCAGACAATCTTGTCAGGGCAGCCCAAAAAGCAGCGTTTGGAAAAGCAGAGGATGACGACGTTGTGGTCAAAACAAAGTTTGTGGGTGGCATTGCTCAGGTTGGTACAATCACTCCAGAAATTAAGGAGGGAAAAACCATCACAGAAATGAGCAGTGTTACAATGTCTGCCTGCTGCATTGCAGGCTGAACATGTCTACTTAGAAATCTATGATCAATCACTTGATGCCTCATGATCATGTAACCCCTGACATAAGAGCACAGTGATGTGCTGCATGATGTCTGTACTTCTCCACTGAGCATTTGCTATAAAAGCAATTACCATTGTCCAAAAGCTTTTAGTTTTGTTCTGATCAAATTAATGGATCTTTTCAGAACTCTCTTATATACTTTAAATGTTCCCAAATCTTAATGAAACGATGACTTTGCATATATTTAAGCAAAGAAATAGAGAGTGAGAGATAAAAACCAATGATGTTTTGTTACTGTGACCATAATAATTATTGGAAAACAATAACAGTATTTAAAAGTAGATTTCAATGGTCTGAGGTACCAAATTCTAGATTCCTTATAATGAATGAGGTACATCATACACTGTACTCACTACTTAAAAGATACTGGACTTAATTATTTCTGCATGTCTGTACTACTGTCATTTTTTCTTTGGCATTCTGAGATGCAGGAAAATATTGTGGATACCTGCAGTAAGGAATGTTCAATTTTACCGTCCCTCAGACATTATATTAAGACATGGTGTTTATCCTACATGGTGCTTAACCCCGCACCCTGCTGAATGTTGGGAGAATGCAGAACTGTAAAATTCATCATGGATGCATGGTAAAACTATGGTGGTAGATTCTTTTTCCCTTTTTTTAGTCCTCTTTAAGAAACAAGTGGGAATAGAATACTTTTCTATGGCCTAGTCCTGGCATCTGGAAAAATTTGAGCAATTCTTCATGAAGTCATTGAAATTTGGTGCTTCTCAGAAGAATGCTCAAGGGACAATTGTGACTGTGGTGTCATAGAGAAAGAAATCTTATTTTACAGGCAGTATTCCTTGCTGCTTCTATTTTCTAGATTATTGCAGCCCAAGAAGAAATGCTGAAGAAGGAGAGAGAGCTGGAAGAGGCAAGGAAAAAACTGGCTCAGATTCGCCAACAGCAATACAAATTTCTTCCCACAGAGCTGAGAGAAGATGAGGGTTAACTGTTAACCTGCTGAGATTTTTCTTCCTTTTTATTGTTTTGTTTTCTTCTTTTTTATCTCTTTTTTTTTTTCTTTTAAAGAAATAAGCTAAAGGGGGACAGCACATTGAGAACTGCTCTGACAGCATACTGGTATGCCAAGCACTTAGTTAAGTAAACTGCCTGTCATAGCTTTGGATGAGCAGAGGGCAATAAACACTTGTTCTTTCCCATCTGCTCAGCTGAGGTGCATGATGATCAAATAATGGTACAGTGTTAGGTTCATCATTCCTGTTCCTCCCTTGATTTATATCTCAGGAGAGAATGTTTCACTTTTTACTAAAGATACTAAGTCAGTATTATTGTCACTTTCCTGATGCTTGAGGTATTTATCATTCCTTGACTTGTTCTAAAACATTGATAATATTAAGTAGGAAAAGAGTCAAGAAATTTTTCATATGATAAATATCACATGAGCTGGTGGTTCTCCCCCAGGTAGCCTTGTAAAAAGAAGACCAAGATGGAGAAAGATGTATGGCTGAGTGGAGAAACACACATGAGTGTGGGTTTGAAGGAGAAGCCACACTCTTTCAGTGTTATATACTCTTTCTATATAACTCTTTCAGTGTTATATAGCTGGTTCACCCCAAAACTGGAGGAATTGTCTCTGCAGCTGTTTGCACTACTAGTATTATTCTTTACCTGATACCAACAGGCTTTTGCTTGTACAGTATTTAGGTTTACAAAATGTGGCAATAGCCATTCTTTAAAGAGCTCAAAAAACAAAGAAATGGAAACCTTGTCACTGCCTCAATAATAGCACATTCATGAAAGAAAATGCTGTTTCAATTATATACCTCTAATGTGTGACTACTTTTACAGTATTATACACACATACACATGCTCTAACATTGGACTGAGTAGTTTGCATTTTGTTTTTTAATTGAAATTATCTGGTTCGTACTGTGGTATTTCTGTTAGAATGTATCTCAGTTAAAAAAGGGAAATGCCCAGTACAACAAAAGACTATCACAACTCTTGTTATTATTTTAATAATTACATTTATAATTATTATGTTTTGAAACCTGTGGGAATTGTAGGAGAAAAGAATACGTGATTTACAAGTATATTTACAATTTTTCCTGTAATATATTTTTTAAAAATTTGGACTCTAGAGAGTTTGTTTTCATAGTTGCTATTGATGAAAATGTATTCACCAAGGAATTGCAGAGAAGGAATAGCAGCAATCTGTCAGCAATCTTTGTCTTCAGGTGCAGAAAGGTCCAGTATGCTCCCAGTATCTCTGTTGTGACCTAAACAATAGCAATTTGGTTAGAGTGACATATTTTACTATGTCAAAGAGAGAACACAAATCACAGCAACTTTACGTAGCAGAAGCCAAACTATTTGACTAACTACAGAAATACCATCTCTCCTAACAATAGTTTTCAACGTCTCCAACTCCACTCAAGCCCTCCTAAACAATAATGCCAAGTCTGTTTAGGTCAAAGCTTGTTGCCCCTCCAGTCCTTCTGAAGGCTGTGCTGTCCTTAGATCCCGCCAGGTACGTTCAGCTGAGCCCGCTGTGTTCTGTGCATACCCACCTAGTTGTCATTGCTGCAGAAAATACTTGTCTTGTAGACTCCCCAGTAACCCCCTAGTGGTAGGTTCATCAGTTTAGATAGTGCTAACTCCTCATTTAAGTTACCTGCATGAGATAGAATTACCAGGAATTTTGTCAGACTAGTACTAAATATATAGCAAAAAAATTGCTAGCGAATTAATAAATATAGAAGTGTAAAAAGATTTTTATTGTCTCTTCTCTGATACTGACGTATTTCAGACTCAGTAGAGTTGCTGGAGAATCCACAGTCATGAGAGGAAAAAAATTGGTATATCCCTAATGGAATCACTGGCATTGACAGATGTGCTGTGATGTGTAGGCTTGTGTGCAATTGCAACCCTGTACTATCAGAGATGTGCAATTCCAAGTTCTTTGATTTGCCACTTCAATACAATCATTTTGGATTTTTGGATAACTCACTGTGAACAGTGTCACAGTCTGGAATCCAACACCAAGATAAAGGCTTCCTGTAAGTCTTTGGGCAGAAGGCTAAACTGGTATTTATTTCTGTAAGACCTAAATAAAGATTGCTCTAGTGATGGGGATTTTCTGCTGCTGTCAGTAGGTTCAACTCCTTTGCAGCTTATGCCTTTCTCTTGTCTTACCTGGATAGCCTCACTTTTGGATCTCTTTTTTGGAAAGATTTGCAAGATAGATTTCTTACTGCTTCCCTTTCAACCTACTGTTGAAACAATAACAAACTGTTATTTGATCTCATTAAAGCATGAAGAAAGATGATGCTGTCTTTAACACCATGCCACTATTGTATTGTAGGTATAATACTGATGTAATATACTTTGGTCAGGATGGTATTTGCCAGTTTGATATAAGCCAAAAAAAACTTGTCAAATGCAACTATGTATGGAAATTATATAGCTAGAAAACTTTTATCAGTATGTAGAAGGTAAGAGCATGTTCAAATTGTGCTCCAGAGAAAAATGTTTGGGAAGTCCATTTTAGCACAGCTATTTTGAGACTTCTCTGTTTCTGATTTAGTGCCCTCTCTTACAAGTCAGAAAGTATTTTTTCCTTAGCTGTGTGCTCCGTAGAGGAACCACAGTCAGATGAATAGCTGAGCTGGACAACTGAAGTATTTTTTTACTCAGAATTTTGGGTCTTCATTTGTGAACCATTAAGAGAATATAAGGTCATCCAAAGTCTTTCTCTTTCAGTTTTTTTCTTGCTGTTATAATGTGCAGTATCGCTGAAGTTCACGTGTGAGCGTCTGTGGAGTTAGGAACTAGTCCATGCATTTCTTTGGCGTGGGGACTTGCAGCAGGAAGTGACAAGCTGGAGTAAGGGGTAGATGCTAATTAATAAGAAGGACAGATGTTTACTTTGTTCTGTTAACTTGTGAAATGATGAATGAGCTCTGTTGTATCTCACCCTTCTTCATGTGGAATTCACTCTGAGAATTGTATGCAAATTAAAAACAAAATGCCTCAAAGTTCTTTGTGTACAAATAGTCTAATGTCATTTCCCCTACTGTTCAAAAAATTGAACATTTCATCATTTGTCTAAACTTTTATACATCAGAAGCCTCAAAAGTTAGAAAAGTTTTGAAACAAAAATTGAATTCCAGACTTTTTTTCATCTGTCCCTTTCCCTTTGATTTTCTGCATGTTCATTACTTAATTCCTAATGAGGGGAGGAGTATGTAAATCTAGAAACCTCCTCAACCTAAATATGTTAGATCATGAGTGCATTTTTGGTTTTCATCAGTCCTTATCAAAGTGATAAGATATGCAGCCCAGGAGTATGGCATTTATCGTCCCTACATATTTTTCAACCTCTTGAGTTTTGGGGTTTTTCCCTTTTGGGAGTGGGCTTGGTTTAGGGACAGGTAGCTTACACTGTATGTGTAAGGTAGCTTCTCCTAATTTGCCCTTGATTGTCATGATTTCTGAAACCTGCTTTTCCATATTCCTGTTATTTACATTAAACACATTGTGGTTGGTCGTATTACTGGAACAACATGTTTCTGTGGCATAGTTTATGATGCCAGATGCAAAAACTGTTTAGTCACATGGGTCACAACTCTGTTACAAATTGCTCTCATTTTACTGAGCTATAAATAAGTGACATTTTGTCACTTTAAAAAAAAATTTAAAAATCAAAAAGCAGTACAAACCCCTGTTTCTTCTCAAATTAGTGCACTTTGTTGCAGTGGAAGAATCTTCTGTTCAAGATAGTTTTGAAATTTTATACTGGTGTATCTAGAGGTTTGAACTCTCCTTTTAATGTCTTCCTTTCCTTTTAAGGTTTTAAGCCCAAGAGAGGCACAATCAAGTTAGTAGTCATGCTGCCACACCATTATGTATAGTATTTATCTGGCCACAAAAATAAATAACTATTTTAGTTTGGTCTTCATCAACAATAAGCCCCTTGAAAGAGGTTTTTTTTTTTCTTTTGCATGCAGGTATTTGTGACTTGTATTGCACTGGTGGTCATGCCAAGGATTATTTTGCTCCTTAAGCAAAATAATGCTGAAGTTGCCTGTAAGAGGTTAAAATTCCCAGGTGACAGAAGAGAATGTTCTATTTCAAATTCTGCTGCAAAGACAGATGTAGGAGTGCTTAATTTATGATATGTCAATATCTTTGTATCAGGTATACTTTGTGACCATTTAACATCCTTAAAGTAAAGTACGTGTTAACCACACAAGTATATAGAAAAAATCAAGCACCATAACACCTTGGTTATTCAAGGTGTTGGATACTTGGTGGTGTTCAGGTTTGGGTGGGGGGGGGAAGGGAGAAGGCAAGTTTTGCTTTTGTATTTGTTATGATTTACATTTCATGCAACATTTTTTCCAAGTCAAATATAACTCTGTGTGTGTAGGTACTCCAGTTCTCCATACAAAAACTGTGTCAGAAATCTTGCCACGGCTCAGCGGCATTACAGGTACTTTAATGTTGCTATCAGAAGGGGCTGTTTCTGGCATAATTCCATTCATGTCAAAGTGGGATCTTTTGGGCATTCTGTGTGCTCACCAGATGTGTATATTATGTCTCTCTGATGATGGGATAGCTTTTTCCACTCATTCTTCATGACAGAAACAAGACTGAAGGAGCTCCTCTTTTCATGATAGTTAGCTGAATAATGACTCAGGAGGCTATAGTGGCCCTAGGCATGTTTTTGCCTAAAATATTTTTAAATATCTATGAAAACAGATACTTTAAACTACTAGAGAAAAAGATATTTAGCAAGTTTGCTGCCTGTTTGTTTTTTCTGTGTAGCAGGATTTTGTGTTCAAAACATTCTAGGCACTACTTTAGAGACTCTAGGAAAATTAATCCTTTTTTCTTGCACAGTATTGCCTAAAGACTTGAAAACTAAACCTCAGTGTTTGATATGCTTAGATCCCTTTTGACCTCACCTTGCTTTACAAGTTTGTTTGCCTTTGCCTTTCTCTTATGAAAGCTGGATTCTTTCCACATGGAACATCTTTTATCAATATAAACACTTCAGTTTTCCACCTGTGCAAGTCAGTTGTGTTTAGTGTGGCAGGAAAAATACTGCTATGTGGGGTTTACCCATATACTGCCTAATTTGCATGATGTAAAGTTTATCTGACAAATATGATTTTATTTCCATCCTGGTTATTTTCTTGAAGTATATTTATTTATTTTTAAAATGGATAACAAATGGCTTTGTACCATTCTAAAATGTCCACTGTGAGGGTTTATCCAGGTGAAGGAGGTTTATTTTGGCATAGTTATATGTAACAGGTTTTGCTATAAAGTTAAACATCTCTTTATTAAAAAAATTACACAGAGCATTAAGTTTAGAAGGCCACAACTTTTAATTATGAAAATTCACTCACGGTACTGAATCAAATGTTAATTTAATAGTGAGAGGCATTTTCAAGTTGTGGAAAAGAGGTTTCATTAGGACAGTGAGAAAATGTCTCTGGCTATCTTCTAAATACAATTCTTGGTCTTAAAGTGCTGAATTTAATAAAACTAATTGGAATCTTCAATGCCATACAGATCAATATTCAGCACTGCCTACGCTGTTAGTATGACCTTCTTGTTATACAATAATTGCTACATCTTCTCTGAATGTGCTTCAAAATCAGGTCTTGGTGGCTGTTTGTGTTCTGTAAGTGGCAATTGACCAAGTAAAAACGTTAATAGGGAGGCTTCTTCCACCATTATAGTTGATGATCTTTGCATTCAAATTACATTGCATATCTAAGTTATTGGTTAAAATATTTAATTGAACATAAGTCACTGAACTGTTGAACTGATTAAGTCTTGGCAAGAATGGTCATGTTATAAATATGTGTTGTAATGTATTGTGCATTTTCCAGTTTGCCCATAAATACATTACGTGTATTAAGGATGTACTGCTGGATAGTTGTTTATCAGCTTTGGTTCCAAACCAGAAGAAGTATTTATGTCCCAGTTCACCAAATGCTGTAGCACATATTTACATTATTAAAAAAAAAAATCCTTCATATTCTGTCTGCAATATAGTTGCCTCAATTTGGGATTAAACCCGTGCTAAGAGATTTCCAAATGACAGTGTTTCAGACCTCAGAGAGACAATGATTGGCCCGTGGGCATTACCACAATGCTATTAGAACCACCTTCTCCATCATACCCATTCCAAGATCACCATAGTAGATTTCAAGCATTAATAAAAATAATCTGCTCTTAGAAACCATTTCTTATTTGTCCTTTATAGAGCACTACAAATGAGTCACTCCTATTTTACGGATGGCAAAATTATGTTGCAGGAAGTGAGATAATTTTTTCAAATTCATAGAGCAGGTTGCACTCAATGCAATAGCCAGTCCAGTTCGTGTGATTTACATAGAACTAGATAGTCCAGTAGTAGCCATGTTCAGGAAAGGGTTAATACTTATATTCCCGTCTAGTTCATAACTAGTATGCATTATTTCTTGCATTAATGTTTCTGCACTCTGTCCGTTCCAGAGAAATCAAATGCATTCTTTATTGGTAACTGTATAGCAGAGGGACTTAAACAGTGATTGTGAATAGAGCCAAGAACAACCATCTTTCACTGCCAAGATGTTAGACAAACATCCTGTCTTCCAGAGTTGAATTTAATCTGCAAGAATCTCTGCGCAGTTCCTTGGCTTTGCCTTATGTTGTAACCACTTCTGTTAACACACCAGCCTCAGTTCCCTTCCACTGAGGACTTAACTGCACTCTTTTTCTCTGATTTTTTCTACAAGAGATGTGACAGCTTTAATAATTTGGACAAAAGCTCTCAGCTTATTTAAATCAGCCTCCTACTTTCCCAAAACTTTCTGGAAAATACAATGAAAATCCTGAGGCACCGAAGCCTTTAGCGTGACACTTTTAGCCACAGAACCTGTTTTGAAGTTTACTCAGAGATGCCTTTAGTCAGCTCTAGTTACACCACACTAATGATTCTGGTCTGTCTGCATTTACTTACTCTTTACCTTCAGCTATATAAGCCATGAGTATTTTCTCTCTTCCAAATATTCATGTTTTGTTTGCATTTTTTAATGATAAATGAGTTGAAATGACATTATTTCTAAAAGGCTAGCACGGTTTCTCAAGATCTAGTATGATGATTGTGTTTTAAGACATTTTTTTTAAGGTTGAACTTTTGCTTTATGAAGTCAGTACTGATTTTAGCTAAATGTGTGTAACTTTGAGAATGTTTCTTTTTGCCTTAGAAAAATGAAAGTGAGTGAGAACTTTAATGACAAATTGCTGTTCTTGCTGATCTCATATATATTGCTGATTTCTTCTGATCTGGGACTTAGTGTTACTGAGATTTCACATGTGAAAACTGTGGGGAAAAAAAAACAAGAGTTCAAAAAGATGACCTCAGAAAAAGATTTTCATTGGTCATTCCATTGTGTTTGGCTTGCATTCCAGTTGCTATACTCTATCATTTAGTGGTGATAATAAGGCTATTTAGGGTAATTCTCAAACTAAACTGCTGTTGTGACATGCCTGTGATGCTTCCAGATGCTGTAGCTCAGCAATTAAAGCCACAGAGAAAATTTTCTGGTTAGTTTCTTGACTGTTCAGGAGTTATCTCAGATCTCTTCCAAATCACAGGAGTGGCTCCTTTTTACATGACCAGATCCCTCATATTTTGGTTTGTCCAAGGTCTTTTTATTTGAAAATAGACTAGATTCAAAAATTTCTCTTCAAAGGTTATCCTACTTCTCTCCTGGAACTGGAAAAACTGAATATGCTGAGTATTATACCCATCTCAGAAGAGGTCAGAGTCTATCCAGATCTTCTTCCCTATCTTAAAGATAACTCCCATCCAAAAAGAACCTAACCTAAAAAAGTTAGTCATTTTTCAAAAGTATTTGCATGCAGCAGAGTTCATACTGCTTGGTCCCTGTGTAGATTCATAATGAGTAGATTCATCATGTCAGTTGAGGAAGACAGCAGGTACTCCCCTTTATTTTGTTGTTTCATACCCTCCCTCCTTGCCTAACACGCTGTATCATTCCTGGTATCCTGGTTGCCTCTGAGTGGAGGGTGAGCTGCTGGATACAGAATAGAAAGTTGCCTGTATTTTCCTTTTGGGACTGTAAGGCAGGCGCAGTTTAGGGAGTGGCTTTGTGATTTGCAGAAGTCTGTCTGGTGGGTCACATTATTTCAGTGGAACTGAGAAGCCAGCATAGCTTTAGATATGTGTGAATGTGTCCTGGAAATGGAGCTGGCCAAACACTGCAGCACAGGCAAGTCTAAATCCTATGCTGGAGACAAAAAATAACCCCTATGACCTAGGGCAGAGTGTCAAAACACAAGGTAACAGCTTTCCATCCTTAAATAGACATAATGAAAGACATTGCTGCATCTTTACTGTATTGCAAAAGGGAAACAGGATAAGGATTGGGAGAACTATACTTGGATTTTCCTAGCCAATAAATGCTGTGTTACTTTCAAGTTCATAGAATGGTTTAGCCAAACTCCAAAAATACATAAATTGAGACAGCAAGTAGACCATTTGAGGCTTATTTCAAGTATTTGCTTCCAGACAAGGATTATACCATCTCTAGTTGCTCCCTGCCAGTAAAAATGGCAGTGTTGAAAGGGTAAGTCAAACTTATAGTGACACTACTTATGATGAATTACAGAATTCTGTTTAAAATCAGGTGAACTCAAATGTTGTTTTAGTCCCTTTTGATCTTGCAGAGAAGTAAATAGTGGCTTTTGAGACATCTGTGCATTTCTGAGAGTCGAAGCCACCTTAGAGTTCAAACAGAAATACATGCAATAACTGAGGCATGTTAAAAGCCATGACTTCATTTCTTAGAACTTTAACAGCTGTGTAGCTCAAAGACAAATAACTCATCCCTGGCTGTTCCCTTTAATAACACAGACATCCAGAAAATGCCTGGCATTTTTTTGTTCACTTCTTGGATCAAATTCATCTGATTGTTTTTCCCTCTGGACTAAGAACAGACTATTTCTTAGGTTGCAGCCCTAAGGAAAAATTTTGCATCCTATTGCAGCCTTGTTTCCACACAAGTTATATGGTCCCTCAAAAAATCTACTGTGTTAGTAGTAATTGTCTGGTCTCACATCCAGCCCCTTCCATCAGCAGTGAGTTCCTATTGCTTCATTTAGATTTTCAAAGAAAACACGTCTGCTCAAAAACCACTTGGCAGCCCTTCAGCCTTACTGCTTCCCCGGAGCCCCAGGGAGCTCTGTAAAGAGCTGCTTCCTGCAGGACTCATTCTAGATACTAGTTTTGAATGATCTGACAACCTTTTTTTCCCCTACCGAAACTTCCATGGTCAGAAATCCTGAGGTGTTAAGCACAGCATTTCAAAGGGCAGAAATTCTGAAATCAAAAGGAAATGAGAGTCTGTCCTGAGAGCTAGAGGGAGAAGTGTTTTGTTTAAGCATAAGAGACTGAGCCAGATATGGCTTCTCTGCATAAAGCCAGCAAGAAGTTAAGTGCAGATTTGGGAGATAGAGTGGTATTTAAATTCACAATAGCATTGACATAAAAGGAATTGATATATATTGGTCCTGAATTAGATTAGGCAGGAAAAAAATTCTGGACTACTCTTTAAGAAAAGAAGTCAACCTGCTTTTGACATCAAGAATGAGAAACAGGCTTTAACAGGAACAGTAAGGGTTTGGCCTCAGGGCCTTTGGTCTCTGTCCTTTACCAAGTGTTTACTTTGTGATGGAAGCCCAATGTTAGGTTTCCAGGGTAATCATCCTGTATGATTGAATCCAAACAGTTGCCCAGATTACTGCAGGCCCTGCAGTCAAGCCAGTGCCTGTACAGTGTGTTAGAACATCCAGTCCATTTCTCTGCTATTGCAAGTACCACTACAGAGAACATTTTCTTGCGCTTTCATCCAAACTACCAGTTTTAATACACTTTTTCATGCTTTGCTGGATATCCCTGTAGACTGCTCTTAAAGTTTTTTCTTGTCAAGAATCCTGGGTGTTTATAACCTGCCCTTTACCAGTCAGGTTTATATTTAAATCTTTACACTTCTCTCACAGCCTGGCCATCTCTTCAGAGCTTTTGTTCCTTCATTCATGGTTTTCACTGCCCCAAATCAAATACCGTCTTGAAGCTGAGACTGAATAGAAAGGAAGGGCATTTGAGTGACAGTCTGCTACTGCTAAATTGTTTTGATGCTTCTGCAGCCCACTGCTGCTTGCAGGGGCCACTTTCTAGCAGAGCCTGAACTGCTGTTGAAAACTGCATTTCCTCCTACACAGATCTCTCAACCAAAGCAGAAATCAAAATAAGAGCAAACCCAGTGCAGACTCTGGCAAAGATCACCCTCTCTTCATATATAAAAGGGAAGCATTTAGCCTGACCTCATAAAAGAGAGAATTTGAAGGACCATTCTACACTTTGAAATTCTACCCTCAATGGCATGGAAACAAAACACTGACTTGGGAATTTCAGCAGCTCATTTCACGTTCCACTCTGCCCACTCTACTTCCTGAGCATGAAGCGGCTATTGCATCATCCCAGGAAAATGAAGGTTGTTGGGTCACTGCCTGCCCTTATAATCTGCTCATAAGGAATTTCTCAAGGGTATAGACTAGTGCCCAGAATAATAAGATCTGGAAAATTATGCCTGCTACAAGCAGAGGCCTCTTAAAAGTTTGCAGGAGGCCTACCGTTTGGATGAGTTAGCAGCACACCCTGCTCTATAAACATCACTTAAAGCAGCTGCTTCCAGGAGCCAAGGAGAGAAATAGCTAAGGGAGAGAGTCCACATGACTTAGCTAGAAGCTTAGTACCTTTCTTAACATACAGGCCTGTGTTAAATGGAGGAAAGTCACTATCAAGGTCCTACCTGTCTCCAGAATGTGTCAGGCAAACTCCACCCTGGAGTGTAGGTGTGGCTGAAACTTCATGCAAAACAGTACCGTGCCTTCCCTTGCACATGTTGTGTAGTCTCTGTATGTGAATTTTGAACAGTACAGGGACAGAACTGTATCTGGATTTGTGTACTAGACCAAAAAGGACAATGGCTTTGTTCTTCGACTGGATTGCACCTTTTCACCAGGGTCAGCTGATGAAAAAATTATTGTTTCGGGAAGTGATTTTGGGTGAAGCTTCACTTTTTCATTTTCCATTTGTTCTTGCCTGTTACTGAACATAAGAGAAAAGCTCTGTCAAACTTAACTGGTGTTTCTGGCATACAGCTGCTTGGGACCTCTTAACTTGGCTTTGCTTGAGAGGAGCGGAGAGACTGAATGCAAGAAGGAAGGAAGGAAGTAGGAAAACGTCATCATCCTACAGTGGACTCTGGAGGATTTTCCTTTCAGCACTGACTCACACTTGACCTCATCCTCCCAAACAAAATTTGCTTTGTTAATATTCCTCCAGGCTTGTCTCTTCTCCAAGATGCTTTGATCTGTTATCACCTCTCTAGCATGAAGGTGGTCTGGCACCTGCAGAGTCTTCAAGGCAAGCTTTGAGCTACAGCTGAGAGCATAAGATCAAGCCACAGCCTAGCAAGGGTGGCAGAGACTCACAGCCACTGGTGCTGTTTGCACTGCCCAGCTGCAGGGATGTGCACTGGAAAGCAGGAGGAGTGTTACTCCTAGGAAGTGTTTCTGATTTCTCCCATTTGTGTCAGCTGGTTCTATGCCTAGAAAAGCTGTTGCTTGTACTCCACCACCTGATCCCAAACCACGACTACAGTTCAGCCTCCACTTCAGCAAGCAGTGCTCAACTGCATCACACTTTTTCTTCAGGTAAAGTGTAAAAGTGCAAATATACCAGCGAGCACAATTACATGCAGCATTCTTGTACTACAGAGATAGATGAAATGTCTATCAACAGACAGAATGGTCAAAGCTTGAAAATATTAGTGGAATAATTTCTAGTTAGTAAGTCCATTTTTATAATGGGTAACATATGAGAACAAAAGGCACAGGGGAACAGAGGTTTTGATAAATGGAGCTTAATACTAAATTATATATTTCATATTGTTTTTAAAAAAAACAACATAAGCAGTGCCTGACTGTGATTAGATGAAATCTAAAACATCTGCAAGAACTCCTAAATAAGCCATGGAAAGTGGGAAGAATTCAACAAATATTGGGAAACAAAGGAACAAGGAGCTGGGTGGAATTTATGTGTCTGCTTTAATATGCCAAGATTTCCCCCATATTGTTGTCACTACGCAGAAATTGTACTTTCACTATTTCATTGTGCAAAACTTTCATTAATATTGAGGATCTACAACCCTCAAGCCTGAGAGATTAATTTCTTCTACCATTGAGCTAAATGGCTTTTGGCAGTTTTCCTCTTTGTTGTCTTAGTGAATATAGACAATGGAATTAATTTTTCTCTTTGGAGAGAAGTAATTAAGGTTTAACTTGGGCAAAGGGTTAATTTGGCATAACTTCTGAACTATTTTAAATAATAAGGATAACATAACAAGTTGATAGATGAGATAACCTTCAATGCTAATGTTGCCTCTTGTTAGATTATCTTTTAATCTATTTTGCTTCCTCTTTGTTTGTATCCCCAAAGACATTTGGGTGAGGTAGACCAAGCAGTGAACATTACCTTCTTTAAATGTAGCTTGGAATAGCCCACAATTGAAATCCAGCCCAACACTTACCCCAAGTTATCAGCAGCACAGCCAGGTACCATTTCTGTCCCCGTCTCATGGGATGAGTTCTACCCACACCTCTAAAATCCACAGAAGCACAAGAAGTGGAACCAGTGCTCATCAGGCATGGGGGACATAGGAAAATTAATTATTTCAGGTACCTGTGGAGAACTCTTCCTATAACCTGGGAAAAGGTTTGTAGGGTTAGAGATCTTTTTAAATTAGAGATTTGTGAAGTATCCTTCTTCAGGAGTCTAACATATACAGGATTTAGGGGGCAAAACATTTAGTATAATCACTTTTGGTATAAAACACTGAACTTCATTGCAAGAATGGTCAACAAGATATTTTCTCTTCATTTAGTTCTCAGATTGTTACAGACAGCTCTATTTGAACTGTTTTAAAAATAAATTCATTTAGAACAGTATTGCACATAGGCATGAGACCTAGGAAGTGCAGTGATAGGAAGCTTCTTCCCTTTTTTCCTCAAAATTCAAACTAAACTGTTATAGTTTTTCTCATTCTTGCTATGTATGGCTCAGAATCAATTTCTCTGGACAGGAAAAGGAAACAAAAAGGGGAGAAATGTCTCAGTATTAGCATTTAGAAGGGAAGGACTTCCTTGGAAATATTTTTTTTTTCATATGACTATTTCTGGTGTCCAGTCCCTCATTTAGGACTAGTTTGAGTACCTCTCTGCTATATTTCTGTGAGAAATAAAATTCTATAAATGGAAAAAGCTAACACCAAGTCTATGCATTCCTTCTTGTCAGGATAATTCTTCTCTGAGGTACAAGTCATCGTTGTGATAAGGCAGACACAGATCCATTTTGTATACAAAAATGCAATTGTTCCTCAATTGTCAGCAGGATCAGGACTGCAATTCCACACAATACACCTCCTCTGTCCTTATTTAACTTAGCTACTGCGCCCACAGCAAAGCAGTGACCACTCCAAAATGCCTTCAAAGTTAAGTTGGATGTCAGCACTTGTCCCCAGGGAACTCTGAAACCCTTCCCAAAGCAGGGCTGTGTAGATTGGCTCCTTCATATCTGCCAACAGACATAGCCTCTGGCAAGGGCTCGTTTGCACTGGTGTGGAAGGAGCCTCCTCTAGCCATCACCCTGGCACTCTCCAAGGCACTACCTTATGTTAAAAAAAAAAAAAAAAAAAAANTAAAGCCCAGTAAAAGGACATTTCAGTATGGATAAAGATACTCTGCGGTTTATGTGGCAAATTTTACTCTGCCAGCAGACAAAGAAAATATAGAAATGAACTCTAAGAATAAGAGTGTCATTTAGTTCTTTCATTTATCCAAAAAAAGTCTCTTCAGACAACACTCACCTGTAAGAGCAATTAAAACTCCAGATATCTAATGAAAATATGCATCTTACATAGCTAAATAGTCCAGTGTTCTGATTTCATTTTCAGACCAGGTTTGTTTCCAGTCCTTCAACACCAGAAGAGATTTAGGAAATTCATATTAAGTTTTTATGGAGAAAAGATCACTGCCCCTTAAAACCATTGGATGTGTTGAACCATATGCAGGTATGTCCATCTTCATTTCCAGCACCCTGAGGTCCCCAAACAATCAGAAAAGTTTGTGTTTCTAAATGTAGAGTTTCCTATATAGTCAGAAATAGTAAAAAAAAAAAAAAAAAAAAAAAAAAAAAAAAAAAAAAGAAAAAATAAGGGGGTCGTGTGTGACTACCTGTAGGGGGTTTTGCAGTAAAAATGCAACATTGCAAATATACTCTGTTGTAATCCACTTCTTGTGTGTGGTGATGAAAACTTACTGCTGCTCAGACTCATGCATCTGCAAAGGCATTTTGGAATGCTGAAGCAGGACCATATTTGGCCACTTCTCTTCATAGTCCCTGTCTGGTTACAGAGAAGGCTTTAGCATCTTGTTAACATTCCCAGACTGCTGCTAAACATGCATTAGAAAATTCTGCTTTCCATTTTCAGAGTTGTCAAACAGCTTTAAAGTGAGATGCTGACCATTTTGAAAAAGAAACAGAAAATCAGACTTTCAAAACCACTAAAGTCAGCCTCCATGCATGTCTCTTCCCGCCAGGTAATACGTATGTTCTCTCAGTTTTCAGTATTGTACTTGACTGAATCCTATTTGCTTACAGATA
This sequence comes from Notiomystis cincta, assembly GCA_013398075.1. Taxonomy (NCBI): domain Eukaryota; kingdom Metazoa; phylum Chordata; class Aves; order Passeriformes; family Notiomystidae; genus Notiomystis; species Notiomystis cincta. The sequence continues at coordinate 110,892 of VZRX01004705.1, forward strand.
TAACATTTTTAGGACCTGCTCCAAGTGCCTTGTAATCTCTGAATTACCTGAGCCCTGATATGCTTTGCAGTTTGTGCAGCTTAACTCCTTTTAAGCGCTGTAAATTTTTTAATTTTCCCAGCATTGATTTGAATGTTTAGACTTCTTTCCCAAGTAAGTTTGGTATGAAAAGAGGGAGTCATTCAGCAAGAGCATCTTGTCATACAGGAAGGCCTGAAGCAGCAGTACATCATGTTGAATTGGTTTTGAGGAATCATTTTTAGCAACTCATTGGGATCACCACATCCCTAAAGAAATTAGGGTGTATGCTAGGAAACAGAGCATCATATTATGGTGCTTGATAAAACAAAGGGAAAAACTAGAATTTAACCACAGCAGTTCTGAAGCTTTTCATGCTGAAACGCTAAGTGATGGAGACAGGACAGAGAAGAGTAAGTAGCAAGTGTACATAAATCTTTTTATGTGCCCCTAAAATCTAAAGGAAAACAAAGGTGGAGACCAAGAAAGCCCCACAGATGTTTTGTGCTTAACAGACCAAGTAATTTCCCTCAGTAATTTTATGAGATGTGTCTTTTCAAAAGTCATGTTCAGCTTTAGAAATAAATGTCTATTTGCTAGCATTCATACCAGCCACATTTCCAGTAGCTGTTTATTATATATTGTTGCTGTAGTTCTCCAGGGTCCCAGCTGGCTTTTTCTGACTGTTTTCCTGAAAGAATGGTAGAGACACTGACTGTGAAGTTATGTCTCAATTCACTTGCTTCAGGGTGCAGCAATGGGAAAGAAATCCCTGCCCGTGACTATTCTCCCATTAGGATGCAAACCCTTCTTAGTCCTGTGGAACTGCACACCTCAGTCCAGCCTGGTGTCTTCTCAATGTCAGCCAATTAGCTAGCAAGCAAAATTCCACGTGTTTCAGAGTAAGGACAAAGAAATCTTTTGGTGATTTCAACACGAGCTAAACAAGATGAAACATGTTTAGCACACTTGAAACATGCTCAAGCACACTTGACTCCCTGCCTTTGGGGTGGGTTCTGTGCTGTCATCTCATTCACAAGGAAGGAGTGTTCTCATCTGCACTGCTAATCTTATGCAAAATTAGTTCTCTTGGCTCAGTTAAAGCTACAGTGTGGCCCTGGTAGCTCCAGTGTTACACTTGAATAGTTTTGGCCCTCATTAGAACCATGAAGTTGAAAAGCTAATGACTGTCTTTGCCTTTCTACCCCAGAGAAGGTCTGAAAGCCACCTGTTTCTAGGAGTAGATGGTGTAGTCTGATGCTAAGGTGCTAGATTCTGCATACTTAAAGGCCACACTGGGCCTATAAAGCACTGTTTGAAAGTCTGGAGTGGTTTGGGTTCCTTCAAACTGAACAAAAACTGCACAGAGTGGTCTCCTCAGGCATAGGGAAAGGCTGGCTGTAGAAACAGGAACTGTTATTTTACAGTAAGAAAGATGGCCCATATTATCCTGTCAGCTCAAAGCAACGTTCAGTTTTGGGGCCATCTGTGAGTTTTAACCTGACACACCAATGAGACAGACATTTGTAAGATTGCCTTATTATTCAGATCAAAACATGCATAAATCTGTGTCCCAGTTTGGACAGGTAT
>VZRX01004706.1:0-58547 GCA_013398075.1 Notiomystis cincta
GTGAGAGCCTTTGCCCCATGTTGCCCCTTGCTTTGTCAATGACTAATTGTAAATTAGCTGCTTGGGAGGAACAAAGGACAGCTGGCTTAGTGACCCATTCAAACAGTGTCAGCACACACTTGCCTTGTGTTGGCTGGATGCATGGCAATGCTTGGAGTCACGGCTGCCCTGAGAAAATGGGCCAATTCCGCTTGTCTGAAGACTAGTAAGTGTGTTTGGGGTGAGGACCCTTTAGCTAGGCTGTGCCATCAGCACTCAGGAAACTGTCACAGACTGGAGAGTCTGTGTTTCCCTCATCCTGGCAGGTTGGTGATGGTGCAGACTCACAGTGTGGAGGACTGGCTCTACAGCCTTCTCCAGGAGCCCTGGGGCCAACAGGGAGCAATTGAGGCAGAAACAGAACTCTTCTGATGGCTGCTAATGTGACTTGAAAGGTGCTATTTCTCGGAAGGAGGTGATTCATAAAACTCCCTGTAGCATCCTAGTGCAGAGAGAGGGTGAAGATGGTGGCACTGGAAGCTTTGTGAGAAGTCAAGGGGCCAAAGAGGCTATTTAGATCTCACTGCCTACCCCAGGCAAGGAGCAGGAATCTTGCCATCACCACACACCCCACCAGCTTTTTAAGAAAGGCTTGTTTGCTGTGAGAGTGCACACGCTGCATCTGCAGCAGCAGCTGCAGGGCTAATGGAGCTACTGTACCAGAAGATGTTGCTCAATGATACACAGCATTACAGCATTTTTACCACTCTGATCAATGGGTATCAAGAGAAACTGCAGGAGCTCTTTTTAGGAGAGGGAGAAAAAAAAAAAAGGATCTGCATAGAAACATTTAAATGAGAATGACTGGCCTGACAGTAAATTCAGTAGAGTTTCTGAGAAACTCTGGATTACTGGATTACATTCTTACTATAATCTTGCAGGAACTGCTAGAGCCAAACCTGATTACAGAAAATATTTACACTGTTAAAGTTATGTATGGATTTAATAGTAATGAAGGAGTAGGAAAATAGGTTTTCATTGTGCCCTTTGTTTCTACTTATCAGAAAGGCACCAAATCCCTAAGAGCTACAGTCTGTGTAAGATCAGTTGCATTTCTGTATCTGTGTGATACATAATTGCAGTCTGGAAGAAAAATTACCTGCTATGTAGGCACTGTCAAGATAACTGAACAAAAATCAGCCATGTAATTGTTCTGTATTTTTTTGAAAATGACCTTTTGATATCACTTGAAAATTTGGCTCATTATCTTTAAAATGGAAAATATGAAATGGAATTATTTTTGGATGCTTAGTATAGTAGAAGAAAGAATACAATACATTTCATGGGCTTGCATTAACAGCATAATAATCTTGCATTTGCAGAGATATGTTAGAGCAAAGCGACATTAGATCACATTTCAATTCTTTGCGGTTTAGAAGGTCAAATAGCTTTTGTGATTTAACATTTGCTTCTAAAACTCTTTACACTAATTTGGTCTTGCTTTATGCTCTACCTGTGTCTTTTCATAAACTAGTGAGAGGTCTGCAATCTTAAGGTATGGTGGGACCAATATTAAACCCATTAAACATCACCTACCCTTTTCCAGGTTTTATAGGAGTAATTGCTAATAAATACTGGTTGTAGACCAGAGGAAATGTGCATCACAGTGATTGCAGTAATGAACAATCTGGCACTGAAGAGCACTGGGATTCTCTTCAGTGCCACATACTGTATCACCCTTGGGAAGGTACAGAAAAGGCCTTGGAGACCACCCTACTACCATTCCAGAAGGCTTAGTGCTGTGCATTTACTGACTTAACAATTAATCTTTACAAAAGCTTAAGGTTTTAAGATTCCCACTTGTCTCAAAGGCTGAAAAAAGAAGAACAACGAAAGTTTTTGCTATGCAAAAATTGGGACAATGGCAATACTCTATGGTGCCATAAAATCCCTCTCCTACTTTGCTCTCTCCCTGCTGTGCTTTCCTGATCCTTCTCTCTCCCTGACCAAACTCTTCCTCCCAGCCCTTTGGCAGCACTATCTTATTCTCACCTTGACTTAAGTCCATAATCACCTTTTTTCTTTGCTGTTCTGCTACAGCTTGGCATATTTGCCTTCCTCTGGTGTATCTCTTGTTCTTTTCTTGCTGTGGTTCTGCTGGGGGCTGGGCTGTCTTGTTTAGTCACCCTGCAATACCTGTGGGCAGCCTCCACTGTGTGTTACAGTTGGAGCATGCTGTGGGATGCTTGGCTCTTCCTTAAAAGCACTGCAAGCTTATCTGAAGGAGTAGAGTCTTGGGATACATTAACTGATGGCAGCATGCAGTGCATAGATGTGTGCCTTCTGGAGGATAAATATTTTAATGAATAAATGAGATGAATCAGTGCTCATGGACCATGTATTCCGGTCTGTGGCTTTCTCTGACTGTTTTAGTTTTTCGATTTGCATTCTGTTCATTTATTGTAGCCTAAATCTGTGCATTAGGTTCATTGGCAAGAACAGCAATGACAATAAACGTTGGCCTTCCAGCTAAGTTTTTCTCCCAGATTTTCATAGGCTTTTGCCCGATTTCCCACTTAATTACTCTTTCCTTCTCACTAGGTGTTGCCCATCTGCTCTGCAGCCCCATGGAGAAAGCAAGTTAGGGGTTATTGAGTGGAACCTTCATGGCCAGCACTGACCACTAGCAATATGGGCTAGGGGCAGCATCTGTGTCCATTTGCTGAGTCATAGGATCATGCCATGGGAATCATCCTGGTAGAGAGCTGGCCTGCAAAGACCGATGGCAGAGCACTATGGGCTCATAAAATCAGCTTAGAAGCCAAAAGGTAAGCACTTCTTTACAATCAGTTAAAAAAATTGGCAGACCTGTGATGATGAAGGTAGTTATAAATGTAAATGAGAAATGAGTCTTAGCTTTTCCCCCAGCATTTTATAGTGAGGCATAAGACTGGCAATCCACGAGCAGATGTGTGGACATCACAGATGGTTTCTATAAGGGGTACCCCTAAAGTAGCCTTAGGACTTAAAACACTCTGTCTGCTCTCAGTGTGTTAATGTTTCACCTCTAGTCCTGGGGCTTGGTCCAAGAACTAATGTTTTATCAGCACTAAGCAGCAAGAGAAGAGATCTAGAAGGAAGACTCTGCATTTGCTTACTGTATCCTTCCAAGGACAGATGATGATAATTTATCACTTTCTTTACTTTCTTGATACATTAATAGTAGGGACATCAATATTCTATTACTTTTTCCAACAGTGTCAGTGTTTGGAATCCATTTCAGTATATATTGTAGCTGGCTGACCTTTGAATCCTTTTTCTATCAGTTAAATGTAGAATTTTGGAGACACAGTCAGGTTTTACATATGGCGGTGTTTTTTGTGCAAAGGACAAAATAAGGAACAAATAGGAGAAAAATTTACTTCTCTGCCTGAATTTTTTTTTAAATACGTGGAATAAAAGACCTGTAGTGCAAGATTTCTAATGCAGATCCTTGTAAAACAAATCCTCTTTCAGAAACAAAGAAATTTGAAATTACTGTGATACCCTGATTAATGAAAACCTAGAAGGACACTTGAGTTCATGAGGAACATCCTCCATATAGTTCAGATCATCTACCATGGCAAAGCATGACCAGAGATAGTTAGAAATCTCCACCCTTGGATTTTTAATTCTGCTTAATAGGGCTGTAGTAAAATGTTTTTTGTTTGAATGATGGGGGTTTTTTTAAATTTTAAGGGAGATACCATTTTAGGACAATAAAAGAAAATGGAAATAGCTCTTGGTAATTTGTCATCCTTCACCATTTTTGCATCTGTTTAATGTATTGCTATTAAAATTTATTCATAAATGAAAAATAACTTTTAGAATTGCAACAAAAATGGAAAAAAGATGCAGACTCTGTGTGTAGCTTGTGTGGGGACTGGATTGATTGTCAGTGATTGTTTTAATTTCTTTGGTTCTCATAATGTAGACTCATTATTTATGTGCATATCTAATTTAGAAAAGAGAATAATTTAATTTAGAGGACTATTCACACATTTAAAGTTAGTCTTGTGACAGGGTATCATTTAGAAGCAAAGAAGTAAATCTAAACATATGACCTAGTATTTTTTCTCATTAATAAAATATTATCAGTGGGGGATAAAAAAATATTTCTTTACTTCTGTAATTTGAATGACACATAAAAGTTTGAAAGTGAATTGCTGTTTTTATTTACAAAAACTGCCTCCAAGAAATTTTTTCTCATCTCATCTTAATACAATGTAGGGAAGCTAGAATGTACCAGGGAAATAAAGCTCCAGTGTTTCTGGATTTCCAGAAATAAAGAAAATTAAATATTTAATTAAAAGAAAAAGCCTATTTTTTGATCGGTGGTAGACAGAATGTTTACATAAGTATCCAAACTGACCATCCAAAGTTCCTGAGATGAGAGTTTAATGGAACATGTCAAAGTTCCATTTGATTAAGCAAATTAATTATTTTCCTTAATCTGGTTTCTAAGAGTGTTGAAAGGACAGAAGCTAGACCTGGATCCATAGCACACTGTTCTATTCATTCCCTAGATTACATCCATAATAAATAAAATAATCATGTCAGATATTGTAAGATGTTGGTTTTTTTAAATCACAAAAATTAGCACTTTTGTAATCTATTTCAGTAGTCCCATACTGCAAGTTAATATCTATATTTACAGCCATGAGACTTAGAAATAGTAGTTTTTCTACTACCTGCTCAGTTTGCACAGAAACACTGTCTGCACATGTCACACATAGGCACAAGGTAAATAATATTTTGATAATTCACTGCTTTGATAATTTGGTGTATTGATAAATTACTCCAAACTAAGTAACCACATGATTATGACCTTGAAGTATTTTCCTTATTAAAATAACTGCTATTGCTTACAAAACTGTATTTTGAAATGTTTCTTCATTATTTGCTGGTGCTGATAGATGTCTTCAGGTTGATCTTGAAGTACTCTTCTAAGCTTCTAGAAACTGAGGAAATACGTGTGATTAGATATAACCAAAGACCTGAAATTTCAAAGCAGATGGTGTGACTACCTTTTAGTAACACTGGAAGAACTGCAGAAGCACTAGTTACAGACATGTGAATACATTTATTCCAAGATCTCTGTTCAGCAAAAAATCATGTTTTCTTCAACATTTTATGACCAAGATCCTACAACTTGTATTAGTACATTAATTGAAATTAAATTATGTACATTAATTGAAATTAAATGCTATCAGATGCTAAGACTTCTGCCCTATTTTCAATGTTGCCTGCAGTTCTTCCTTGCTCAGCTGGTTTTGCTTTGTCTGCTTTCACAAATTTAAACAGTTGTTTTAGCTTTATCCCCTTCAGCTCATGTTTGCAGAAAATTATATGGTACATTGACTTATCTTGACTCCCTGACACATTTAAATTACCACTCCTTTGATTTTTCAAATAATGTTTTAATAGTCCCAGTTGCAGGAGGAAATAGAAACTGTAGTGCAGTCCTGCCTGGATCACCTCCTACAGAGTATTTCAGACACTCACATGCATCTTTGAGAAATGATTGGTCTTTATGTGTATTTGGTTTTTGTGGCAAGGATTTGTTAGTGAGGGGGTCTAAGAGGGGTGGCTTCTGTGAGAGGATGTTTCCCATGTCCAAGGAGCCAGTGCCAGCTGGCTCTCAGATGGACCTGCTGCTGGCCAAAGAAGACCACATCAGCAATGGTAGAACCTCCAAATTAATCTGTTTGAGGAGGTAAAACATTGTGTAACAGGCAGAGGGAGGAGTGAGAGGAGAGAAACAGCTCTGCAGACACTGAGGTTAGGAAAGTAGGAGGGGGAGAGAAGCTCCAGGCAGCAGAGCAGAGATTGCCCTGCAGCCCCTGGTGCAGAATATGGTGAGGCAGCTGTGCCCCTGCAGCACATGGAAGTCCATGGGGAAGCAGAGATTCAGCAGCAGCCCATGGATGACCCCACACCAGAGCCAGTGGATGGTGGACTGTGACCCCTTGGGAATTGTGGGATGGTGACCAAGGAGCCAGGCAGGGGCTAAGACATCCTACCTATGGCCTACCCCTATGTACCCTCTGCATGATCTTTGAAGATAGAGATTTGCACAGTTTGCATCGAGAACTATTCAACTGAAATTAATATCTATTTCTGATCGTGCTGCATCTTTTCACAGCACTACTCAGAGTGACGACTCTATGCTGATGTCACTGGCGAATTTTTATGCCGTTACATGTCAGTATTCACTTTCAGATGGCAAAAAAACCCAGTTCAGTGTAGGACTGCTATCCTCCTTCTTAGTATGGATCCTGTAATCTTTTACAGTTGGCAGTCAGTAAAAAGGGAAAAATATGATTAATTGAATAGATGAGTATATTCTCCCTTTTAAACCAGAAAAATGCATTGCTGGCTTTTCCCTGTTAAAAAACAAGACTGTAACATGGAGCTAATAGACAATATGTGTTATTACTAGGACCTCACATTGTGCCCTACATGTTTTGATGGCAGGAGCTCTCTGCCAGGATCAGCTGCTGCTCCTTTATCTTTGCCCCCTGCAAGCCCTGCTCCTGCCAAGCAGCCGACATCCCTGTGCTCGGTGGGGTTGGGGCTGTTCCCCATCTGGCATTCCTGCTGAGCATCTGGGCACCTTCATCAGTGGCTTGGCAGCTCTGCCAGGATGCAGCAACTAGGAGGAACTGGCAGTGGAAAGACTTCTGATCTTCAAAAAGTAGATAAGGAGCTTTGCAATTGCCCTTTCCAGGCCCGGATGCACTGGTGAACCAGGAACACTCAGGAAGCGCCTACTTCTTTTTCCTTGTGTCCATTGCACTATGAAATATGCCTTTGGTAGCAACAGTAAAGCCCAGCAGAGCTTTGGGTTTGCCTTTTATTTTATTGTCTGTTATTTTGACATTTGTGCTGACTATCAGCCATTTTTTTTGCTATTTTTGTAAAGACTGAATGACATCAGAGCTTCAAAAATCACTGGAAATATGTTGTTATCATTGTAGTAGCTAATGTTTACGCCTCAGTGGAGAATAGTTCCACATTTCTGCAGAATATCACTCTGATGATTTTTAATCTGGTTGTTACAGTCTTTCTGATACAATCAATAAGCGACACTACATCCTTCTTGTCATTTGGCCTGTGAGTCTCTTGTGTGTAGGTAACTTTATCAACAGCATCACTGTGATGTTTTCTCTTTGATTACTGAGTTACTTATAGCCTACATTCAAGTGAAGATAACGTTATCTGTGAAAATAATTGCAAGTGAGGAAGGAGATAATATTTGTAGCATGGTACTCAGAAGGAATTGAGCTAAGGGAGGTAAAATATTCATCTTATGAGATGTAGTTGTTGCACTGCTGGTTAGAATAGCCAGCCTTAACAAGAATATTGCAATTGAAGCCTCACTGTTACAAAAAATAAATTCAGTTTGTGTTTATCACAGTTTTACATTAAATCTCCAGACTGAAGCATGCACTTACTGTAAACAGTCTCACCCAATGTCATCTACATGCCAGGCTTTCTTGCTTTATAACTTGGACAGGCAACTAATTGTCACAGTAGAAATCAATCCTTCATTAGTTTTGTGTCTTTTGGGAGTTGTGCCAATCTTCTATGTAAAATAAATCAAGACAGGGTAAACAAAAGACTGCAGAGATTCAGAAATGCAGTTACACTGCTGAGTATTTGAAAAAAATTAATGGTTAATACTGAACAAATAAATGAAGAGATACCAAGGAAAGTTATTAGAAGGTGAAGGCATTAAGATATCAGTGATACCTGTGCAAAAGAACTCAGCCTACTGGAATTGTAAAGGCTTCTGGAAACTGCCTTCAACAGTTTACCACAGGAAATATGTCTGGGAGTGGTTGAGCTTCTGCCCACATCTCTTATTTCTGTCTTGATGCAGATACTGTGCAGGCAAATGAGTCAGCACTACTATAAACTCTGACGAAGGGTTTGTGAGTTTGGGTGCCTCAAGCTGTCAAACTCCACAGATTGCAGAGATCTGAGCTTGCAGAGGACAGTGATGACTCATTTTTGAGGGAAACACGCAAAATAATGCTTGCTCCTAGAAGACTAAGGTGAGCATTCAGATCCAGAGGGATCAGATGTGGAATTGATGGTCCCACAAGACAAGATCCACTCAATGTCAGAGCCACAAAGGTTCACACAGCTAGGCAAGTTGGCTTCTGACACCCTGACAGGCAGCACAAGACCTAAAGAGCTACTGCAGGGTAAGGTGAGGGGGGGAAGTCAGACTTCAAAAGATCACAAATGCAAAAGCCAAAAAGAGAAACAGACATTTTCCTGAACCACAGTGTGTGTCTTATCCAGGGAGCTTGATGTACCCATGTGATTAACAGCTGAGTGTTACAGCTAGTATGTTGATTATGTGCACTCCTTCCGTACTGCCACGTGAGAGTGCAGAGTGACAGACCTTTGGCACTGGCAGATGACCTGCTGTCTGGACAGCTGCTGACTCAGACAGTCCTGAGTCACATCTGATTGTGCCCAGCCAGTGAGCCTGTGGTGAGCACTGCAGAGATGCTACATCTTCTGAGGAAGCAAATGGTGCATCATTGCCATGACACAGCACTGCATTATTTTGTCCCAGGCTGTACATATGTAAATATCTTGATAGTGTATTTTGGAGATTAATATCTGCAGCAATTCTTCCTGTTCAGGCACTGGAGACCTTCTCTCTTAGAGAAGATGTGCTGTGATGCAGCATCTGAAGTTGGTGGGGATTCCCTCCAGAGCAGCACATTGTTGGCTGCCAGTGCACAGCTGATTTCCCTGGGTGTCAGAGTCCATGGACTTCAGTGCACATAGTATGATTATGGGGTGTTGGGGCTTACAGCACATCCCCCTGTTTCTCATGTACCTTACACACTGCACCCAACCTAGCTTGAAAATAGCCTTCTAGTTTAAATTGTCTGAAAAATGAGGCACTTAAATAATGATACCAGTGCTCAATTCTAAGCAAGACTGCAGAGTGCTCGCATGTCCTTGGGTGAGAGATTCACTCTTCTTTTCTCAGTGCTCTGCTTTCAAAGAGGGTGCATGTGAGATACATGGAAGCTATTGTCTTAATATTAAAAAAATTTCCAACAGCCCATCTGAGACCCAGATGTGCCAAGCCTTTTTGCACAGGGACAAGAGGATGCATAAAGGGTGCAAGGATTTCCTAGTGGGATCAGGCTGGCAGGTCCTGCCCTGAAGTCTATGTCCCACCACAATGATAGGAGAAGTTTTTGGGGCACAAATGTAAGCCTCAGCCCTCCCTCTCTTCTCCTTCTGTGACTCTGATACAAGATATGTTGGTGAAGGTATCTCTGAGCCATCCTGCCCATATCCTGCTGTAGAACTGTAGTCTATCTGTCCATCTAAAACACCTCCCACCATGCTGATGCCATCTATCCCAGACCCCCTGGAAGCAAATTACAGAAATTTCTAATTGTTGGGTGTACTGGTAAGGAAGGGCTGTATTTCATGTGGTTTAAGCTTACCTCCTACTGATTTTACTGCATGTTCCCCAATTGTCTGACTGCCTGGCATTCGCAGGGAAAGGTGGGACCTGCCCACCAGAGAACCACGTGCCACAAATCATGTACCTCCCATCCAAAGGCACCTCTGGCAACCTGAGTGCACTTGAGGTCTTGTTGCCAGCAAATGCCCTCTGACCCTCCTGCAGGTGGGCCCAGGCACCTTCGAGGAGATCCACCAGCTGTCTGATCTTCTTGGTGTCACTCAGATGGTATTCTTGCCAAGGTGTACAGAACTCTCCTGGAGATGCCTGGGCAAGCAGAGAGCACAGGGTAAGGTTTCCCATGGCAAGGTGGTTTGCTTGTCTCATATCTCACATGGAAGAACTGAGATGGTTGGTGAACATTCTGTGATCAAGAACCAGCTAGCAAAGTCTTGTCAACGCTTTTATTTTCAGGCTGTCATTTTGACTGGTCTTTTTATTTCACCTAAACAGAGGGAACCCCTTTAAATTTTTCTCTCTATTTTCTCTTTTGTTTTCTTCTTTCTTCTTTTTCTCTTATTTTTTTCATTTTTCTTCTTTTTTTTTCCTTTTTTTTTTTTTTTTAAGAAGCTTATTCTTGCTGAAACATCTAATGGAAGGGCTTGCCCAGACTTTCTCACCTGCTCATCTGCTCATTTAGTGTCTTAGTCAGTACAAGAAGCACAGTTTCCTCAAAGTTCCAGACCATTCCTTGGGTATAAGTCAAATATGTCTAATGTGTCTCTAATGCTTTCCTGAGGCCTTTTTTTTCTGCTCTGCCTGATACATCTTGTTCATTCCTGAAAACATGACTCTCTTTCCAAACAAGTCACTGGTCTTTCCCATCATGTAATTCTGCTGGTCAGATGATCTGGTTCTTCCTCACTGCCTCTGGAGATTTGGAGTAGGGAAACTGCTTTTGTGCATCACTATCACAAGAAACTGGAAGTCCACCAAACCCAGCATGCTGTAGGAGGAGCAGATCTGAAATTTGGAAAGGACAGCATCTGTGCTCCCAGTGCTCAGCTAGGAGGTTGGCCAAGAATCACCAGGTCCCCCCTCTTGCTCCCTCTTCTAATCTGAGCAAATGAAAGGAAACATGAAAGCAAATTTGTCAAGCAACACTGCATGAATTCTGCAAGCTTTACAGATACTCGTTCTTCTCACCTCAGTTAAGTCATTTGAGGAAAACCACCTGAACTCAGAAGTGAGACTTGCAGAAAGTGTTGGCATTAGTCCAACTGTCATGGAATTTTGCTGACTCCACAGTCCTGGTGACACCAGGGGTTTAATCACTGCAGTCCAGGAGGGGTTTCCTTGTGTTTTCATACTGTTTTACATTTGGCACAGTTTAAACATGTACTTACTCTTATTTGAAACAGCTGGGTTTATTCTGTTGTGCAAAGAACTCATAGTTGCAGCCATGCATGGCTTTCTGACTTGTCTTTGCTGCTACAGGGATTACTATGGCTTGTGGTGACATCACCGAATGAGACCTTAATGTGACACCTTAATTTACAGGGCTGCTTCAGATTGCCCAGTGTTGCCCTTGCCATGCAATCACCTTGTTATTGGCAGTGGAAAAGGGCATTTAAAGCACAAAAAATTAGTGTATTTTTTTGCAGTACCAGACTCATTAGAAGCTTGAAGAGAAAGCCTTGCTATCCTTGTTTCAGAATCAAGGGTACTCATTTGCAGATGTGATCTCTTCTGTCATGGAAGTTAAATTTCATGTGCTGATTCATAGAAAAACAACTTATTTTCAAGATTGGCCTTTATTAGTGTCCTAGTGACTTGGAGTCACTCTAGAGTCAATGACATCTGGACTCACACCTGAACAAAATATTTGTTTGAAGATGAAGGGCATAAGTGTGCTTTTGGAGGGTTGCTTTGCTTGTGGACATTGGTTCTGTGATGTGCCCCCGTTCTGCAGCAAAAGCAGTGGCGTGCTTGTCACAAGCAGCTGTAGCTACAGCCAGAGAAGTCAGTCAGTGCAGGAAAAAACCCCTTGAAACATGCTGTGGCAATGACCTATGCCCCCTCCAAAGAGGGGTGAGCAGGGAAACAGAAAACATTGAAGAGTTTGCTGTGCATCTCCAAAGTGTGCTTGAAATGTTTTCAGGTCTGACCAGATCATGATATTTTTTCTGTTGTTTCTATGTGGAAGTAGTTTATAAGAATTCAACAGGTAGTTCTGTTACTAATATTTAGTCTCTGACTGTTCTTGTGGCTGAGACTCCTTATGCTTCTCAATCCTTATGAGTTTCAAGAAAATCTTTCTGCTACACTAAGTACCATAGAGTAAGAACTGCTATTTCAAAGCAGTTTCCTTTACTGTGGATTGAGTAGTGCATGTGCAGATTCCTCAGTCATGGAAGATTTGCTCCCTTGCATCCTGGAGGGCAGCAGACCAAACTGTGTTAATGAGCATGATCCTTGACTCATGCACACAGATGATCAGTGGATTCTGCAAATTCTGCTTCTCCTAGAAGTGTGACTGCATCAGCAACACCTAGATCACATTTTAACAGAAAGCAATGTGCAGAAATCTGATCCCATGAAAGCTACAATTATTTTGGTTGGATTAAGGAATGAACATTACCCATAATTGCAGAGCAAACTCTAGCTGCTTTAAAAGAGACTGAATTGTGTGAAATGCCTGAAACAGATGAATAAGGCAATCACAGTAGATGAGGAATGAATGAAACCACAGTGGCAGCAGGGCTTTTGCAAAGAGCTACAGTAGTATCTTTTAAACTGTTTTCACAGTTTAAAACAAGAAGAGCAATAGCCCTAAGTCAACAGCAATGAAATTTTCATGAAAATTTTTAGTCAGTCAGTAACTGTACCATGTTGAAAATGGACTTTTCATTATGTTCATGTTATTAGCTCTCTCACACAATACTGAAGGTCACTGGGTGTCCCAAAAGAGATGTTCATTCACCCTCCTCTCTCACCATCAGGCAAATGGCAAAGGCTAGGAAGAATTTCAGCTGTCAGGGCTGTTCCTGGGACAGGAACCTGTTTGGGTCCTTTTGCCAGGACTCAAATCCACCCGGATAAATTATATGGGAGCTATTGGTGGCAACCAGAGCTGCTCTGACACACAGTGGTGCCAGGGCTGGGTAGCACATGGAGAGGGCAGATGTGCTTTTGTCTCTGCCACTTCTGAACTTCAGCAAGATTTAAACTTTCCACTCCATCTCAGAAGCAGGTGCAATGTTTTAACACCTCCACCTGGGGTGATGTGGGAATGAACCAGGTTGGGATGTCTGATTCCTGTCCATGTAGAGGGCACTAGTGCTGGCTATAGACACAGACCTCTCAGCTTTAAATGCTGCCAGTTGCCCACACCTTCCCTTCAGATTTTAGACAATAAAATGTAGTTCAAGCTTGAAGCCACAGATGACTGGTGAGAAAAGGAAAATAAAAGCCATGTGTCATCAGCCAATTCTGAGCCAGGACCACTAATTCAGATAGTGTGAAAAGGTATCCCCAAAGCATTCTGGCAGTTCAGAACAATTCACCTTGACTGCTTTGTGTGTGATTACCATAAGCATAGTAGACTGAGGTGCTGTATTAATAGGCATGCGTGCAGAACTGAGAAATGTTACAAGGCCAAGCATCAGTGACATCCACTGGAAAATTCATGCTCAAACATTCCCCATGTCCAGTTCCAGACTTACAGACTTTACTGTTGTAAAGTTTACTGTTCAGCTAGAGAAAGGAAGGTGGGTGCTGTGCCAACCATAATCAATCACACTGTGAGGAATGAATGGCTTGACATTGACTGATCTTGTACCCAGTACCAGAAGTGAACTTCTGGGACTTCAGAGAAGTGGGATTTGTGGAGGGAGGACAGCTGGATGTTACTGCAGAACTGTGACTGTTATGTTAATGACCTTCACTGGTGCACTGGGGAGTGATCACAGAAAGGAGATGTCTGGGCTGTTCTTTCCTTTAGAAATGGTGTTCATCATCAATTTATGAAATGAAAAAAATATATTTTTTTTTTTTTGAAACACAGTCTTGTTTGTTTAATTGCAGTAAAAAAGCTAAAAGACAAATGGAAATGAATATACAATGTTAGAAAAGGAAAAAGTTTCAGATGACCTAGATAAAAATTTTTTCTGGAGTTGCAGTATGGAGAAGGTAATGAGATTTTAATTTTTTTCTTGGAGAAAGCTATAACATCTTAGAAGTTTGAAACTGGAGGAATCACTCCTTTTCTCATTGGCCTAGCATCCAATCCACCCAAGTGCAAAGATTGCTCTGGACTCAAGCAGTGTGTCATGCTCCAAAACTCCTCCTGCACTCAACAGAAGAGAGAAGCAGCTCAGCCTGCCCTGCCAGCACTCCCCTTGTTTCTGTGGTGACCTGCTTGGTAATAATGCCAGCATGAAGGCAGGAAAGAAGGGTTGTGCTGGCCTTATCTTTTTCCACAAAAACTCAGAGCAGAATCTAAGTAGTATATAAGCCTCTTATGAAACTATATGTGATAGGAAGGGCACTCAAACCTAGCTTTTAGAGGACAGAAGAGAAATTAACTGAAATGCAATTTCTTTCTTGTTTATCACAGGTGGCAGGATTCATGCTATGTGGGAATGATGAGAACCAGAGCTGTTCCTTTGTATGGTAGATCAACTTCATGTGGAAGTGGATTTTTTCTGCTCCCAGTTCAACACTGGCAAAACAACAGGGTGTTTGTTTAACAAGACTAAACCCATGTCTGTTCTCCTGCCCAAAAATATCTCTCACAACTTATCTTGTGACTGAGGTCAGCCTCAGATAACTGAGCCCTTGTCTGTGCCTTGCTATGGTGCGAATGTGCAGGCAGGGAGGAAGGTTTGCATTTATTCCCTAAGTTCCCACTGGGGTCCATGTGGCCCATGCAAAGCAGATGTGTCATGTGCCCTTAAGCCCCGTGGTGAAATTCTTCACTATTCTTATTTATCTAAGACTCCCCCTTCATTTCAAACATCACTCCCACCAAATTCAACAAAAAAAACAAACACAGGAAGCCTCTCACTCTTGCCTTCTAAAAGCACTGCAGTGCTGCCGGGGTATTACAAGCATGGCAAAGAATCAGGCACCAGGAAAACACATTGGCTGCTTTAGCTGATAATTTTCAAGAAATTTCTCCTTTGAATTTTCACATGGGCTTTTTTTATAAACTGAATAGCAAATAACTTCTGAGTACATGCTGCGGGTGTACTTTTTTTGAACACAACCCTTTAAGCAGAGCACATATGTGGATAGAGCTCCCTAATGAAATTCCTCCACTGAGCCATATAAGTGGTAATAATTATACAGTTCTGAAGTGACTATAACCTGAATTGTGATTATCTTTTTTTTTAATTTTGCAACAACAGCAGCATAGAATAGGTCAATGTATAGGTCTTGGTTCCTGTTTGAAGAAATCATGTTGCAGGTAGTATGCTGTGTCTAACCACAGAAAGTTTGCCCATTTAAAGAGGGATTGTAAGTAACTTGGTAGAGTGTTGTAAGTCTTTGGAAGCTTGAAAATAGGATGAAAGACCACAGAAATTTTGGAACTCCATGCCTTTCTCATCCTTAATATCATGTCTGGTCATCTAGTTGGATGGCAGTCATGTGCTTGCTATGCCTTTGAGAGAGTCATCACAGACAGTGCCTTATATGCTTTACTTGCCTGTACATTTTTTATGGACGTAACTGTGGAGAAAAGACATCTTGAGAATGGATCAATAAACAGGAAAAAGAAGTAATCAAGTCACATCTTGACAGGTAGCCCGAAGCAGCAGCGGCCAGAGAGGTCTCTACTGCAGTTACTAGCCCTTTCTAGTTGCAGAGGGATGTCAAATAATTGCAAATGACACAATTTAGGCTCCTCTCCTCATTCACTTCTACATGTAGTTAATGGTATCTGCCTTTTGCTCACAGTGAAGGAATTAACAATTGCAATTTAGCACCAGCATGAATTGGTATGGCAACCTTGGCCAGGGTGCAGCCCTTGGGACCTAGACAGTCTGATTTTTCAGCTGAATGCCATCAAAATCCAATTCAGGTACAGTGCTGAGCTGGGTTCAGTGCTTGATGACAAAAAGTGCAGGGCAGCTCCTATTAATAGCATGCATGCTGATCTTCTGCTAACTAGCACACATGTTCAGGCAATATGTTTGTCCTCCTGTATGGATCAGTTTGGTCTGGCTTCTGATGTGCTCATTCCTTTGATGATAACATGTTCACTCGTACAAGGATGGAAATTTTTCTGAGGAGATGGGATTTATCAAAGAAGACAAGGTTATTCCTGGGATTTAAAGGGAGACCTAGAGCTCAGGCTATTCTCTTTCATTTTAGAAAATAAAAAACAATTATTGACTTTCATGAAGCTATTTCTGCCTTCTTTTTCAACCAATATATCTTCTGCACAGCAAAATGTTATGTTGGACACATAACTTTTAATTCTGCAGAAGACGGATATTGCTCTGAAAGTCTTTAAATACCTCTGCACCAGAATGTTCTTCCCCAAAAGTCTGCTAAAAATGCTGTGAAGGCCTCAGAGTTTAATCCCTCATTTCTTAATGCACTGGAAATGATCAGCAGTGGACCTTTTAATGGACGACTGGAAATGTTTCAAACCTCCCTCGTTACTATTCACAGACTGTTTTGAAAGATAAGTACATAGTGGCTTGCTGTCCAGAAGGCACATGCCCTTATTCTCTTGTAAATCTGCCCAGGGAGCATTTCACAGGACACCAGCCTGAATTATATTGCTCCTGACAGTGATGTCAGAATGAACAAATACTGAGGTCATCTACAAGAAATGCTGTCAGCATGGCACAGCAGTCTTCAGCTTGTAGACCCATGTTTTCCTTGTCTTAAGAAAAAATGGAGACAGCAGAATAGCTGCCTTTCAGCTTCTCAGTGTAATTTCATGAGCCTTTGCCTCTGGCTGCAAACAGGCAGGCTCCCTGGCTGCCTGCCTGGGCCTGGGGCTGCTTCCTGCTCCTGCTGCCAAAGGAGTCAGCTGCCTGTGGGGACAAATGACAGGGGTGGGGGCAGCCTATGACCCCTGGCAAGGCTGTCTGCAGCCCTGCTGCCTGCACTGCCTTTCCTGGGGTTTCCTCCTGATACTGTAGATGTCTTATGTCTGCACGAATTGAACCCACAGTGACCTGCGTTAGAGTTTTCCATGTTTCCCATGCGATTTTTTCCCCTGAATTTCAAAGAAATTGAAAAAGAACCTCTTTTGATTTTTCTTTGACATAAGACCCTGCCCTGTAAGTGGCCACTGATAAATATGAAGTTTGCCATTTCTCAACTGCTATCACTGCAGTTGAGAAAGGGTTTTGCTACCTATGCTAAGAAGCACAGTGCTGTGACCGCTTTAGTAAAAGTTCCAAAATTAAGCAATTTATGTGTGTCTACATGGAAGCATTCCTTATGTAATGGTGGGAGTTGCTTTTCTGGAGCTGCCAACTGCTCTGCCATCAGCTATCCCACTGGTGTCCTTTGCCAGCAGCCACTCACTGCCTCCATTCTTAGGTGAATTAACAGACACAGGCTTGGCAGTATTCTGCTTTACACTGGGTTTTTTTTCTGCCTTTGACAAGAAAACGACACTACGTTATTGAATATCCTCTCTAAATTTAGCTCAGGCACCTGGAGTACTAGTGCTTTACATCTCTTTGAACTGAGACAAGTCATGTAATTGGGGATTCATGCCAAACTGAATCTGCTGCTGAAGCAGAAGAATTGAGTGTAACAAATACCCCCCTATGCTGGAGAAGCCAAGTCCACTGCCTTCCATTCTCTATGTTAGACATAAATTCAGAAAGTCACAGAGACAAACATGCCATCCATGCATATCTAAAATGTTGTTGAACCATTTTATTGGCTGTTTCAAACTATTTAATGTAGAGGTTGAGATGAGAAAGATTAGCATTATTCTTGTTTCTGTTGATAAGATATATCCTGAGGTTTCTCCCAATGTGGTGGGTCACCTGTGACCTCCAGCCAAGGTCAAGGTCTCTGCTACCTGTTGTACAAGCACAGAGTAAGTAACAGCATCTGCTCTGATTAGTATGCAGTGTAAATAAAAAGATTTAGAATGAGAGCACAATTTTATGGCCAGCTATCTGAGGCACAGGCTAGTTACTTGCCCAAGGTCACATTGGAAGTCAGCTGGAAGGCCTGGACAAGTGCAGCTTTCCACAGTACACATCCAAATCCTCTGGGGAGCACCCAATGAAGGCAAGTGGCCTGTTCTGCCACATCTGCAGTCCTGACTGTAATTTGTGATTCAACTGTTTATCAAACATATAATTTATAAGAACTCTGAATAGTATGTCTTTGGCTGTTTGTGTGTTCTTGGATAGTTTGGGGGTTGGGTTTTTTTGCATTTTCATTCTGAACTGCATTCTGAACTGTACAAGCAAAATTCTTGGGTTTGCTTTTAAAGCCAGAGACCATTAGCAATGTAAAACCAGGTTTTATTTCTGTTAGGCATCAGCAATGAGTTTGTGGTTATTGACAAACCTCAAGATCTCCTTACAAGTCTTGGTGTTCAATGTTAGCAGCTCCCAGCCAGGGCCTTTCAGCTCAGCAGACAGCTGCCCTTATGCTGCTAAGTCACCCTCATCTGCAGAGAGTGCACAGAACCTCACAAGCCATCCACCTCTTTCTGACACTTCTGAGTGAGGATTAGTCTGTATTCACTTTCCTGGAGTCAGATGAAAGAAAGTACTAACTAATACTAACTATGCTATTTTCTATCAAGAAGGGTCAAATATTATGCTGGCAATTATAGAGAAAGGTAATCATCACTTCTGTTCTTACCAAGAAAGGTCTTTCCCACCACCTTGTCTGAAGGTGACTCCCTGTTGGAGGAAGTCCAGGGGGCTGGCATTTCCAGGGGGAGGGCAGGCAGGGGTAACCTGACATGACTCATCCTGTGTTGCTTCCAAACAAGCTCCCTTTCACTCAAAATGGCATTTCTCATTCCTATTTTCCTTTTCACTGGTTGTGCTGTCTGGATGCTGGGACAGGCATTTCTGCTTCACATCTTTATATTTGATCAGTGAATACATCTATTGCTGTGTTTACATCTTTTGTTTCTCCCTGGCCTCTCCTAGCACTATGATCTGATGGTAGAGGTCTCATTTGCATATTTAATAATTTCTTTTATAGACCCTGTAGGTTTCATTTTATACAAACTTCACATAAAAATGTAATGTGAAATACCTGATGGTGAGTTTGGTTAGCTGCTGTCTGCACAGTGCTTATCTTAACAGGGAGGCTTCCTCTGGGGCCCTCTCCCAGCACACTGGGAAGAAACTTTTTGTGGGAACTTTTCTGTTCAGTGTGGAAGACTACTTTTGAAGCATACCTGAAGCATGCTGACTGCAAACTATATCAGTGCAGTTAATAGCCCTCTCCCTCCTTACCAAGCCTGAAGACCTGGTGCCACAAATGATTCTGTTTACCAACAGCCCAGCAAAACTTGAACTAGTGATTGCACAGCTGGGTGATCTTTTCCAAAATGGCATAAATTCATGGCCAGAACTACCATATAGCTCCAAAGGACCCCTGTCTTCTGGGTAGTGAGGTGGATTGCTAGCACAATTGCTTTTCCTCTCTGTCTTCTTGACGACATCTCCTCCAAAATTAACTGCTTTGTTCTGGATGTTCAGCAGGTGAGACTGAGAGCAATCCTTCTTGCTAATGTTTTGCTACCAGTCAGTGTAACTGGTTACACAAAAGCAAGATCAAACACTGGTCTCCCTTCCACCCTGTACTGCTTAAAGAAAGGGGGTAAATGATCTGATTCCATCTGGTGTGGATGTTGCCTATATTTTTATTGAGGTTCACCATGTAAGACGAATACAAAATTTTTAGATAGTAAGTGCGAAAAATAGACCATTTCAAAATAATTTTGCATTTTATCTTGGCTCTGTAGAGGACTATATGACATGTGAACAAGTTCCTTTGGATCCAAGACGAAGCCTTTTTTTACAAAATTTTCAGTGTGTCAGGCCCTATTTTGATGTTATGTGAACAGATTTTCTTTACCCTCCTCGCTCCACCATTACTGCTTTGGCTTGCCTGATCTTTTGCACTAATATATGTCAGGAAGCATTTTGCTGGAAGAAATTTAGGAAAGGTGAGTAGACATACTGCTCTACCCATAAGGAGGTGTGTAGTATATATTAAATATACCAGTTTATGGGATAAATACTGAAATATCAATCCTTTTGGCCTCACAAAGATCATGAAAGAAAGATATACCTGCCTCAGTTGATNAATATCCAATGCATGTTATAAAACACAGCAAAAATGTAAATGAGACATTATAGGAAAATCATTAATGCTTTCTATTTCTGTCTTTGGAAGATGAATCCTGCCTTGCTCTGGGTCTGTTTTTCCCAAAGGTTAGTGAAGTGCTAATTACAAAGTGTGAGGGGCAATCAATTTTCTAACAGATTTTATTTTTAAACCATTTTTACTCTGAGCCTCCTATCTACTGTCTCCACAATTTACCCTCTTCAGTATCGTTCCTTCATGTTTTTGGAAACAGTCTTTTAAGATTAAGAAAGCTTCAGCAGAGGAAACTCATTCTGAATTACTAAAGCAACAAAACATTTCTATCCAAAGAAACACAAAACTGAATCAATTAATGGGCATGGAAAACATGGTAAAAATAGCCTACAAAAGAAAAATGTTTCAAATGAATCTTTCGTGGATTGAGCCCATCCTTATTTAATCAATAGATTAAACTGAAATAAGAGCACAAGCAGGCATGGAAATCAAATCATAAAGATGAATGAAGGAAATATATATTTCTACAGACCATACATGAGACATTTTTAGCCAGAAATTAGTTTTTCTAGTCTAGAAAAGCTCTCCCTCAAAATCTGTCAGTTTAAAAACTGATAACATTTTACAAGCAGAACAATAAACCTTTTTGAAAGTTTGGGGGATAGTGTGGTGTAGTTTATTGATTTTGTTTTGTTTTTCTCTTTAATAGGTCATAGAATTAAGTGAGGTTAATAAATTGGGGTAGTCTGGTCTCATGAAGGATGTTACCTATATCATATGCCACCTGAGCATCAGGGAAATGATGCTCTGTGGCACCCAGAGAGGCAGGCTGAACTCTCCAGGGCAGCAAGGACACACTCAGTAAAAGGAAGGAAAAAACTGCAGGTCTTGAATCTTAATCCTACTTAAAACACTGACTGCTGTAATTACATTACCTGTTGTTGCTAACAGTGGTTACTAGAGGCAGGAGATGTGACGAACCACATGTGATGTGAAAAATGATGAGGACGGGAGAGGAAAATTCCCAGAGCATACAAACAGTAACACAACAATGAAAATGCATGGACAGAGTAAATCATGCCATCCCAAGGTCAATCAAGAAAACTGTGGAAATTATTGAAGATATTTAACAAAACACTGTAGAGAGAAAAAAAATATTTAATTATTGAGGAAATGTTCTAAAAGAAGGCAGGATAATGTCAAAAATCTTTTGATTATTTACACTTTATTGCACTGATTCTCTTAGAGATGTGTCATGCTTTGTCTCCTACCTGGGCTATGCAGAGAGAGCAAGCACAAAATAACACCCCCAGCAGTTTGTCTCCCATCAAATGTATGGTGAGAAAGATCCCATTCCTCATTTACAAGTGACATTTCACACAGAAGTGACTTACTGAAAAGGAACCTCCTGGGAAAATAGCTTCGTGATCACTGATCTGAGTGTGCATAGGCACAGCGGGTGGCTAAAAGGGTGTTACTCAGAAATATACTTCATTATTTCAAACAGATGAGCTTTATGCCATCTTTGCCATTTTGAAACATAGTACTAGTTCTCTGACTTTTGTTTTTAAGTAGTATTCTGATAGTTTATAAGCCATACTCCATTCTGTAGTATTGGGCTATGATTTACTTGGCTCAGATGAAATGTTTAATTGTTTCTCAGGCATAGCTCTCACACGTGCTCTCCCCCCTCATCCCCCACCAGCTGTGAGGTAAACCTTACATAACTGCTTGGCTTTGCACAGAGAATGGCAGCTCTCATTTGTATTAAGGAGATTACACCCACTTTAATCATCTGCATATTACTGATACATTTATGTGTATGTTTAGATTAGACCAGAGAGCATATTTTATTCATCATGAAGAAATTAGAACCCAGGTGTGATATTTCAGTTCTTGCCTGGAGTCACGGCGTGTCTCTTGGCTATTTGTTTCCAGTAAGGTGGATGCCTGCCTGGGGGAAATCCTGCTGAAAAGTCAGAACTTGCAGGTATTCCTATTCCAGTCCTTTGTTCCCAACCAGATCTCAGGCCCTAGCCCTTCTATTCTCTGAAAGCATTTTGGGGATCATGCAGCTTCACTGCCCTGATGGAGGCAGAGTACACAGAGTGTGCTCCTTGCACCTTGGTACACCTTTTTCCAGGAACCCCAAATGGGAGTGCAGGTTCTTTCCTTGATGAAACAAAAATAGAAGTTTTTAGTTGAAAGTCTAGCAACAAAAATGTACTCATAAAATAAAATTTAAATCACAATTCTAGCTAAAATTTAAAATGTGTTTAACAGTCTATTAAATAATGCTTGGCAATGGGTGGGGGGCTGGACCTTAGAGCTGTCTGAGGCTACATATTGTTGCTCTTTTATGAGTTCATCGGCATGCTGTGCCCTGGTCTGACAACATAATGCCTGTCAGAGGAGCTAAAAGGCTGCAATTATCCACACAGATTGGTAAAGCCATGATTTCTGAGAGGTAACCTGTGTGGTATAGAGTCCACAACTGATACCTAAATGATGCCTAGGACAGACTGATTAGCAATGCATTTTGCACTAGCATGTTGTATCTTCTAAGTTCACAATATTGTGAGTTCAGGATGAAGGTTTCACACAACTAATGTGTGGCTACGTGGAATTCTCTTTTCAAAAAAGCAAAAAATGTTAGAATTCCTTTTTAAAAAATTTACCAGAATCACAAAATCTAGAGTGCTCTTGTCTATTTCTCTTGAGCTATGTAAATCCCAGCCTAAAACTATTTCTAAAAGCCCTGGGACATTCTACACTAATCATGCACTTCTTTCAAGCAAATCATCACTTTCACACCCCTCTATGTGTGTCTACAGAGAGGCAAGCACATGGTGCCATCCCATGTTTCCAATTTCCCAGAACAGGGGACAGTGGAAGTTCCTAGCACTGGTCATTCCTCATTGCCGCCCTATTTTCTTCTCTTTCATGAAAGTGTCCTTGCCTTAGGGACAAATGTTTAATGAATAAATAAATTTTAAATCCCTGAATTTAGGGAATCTGTTATAGCCTCCTCAAAGGGGCTGGAACACTGATGTATAGAAGCATTGATAAGCACTAATTCATCTTCAGTTACAAAGGTAAATTCATCTTTTAGAAAGGAAATTACAATCTAAATTTAACTGAAGTCAACAGGAAAAATCATCTGAAGAGACTGCTTAAGTGTTGCAAACTAATTTTCTGAACTATGTTGAATCTTACTAACATGTGTGGGGGAAAGAAAACCACTGATATGAGATTCTGACCATGAGATATTCATGAAATTACATTTCATTCAGAAAGATGAAAACATGAAAAGATGAGGGCATGTATCCAGCAAAAGTTTGCATATGTGTCCATACACACACTGCACACACTCACCCACACCTGCTCAAATCAGTACCTGGCAGCCTTCCATTTGACAGGCAATATCAAACTGGATACTGAGCAGTTGTGACATGCTCACATCTGGCATGCAGGTCCAAGCAGAAGACATGACACTCACATTCTGCTGGAATGAGGAATGAAGTGATTTTTTTTCTGTCTTGGGAAATTGGGCATTTTTTTATGGGAAGGCTTTTCTCCACTGGTATCATGTGCGCAGTCTGTAACATCTAGAATGAGTTAATGCCTGAAAACTACTACCAAGTGTTTTGTAACCTGCTGCTGTGCTCAGGTTCCCTGAACATAAATACTGTGATTAGCTTCCATTTGAACAGCACCTCTACCTCAATCAAAGCTGCTGTTTGTGCCAAGCAAGAACACAAAGGTCAGTCAGCAGTGTATAGGAATTGCACAGTTGTTACAGAAATCTTCACGAGCTCTTGTTGAAGATGATGAAATACCATGATCTTTCCCTATAATGTGTGCCATATTAGTTGGAAAGATGCTGAGATTTCACAGTTATAAGCACATCCAACGAGTGCAATGGCCTAGTTCTGCCTTTGAGAACAACAGCCTCCTATACCCTCAGCAGCCCTGTGACTATGAATTTCAAACAGTGCTTTCCAAGATGCCTGTCCTTCCCCAAAGCTTCCAGATTTTTGAAATTGAAGTAATTCATCAATTAATGATCAGTCACTAGCAAAATTTTATCAATACTTTCTCATACCAAATCTTCAAAAACAATAGTATGTAATAGCTTTGTTTCAGTTGTGGATCTTAAAATTCCCATGCCCAATATGGACTCTCCTGAGCACTGCCTGGCTAAAGAATTTTGGTTTTTAGAAGCCATGTCAAGACATGCTCCATGTTGACTTAAAAATACAAGAGAAAGATCTCTGTGAATGGTTTTATCTATGTTCCTGACAAGTTTTAGAGGACTATGTACATTTCCATGCTCCTAATCACTTCTGCAAAAGCAGATTTTTGTGTTTGTCCTGTGTCTGATGAACTTTAGGAAGAGAGTAAGTAACAGCAGAAGAAAACATGCTTGTCAGCAAGTACTGCTTGTATGAAAATAACTTGTAATTGTGCTAAATGAATTCCATTCTCTCACATTTTTGCTACTGTCCTTTCCAGTGGGCATTATATGATGAAGGCACATCACATACTGGATATTATAGTCATAGCACCATGGTGAGTTATGAACACTGTTCCTATGGCCCTGGATTAGGCTGAACTTGCTGTGCAAGGAGTCTAGCCTGTTCAAGGGGGACAAGAGGGTCTAGCTGTGACTTCAGTCCTCAGGCACATGGAAAGACTGAAGGAGCTGAGGTGGCTTGCTCTGCAAAGAGGAGTTGCAGTACAGTCTGAGAATTGCCTGCAGTTGTGCAAAGGGTGAGTGCCAAGGTGGTGGGGTAGCAGCAGCTGGTGAGATGAGGCCTCAGTGTTGCAGCCTGCAAACTCAGCACGGGCATCCTACTCCCCAGGACGTGATGCAGCACTTCACAGAGGGCTCTCCAATCTTGCAGGCTTTAAAGGCTCGGCTAGGCAAAGCCCCACCAACCTGTCAGAGGTATAGAGAGAGTCCTGCCTCAGGCTGTGTATCAGAGGAAAGATCTCCAGGGTGCCATCCCAGCTAATAGTTCTGTGATTCTCAGTATGAATGTATGAACCATGCCACCACACTTCAGACCTTATATGTACAATGCATTTCTCTTTCTTATTTAAAAGTTAAATCCATATGTTTTCTGCTTAAATGCAAAGATGTTTTCTATGGCCCTCAGTACAGCAAACAGATCCTTCTGCCCCTTCTCAGGACTGTGTGTGTTCCAACAGATGGCCCTGCCAGAGAGACTTGCTGGCCTTTTAAGGCTCACCCTCTCTCTCTGATCTGTCAGGTCACAGTTGTGGAGCTGGATTTTAACACACTGGATGCAGCTGAAGACAAATCATGATACAGCACAGGTGTAATTTTTCTTCAGAGCAGTGAGGCATCTGCAGCTAGGTGTCTCAGCAGCAGAATTTAGTCTGGGAGTTCATCAGGCTGTGACACAAATTTCTCAAGCAGGAATGAATCTTTTGTGTGTACTAGGGAAGAAGAGAGTAAGGAAAGAGGACATTATAAAACAGTGGAGACGTGTGTCTCTGACTTCTCACCAACCAGTTTGCACAAGTTTTCTGAGATGCAGAAATTAATCTACAGGGAAAGTGATAAAGCAAGATCACACCAAGACACAGATGGAAATACCATAAATATGAGCACAGAGAGAGTGTCTATATGTTTATTTATATCTGTCTATTTGTCTATCAATCTTCTCACTATGATACTCCATAGCAACCTCAGAATTACATTCCAACACCTGCACCTCAACTGCTAAAAATCACTCCTACTTCAACCAATCAGCTTTTGCAACTACCACCAGCATAAAGCCCTTGGTGATTATCCACATGTGAATCTCTACCTCTGCCTGCTTGCTCATTTACTTTCATAATTTTTATGGGTTTTCTTTCCATGGGAGAGTCCTCTGTGAAGACACATTAGCTAAGTTACAGTGTAGAGAGAGGGAAAATGAGAATAATCACCAGTGGGCAGTATTTCAGTTTCTACAGTCAAAGGGGATTAATTCAATTACATTAAATATATGGCACACAGAACAGCAGTCAGGGTCAGTGACAGGAACAAATTCATGGGAGATAGTCTCTCACTAGCAGGAGAAGAACCTAGTGGCAAAGATACAGGAAGTAAAAAAAAAATCCCATCGGAGGAGTGTTTGGGTCTAACCTGCCTTTAAGATTATCACTGTGCAACCTCCTAAAGTCATTTATTATCAGCTAAGAATCTCTAATCTTCCTTAGATTCTATTTTTGATGATGCTTTTCAGTTACCCCCCAAACTGATGTGGTTGTTTGCTGCTCTTCTTGTTTTCTAGTGTTCCCAGTTTATATCTTCTTTATTGTACTTTCTTTTTTAAAATAATTTTAAATAAACAAAAAGTCTTCAAATTAAATCCAGGTGAACTATTGCCTTTCATCCTTTACAGTAGCAGTACATTCAAATCCAATACTTTTTCTCTAGGACTTAACCTAAAAGCAGCAGGCACCTCGAAATGGAAGGAAGCAATAACGCATCATGATTAATATCGATGCGGTTTTCATGCATAACACATGTGAGCTTTTTCAACTCCACCTGCATTGAACATGTCAGCCAGTTCCAAAGGAAATTCTGGGAGAAAGAAAAAAATTCCTTTTTTCCATACTTTATCTCTGTAAAAAGAGATCCTCTTGTCTTTTTCCTCCTTATTATTAGCTCTGAAACAAAGACAATTCTAGACTGTTGCTTAGACCTCACACCTTTCTCAGAAAAGTCATCCTACTACTTTCACAGATTGATGCATCTGTGTTCACAGCATCAGGCTTTTGCTACAAAACTTCCTGCAATTTGTTCCTAGGTAAAAGTACCCCAGATGTGCCTCAAGGACACCATAGCTTTAACCTTCTTTTTACACTAAGTTATTCTCTACCCACTCCATTTCTCTTTGGCTTTTGGTTACACTTCTTGTGTAGCCCTACCTTCATGGCAGGAGTCTGCACAGCCCTTACAGGGGTGTGATTGCAACAAGACACCTGCATTTTCTGCATAGTGTGTGCTCTTAAGATGGAATTTCAATATGTGCAAAAAAACACCATCTCAGCTGAAGGGTATGGAAAAAGCTCTCTTACTTTGTAAGTGGATGGCTATTTTAGCTCTGGCTGCTGTCACTAAAAGGGTCCAGCAAATGTGTCTCTAAAAATACGGAGATTATTTTTCACCTATAAATAGATGCTTTGAGAAATGAATACAAACCTCAGAGAGATTTTAACAGTCACAGGCACATGTAATGGCTTGCCTGTGGTAGCTGTAAGCCACCTTGCACTTAGAGCAGCAGTAAGAATGTGCAGCTGGGTGATGGATAGCCGCTGATGAGCCCCTGCTCGGCCCTCTTGCTCAGTATCATTTGTCTGTGTATCTGGCCTGAGTCTTTCAAGCAAAACTGAGCTACAAGCTTCAGTCAAAGCCAGTATGTCAGCCCAGCCAGTGAACTAGTGAGGGTTAACTCCACCAGGCCAAGAAGGTTCAGGCCTGTGGTACACCCAGCCTTTCAAAACCTACATGAAAGTCTGGAGTAAGCACAAGGCCAGTGCTTGTCTGCTGGTCTATGACATCTCCTTTACAGAAAAGGTCAAATAAATCAACCAGTCAGAACCTGAACAGTATTTTCATCTCTTACTGGGGTTTAGAAATGTGCACAAATTTTCATAAGCTTGTATCTCCAAGGTAATAAGCAATGTTTTCTCCTGAACAAGACATAGACCCCAAATGGCAGATTAGTATTTGAGAATTTCCTTTTTACTTCTCTAATAACAACAAAAGTGCCAAGGAACTAAAAATGCTGCTCATTACAGGAACTGAAATAACCAAAATTCAAAAAATGCCCATGCTTGCTGTTTTGACACAAAAATGCAGATATGCCAGAAACTCCTAAAAGTGTGTGAGGGATTTTGCTAAAACTTGTTGATTTATGTGGAAAGAAATGAAATGGTAGAGCCTTCCAAATGCCTCAGATCAATACAGAGCTTGGCTTGCTGAGGCCCACAAAAGAAGGTGGGGTTAGAAAACAGGAGCCACTGAGTCTTCTCTCTGCTGCTAAAGTGCTGGCTCATGTGTTTCTATTAACATCAGTAGTATTTTTAGAAATGTTCCATGTTACTCTTTTCACCTACCCTTTCAAACATATTTGTTTTCCCTTGACCTATTGGCTGAACTGTAGTTACTGTTTTCACCTTTTACAGAGAAAGTTACTGGCTTGTGGAGATACTGCAGCTTTCCTCTTGATGTCCCCTGACTGTAAACCCAGGGCAGCCTAACATTAAAACAGTGTCTGCTGTCCTTTCTTCTGATTATCACTGTTTCTTAGTCCTCAACTTTTACTAGGCCAATTAATTTTCAGTGTCTTGTCTGGTGCAGTGTGCTAAGAGAGGATGTTTTGTGCTTATAAATATTTTAATTAAAGGTTAACTCAAATATCAGGGTTTAACAGCCTCTAGAACTCAATTTACAATATGTCTGGCCTGACTAATCATGCTGTGGGCTAATTAGCAACATGACAGACATAGCGATAGCTGGGGAATGATGGAAGAGGCTGGAGCTCTGTCCTGTGTAGGGAATCCAGCTTGCTCAGTGATGCTGGGAGAAGCACAGCTTCACTTGGGGTAGAAGTCAGCGTTGTGAAAGACAGATGCAATGAGCCTCAGTTCAGCCTACTGTCTGTGAAAGTTTCCTTCCTGAACCAGCTGGGATTTTCTTCCAGAAAAGCCTCCCTTTCTTTATGAACATCTTCTGGATTCCTAAAAATCTGGATTTTTTATAGGGAAGAGGCAGTTTCCCTTAGTTTCTGGACTGAAGACATTATTGCTATATCCACTTGGAAATGAGATGTCAGTTTTGGATTAGATCTTTGAAAGCATGAAAAGCCAGAAGCAGTCCAGAAAATTTAAATTTGCTTGGAATTGAAAATTGAATTAGAAGGAAGGATAGGAAATATCTGCTTGTGGTGCTGTGTAAATTCCTGATGTCCCAACATGCTGGATGTTCTTTGGAATTCTGTTTGTATGTCTCAACAGGGATATGGCAGAAATCAGAAAAGCCCAACCAGAGGCAGGGGATGACCAGAGGAAGGGTAGCCTCTCACCAAGGAATGAGAGTGTTTTTCTTTGGAGAGGAGCTGACAGGGTGTTGTTGAGGGGGCTCTGTAGACACTGAAAGACACAGGTATGTGGGCAGAGGAAAAACAGCTCAATGCCTTTTTCATCACATGCTGTGCCACAGGAAAGTGGATCTTCATGTGACCTGCAGCTGAGTGTGGGGCTCCTGGGCACAGGAGTAGCAGCAGGTAGGTGCTGAATTCCCACAGGAATGTAAAGGGCACTGAGCTTCTCAAAGTAAAAGCCACTGGAAGCTGCTAATAACAAATCCAGCTGCCCTGGCTGACAACAGTCTGTGCTGCCAGTTTCTCCCAGGACAGTGTTCAGGGGCCGCTTCTCAATACACTCACTCTGCCCTGCCCTGAGCACTGGATTTTGCCACCTGCCAATGAGGGAACACGAGATGAGATGAAGATTTGGTCTAACCTGGTACAGCATTTCCTATTCAATAACTTACTGAAATTCTTTACCTGCTTTGGTGTTTCTCAGCAGAAAATGTTTTCCACAGAGAAAGACCTTGTTTCACAGGACAAAAAAAATAAAAAACAAACACATCAGTGAAATGTTTAGAATTTATTCTTTGCACATTTTTTCCCCAGTATCAGAGAGATGCTTTGTAAGCCAGTTGAGTGGGGAGAGCCATTGGGAGAGCCCTCATTGCCTGCTTAGTCAGGCAAGTGGGAGGTTTCTCAATTCCTAAACACTTATGTTGTAAAAGCCTATTAAAAACTGTTCTAGCACTTAGTAAGAAAGGTTTCTCCACAAAGGACTGCAGTTTTTTCAGTGGGAAATGGAAACCAACCATTCTCCCTTTAAAGAGCTTTTTCAATGCACATACCTTTTTGCTACATGCACAGTACCAGACTGTTACCAGCTGAACTGCCCCTCCGACATGGAAGTATAAAACACAATCAGCATTATACAAACAGCTGTGTAAAACAAAGAATACAAGGTCTGCATTTTTCTCAAAAAATTTGACTTATAGAATAGCCAGTCAAGAATTTTGCACTGGTTGTGAAAGGGAAAAGAAATCTGTCAAGATGGAAAATCCTGTATTTCCCATGGAATCAAAGCCTTTTTTGGAACTCGGCATACACAGAGAAGGTAAGGCTGTAACTCCTGTTAAACTGGGGTGAGATGGTTCACTATTAAGAATATTGATGAAACTATCAAAGATGCAGGGTCATAGAGCCATATC
The DNA here is from genome assembly GCA_013398075.1 of Notiomystis cincta. Taxonomy (NCBI): domain Eukaryota; kingdom Metazoa; phylum Chordata; class Aves; order Passeriformes; family Notiomystidae; genus Notiomystis; species Notiomystis cincta. Next base: position 30,123 of record VZRX01004706.1, read on the forward strand.
AGGCTACCTTTGGGGCAATGGGCACAGCTCAGGATCTGACATGAAGGACAGTCAGGGAAGCCTGTTGGAATCAGCTGTGGATACTCAAAAACAGTAACTTCCTAGATTTAGCTAAAACATCTCTCAAATTGACAAGAGAGGAGACATGAGATGGGATCAAATGCTCATATCACCATCAACATGTTTTCTACAGGCCTGATTCAAGGAGGCTGCTATTTTCCTTTCGGAAAATTCCTAAGGGAGGGTGAGAATGGTAAACAGCACCTGCTTCACCACAGGGACGGGCAAGGCAATCCCTGTGGAGTACAGCCTGCAATTAAAAGCCTCTGTGACTGTTGAAGGAGAACTGAAATGGCTCTATAACCTCCTCCTGTCATCTGACTACACAGAGTACCCTACTTTCACAGATTATAAGAAACAGGGCCACATATCTTTTAATTGCTGAAGGATACTGCAAGGCTTTTAACTGCAGGCATGCAAACAGTTGAGGCTCTTGTTTCTTACTCGTGTGAGATAGGCTCTGGTGGAAGTGCATCCCATGTTGACAGTAGCAAAGGTCACTTGAGCAGGCATGGATCTGGCCTAGGAGTCCAAACCTCCTGGGATTTGCTGCAGTGAGGTGTTCTGTGGGCAAGTCTTCTGCAAAAGCTGTCCAGGTTTGAATACACAGATCAATGATGAAAATCTTGTTGGTGCATGACAAAATTCACTGCTGCTGTGATGGCAGGTGGCCAGCTGTCCACAGAAGCACGAGGCTATAGCCTTGTCACTGAGATTTATGGTCTTAACATGATGCACTTCTGAACCAAAAATAGATAGCTGCCAATTGCAAAGGGAAGTGAAACACCATCCTTCCTAATGGAAGCAGAATTTTCTTCTGGTAACATTTTTGCAAGAATTAATGATGGTTTTCTAGACAAGTCTCTGGTGCAGTTACTTGCTCTTTTGGGAGCTGTGCAGAACATTTTGTTACTCTGCTTAATGTCTGAGTACTGGTGGTGTTTTATGTTTACGTGCACGTAGTCTTTGCTCCAAAGAGCTGATGGGTTTATATGTGAGGAGTGCAAACATTTAGTTTTCCTAGTGATGGCAGACACTCAGCTCTAACATTCCCCAGGTATGTTGTGTGACCAAGTCTGTAGTCCTGGTAACTGCTACAGTCTTCTGGCTACTACAATATCTGCTTTTCTTTCATTGTAAAACCCTGTTTCCTCTTCTGGTTGTTGAACCTTATCATTTTTTGCCAATATAGCACTGGCTTCGAAATTCTTTTTCTCCCCATAACTTTAATTTTTTATAGCACTGGATAATTTTTAGTTTCTTATCCCTGACATTGACCACACTTTACTTTTTATATGTTTCCAAGACATTTTTAATGTTAGGTTTTTGGAAGCTCTGTGCTAGATTTTCACCTTTTCCAAAAGTCCCTGTTGGGAAGAGTCTGTTTGGAGACTCCAGCTCCTTGAAGGAATGTGGCTTTTTCCAACAGGTATCTACCTGCTCATGGTGGCCACACAACAGGGACCAGCTGTGCTTAAGGATTTGTATGCTGGATTCTTTATCACACTGCACATAGCTCATTGCTAAGAAGTGTGGGGAAAGGAGGAGAACTGGGAAGACAGACAGTGATAATGAGCAGGAGGAGGCCTGATGAAGGAGAGCTGACAGGGGATAATGTCTGGTATCATTAGGGTATGGATGAGGGAAGAGGAAGGAAATGAGGGAGCATCTGGAGATGGTCTGACACTTCTGCAGCAGCCGGGTGTTTGGAGCCATGGTAGTGTGTGTTGCCTGTAAACAAAGGGGACCCAAGGGACCACAGCAGCCACTGCTGCTCTTGAGGGCAGGTGGCCTCAGGGGAGGAGGAAAAAGGCCAAGCTCTGCAATGCCCTTGGCCCAAGGCCCCAGCACAGAAGGTTCTCTTTCCCAGACTTCACACTTTGAGCTTTTCTTAGGCTTTTGGAGCTTTCCTTAGGCTTGCTGGTTTGATCTTTAACCTGGTGGTATTTCTGTTTACTGTCTGTGCTTGTTTCTGGCAGGTTGAGCCTCGTGCCTCTTCTTGTGGTACATAGAGGCTAGCAGCCTGCTCCAGAGATCCAGCTCTCTTCAGGCTGATCCCTGGCATTGCCAACAGAGGAGACTGGGGAGGCTGTCCTGTGGGAGCACTGTGCTGTGCCCAGCCTCTCTCCCAGCCTCCCCAGGCACCCACACTGGCCTCTCCTAGAGCGTGTTGTACGGACCTGGAAGTCAGATCTGCAGCTGCTGTTGTCATGATCTGTAACTAGGCCACAGGAATTAACTGAGTTATTCCTACCTCAAGAGCTTAACTCCTGACACATCTTTATAGGAAAAAAGGGAGTTTTGGTATAAAACATTGAGTGAGAACACTGGCCTAGAAAGTTGCTCTATTGGTTACTGTTTTTTTAAACAGGAGGGGTTTTTTACTGTGAATTCAGCTGGCTCCTGCTTCTAGCCATTTGATCTTGTTAAGCCCCTGCCTGCTGAAGAGCTCTCTGCTAGTAGTAATTACCTGCCCATGCAGCTATTCCTGGACAGGGAGCAAGTCACCTCTCAACCTCTTGGCTAAATTGACTAAACTCTGCTTCTTCAGTAAATAGCTTCTCTTGGACTTCCTGTCATTCTCCTTGTTTTCCTCTGAGCTCTTTTCAGTGCTGCAACATGTCTATCACAGTGGTTCCCAGCAGAGGTGTGGGATTCCAGACCTTCTGTACAAATGCCACATACAGCTTTGAAGTCACACATCCCTGCCTCTTCTGCTGGTAGTTGTGTGCTTATTGCTTGTTTTGTTAGGTATGCTGGAAGGGCAGGTCAGTGGGTTAACCTTCTTGACTCTGTACCTGTGTTTCCAAACTCTTACTGTATTTGTGTGTTCCATAGCCTTCAATCCGAGATGTTATCTATAATATAATGCAACATTTTAGTATGAAATTGTCTTGCCACTGGAATACAGATCTGACAATAGTCATGACCTCATCTATTCACCAGTCCACCTATTCTGCCTCAACTTCCAAGTTTTCCAGCTGTATGTTTGTCATCATCTAAATGAAAATACATCAAATAGCATTGGACTGTGAACAGACTCCTCCGGCCCATCGGAAATGCTTCCATTTATCGTCTGTCTTTGTAATAACTTCAAGGTCTAACAGCAGGCAGACATCTGAATATGAATCTGCCAAGCTGATACACAAAGGTATCTACTGACACAAATTTATATTGGTGGGTAGGTATTATCCAGTACCTCATTCAAAACTGGCCTGAAAACTCTGCTGAAGTAATGCTTGGTAGAGATCCAGGATCTCTGTACTTCTTAATTCATTCCAGTCTTCAGACCATGGCCAGTCTGCTATGGTTGATTAACAGTAATTTTCCAGTAGTTAAACAATGAAGTATGTCATGAAGGCATTATTTAAAATTTAAAAAAGCACCCATTCTGGGTTTGGTAACAAGAGAGTAAGAGCTGTGGTGTCTCTCAGGTAGGTATGAAGGCAGAAATGCTACCTGGTCAGACCCCTAACTGATCTGAGCTCCTTGCCTAGCTCCTGGGACTGCTCACTCCCAGGTATGTGAGACCAACAGCAGTGGTTAGTTCTGTCCCCTCTGCCCTCCAGCTGCCCTCCAGCTGCCCTCCAGCTGGGCATGAAGGACCCAGCCTGGCCCCAGGAATGCTTTTCCCTCTGCCTGCTGCGCTCTGCACTGTGCACAGAGGGTGCAGAGGCCAGCCTGCAACTCTGGAGGAAAGTAAAGGCTTGGTAGCTCTTGCAGAACTAAGCAGGTAAAAGCTTGCTTTGATGCAAGAGGGGCAGCTGGCATATGGGAGAGTCTGAGGATGAAGAGGGGCTGGAAAAGCTAAACAAGCAGCAATACACATGGTGACAGTACCATTTGAGGATCAGCAGGGATGCTTGGGCCTGTGTGGAGCAACAGCACATGAGGCTGAGGGAGCAGGCTGGATTGGTGGAATAGGTTGTTTTGAGCTGGGAGCTGTGCTGAAGGAGTGGAAAACATCCATAGAACCTCATGAAATAATCCTGTACTGCTGAATACGTAATTCTTTATTCATGCAAATGTCCCAAGAACCACTTGACAAAAAAAGAAGGCTTTCACTGTGGGAAAAGAGCAAGCCCAGACCCAGACAGCACATCAGAAACTTGTGACAAAAGTCCTCCACTCCTTTCAATGGAGAGAAATAAAAGAAAAACCAGATTTGGGAACTGAGAGGTGAAAACTTGAACAAAGGCGAAGTTCAGTGGGTTTGTGCCATTGAATGATTTATATTTTCTCAGCTCTATCATAGCTAAGATAATAAAATAGAAATAGGTCACCATGGATTACAGGGAAATGGTCACTGGAAGGTTACATGCACTGTATTTTTCTTAATGTATATACCAAGAACTTCACTGACTCAAGGGATTTTGCACATATCAGTGTTTTTTATGATGTTTTACCTTTTATGTGACAGCTCAATTACCTATAAAGTCAATGCAAGCAGCTAGTGCTTTTTTCTCTGTAGAGACTGAGTTTTGAATTATTTGCCATCAAACTGGGACCTGCTGGACTTTTATGCATGTGATCTGTTCACCTCTCCTTCCATATGAGCTGTGGATTGACAGCTATTTTTGTACTCAGTTTTACTATACCCATCCTTCAGTGCGAGTTCTTCCACAGTGATAAGATGTTGCTACTAAAAATGAAGCTCAAACAGACTGAAGTGACTGGTAATTTCTCACTTGTGGAAATCAATTTCCAAATAAACCCCACCCTTATACTCAGTTCAATGGCGGAAAAGCAAACCTGAAGAAATAGTAATGATTAAAAAAAACCCCACAAAAACAACAAATAAAACAACAAGAAAAAACCCTCAACAAAACCATACACCCACACACAACAGAGCTCAGCTATTTATTGTACAGTGTATTCTAAAGGCAGGAAAACATACAAACGCCTTATTAAAAAATATTCCGTATCTCAGAGGCAACACAGCCATACGATGTGGCAGTTTCTATAGCGATTACTTGCTTTCCTTTGAAAGTTTGCTAAGCAATCAGACAAAACCAGAGCAACTGGCTGTGCTACTGTGTAATTATTTCCCCTCATCATCCCCCCAAAATACTGAATACACAGCTTTTCTACCCTTGAATTGGAAATGCCCCTCCCTATAAAATAGCCTTTGTTGCACGGGAGAAAGGAGGGGGAGGTGTCAGAAACAGCTCAGCGGGGCTGTGGAGAGTAGGAAATTAGTCACGTTGCTGAACTGCCTTGTGGCTCGTGGTCTGGCACCCGTGTGGCCCGNCGCTCCCCGAAAACCTCGGGGCTGTGCTGCGGACCCACACAGAGCACAGCTACAGACCCCGGGAGAGAGAAACATTCGGGTATTCCAAGGAAAAATAAAAGGTGGTGGTTTTTTTCTGGTTTGTTTGCGGTTTTTTTGTTGGTGGTTTTTTTTTTTTTCCTTTTTCCCTAAGCCCTTTGTTCTCTTCCAGCGTGTTTGCCCTAGTTTAATTTGATAGGCGTTTAACAGCAACACTTTCCTGCTTTGCGGTACGAGCACTTCCACCGTAGAGCACTGAGCGAAATCACATTCTTGACTCCTTCCGTAAGTTTTCAGCTGACTTTTATGAATCCCTGGTTGAACACTAATTCCTAGAGAACAGAGAATCAGAGCCAGGCTCAGCAGAAGTTTAATTCTTTTTGCCCCCAATGGCTGCTCCTTTATTAGCAGTGTTCCCCTTGATGTTGTCACTCTACCCCTCAAGACCCACAGGACAATTCCCTGTGGCTGATTGACAAGAAGCGAATGTAAAGCACTTTTAGTCACCGGGAAAAAAGCCCGAACTGCTTGGTCTCCAAAGAAATATGACTCACCTGACAGCACAGACTGCAGTAACACTGAGTTTAACCTCCCCTCTAAAGCAATACTGTTCCTGGGTAGTAGAGTAAATAATTCAGCAGTGCATGATTTATTTTATTTTTTTCAGTGCTCTTTCTTCTTCCATTATGGAAGTGAGACAATCCTTATTTCCTATCCTTGAGCTTCTCAGTAAAATTTCCCCCTTCTTCCTGAACTCTGGATTTATGGCAAACATTTTGAGAATTCAGTGCTTAAGACTGAGACATGTTGACTAGACCATCAATCATGTGGCTCTGTTCTCTTGTGTTTAGGGTTTCATGGCTTTTCTGGATGAACATAGTATGAGATTAAAAGCCTGGGAGATGATTTCATTTGGAAAAGGGTGCTTTGGGTATCAAACCTATGAATTTGACACTTATGTTCTTGAAGTACCATAAAAATAAAGCAAAACTGCACTGATAATCACAGGAAATTGGCACAAAGGTAAAGAGTGTATTCCAAGGAACAGTCAGAGAAAAACATGTGCATACCTTTGTTAGTGGTACTTTAAAAAATAAGTTGGCATACTGACTGTGGACTGTTCTTGTGGTAATTAGTTTTATTTTTGCTGAATAATGTTCTGGTACTAAAAGGGAGTACAATTATGCTGTGGCTTTGGAAGGACAATCATGCTTTTAATATATTAATATTCTAATACTGAGTAAGACAAAAGCTTTGAAAAGGAAAAAGGGTTATTGCAGGATGAGTTTTTGGCAAGAGAAATATCACCAAATTGTTGTTAACATACCCTGAACTTAGATAATGTTTTCATTAAAAGAAAAAACATGCGCTAGCAAAGTAGATCCTTAACTGCCTTTAAGTTGAGGAGATTGAATTGTGAATGAGATTATGATTCAGTAATTCATCTTCAGTCTGAAGTGATATTTTGCTTCTTCACCTGTGACAAATCCAGCTGCTCTAGACACATTTCATAAAGAAACACCATAAATTAGCATGGTGTCCTCACATAAATACTGAAGGATCAGTGACAAGCTGGTAAAAATAGTGGTTACAGCAGTGCTCCAGAAATTAGGAAAGCCAATTTTAATATCTCACTCTGCCATTGACTGTCTCTGAGACCTTGAATAGACCCTTGAAGCTGGGTCAACATGAAGTGGTCTGTGGTACATGGTCTGAGCTGCAATACTCTCACTGATGCAGCCATCCATAGGGCAAGGTCTAAAATTAAAAGGCATAAGGTAATTTATATTTGAATGGCTTATTGCCTTCTCAGAGAGGAATATACCTTATGAGTAAGAACAATAGTGTTCATGGCTGAGATTCTCAGTATTTGTCAAAGCTGGCCTCATTTCCTTCTGTGGGATCAGAATCAAGGTAATGCAAGCTGGCTTTGAAAATGTAGCCTCACAATGTCATTTGAACATTACTGCTAGCATCCACTGGTTTGTTTGCAACAGCAACAGAAAATGCCATCCACATTATTCTCGTGATTTCTATGTTGTCATTGTAAGAATGTTGGAAGAATATAAATAAATAAGTTCCTGGAAAAGTTTATTGGTTTTCTACCTGCCAGGATTTGTTTACAGATTGTAAGTGGATATGCTAAAGCAGAAGTCAGCCATGTGATTTATTGAAGTGTTTATCACTTCAGCTGACTTCACCTGAGCACAGATGTGTTTGTGGGATTTACACACAGGCTGGAGAGGAGCTTCAAGAAACCTTGTGGGGTTTTATGTGAAATAGCATGTTTGTTTCAGAGATCCCCTTCCTGATATAGATCCAGTCTTCTCGGGAGACAAGAGCAGTGACAGACCTTGCTGCTGTGACTCACGTTTCAGCTCTGTAACCCCTGGAAGCTTTCTGCAACCTGGGAGCGAGCTGTCACTCCAGCATTTTCTGTGCTTGAAAGGAGTTGGGTTTCCTGACTTCTTTCCTCCCAAGTCTCAGCCTGAGTTCCTCTCATGTAGTGCAGTGCTGTCACCTACTAGTCCCAGGCAAATGGTGGGTTGGGTTTGTTTTTCTCTTGCTGTTTCACCCTGGCTGGGCTGTGCTGATTACAAATGCATCTACATATTTCTAACACGTAAGGAAGGAGCATCTCCCAAGGTCAAGGGTCTGCTGCTTTCCACCCCAGGGTAATGACTCTCCCATTACATCTTCAAATCTTTCATGCTTCATTTTGCACATACAAGTGCTCACTTTCAGTGAAAGCTCAGTTATTTCCCTGTTGCAGAATTGAATTTTAAATTGCCTGCAAGATTTTTTTTATCATCTGAAATCAGAAGAAAGAAAAATTATAAGAATTTTCAGCTTATTAAATATACCTCTGCATGTTGCCCAATGCAAATATGGCCTTCCACCAGGGACAATAGGTTTGCAGCAACCTTACCAGAAGGTCAGATGGGATACAAAAGAGGCAGTGCTTGCTTCAGGCAAGGGCAGATGAAGGTTGTCTACACTCTCTTGTCTGATTTATATCTGGCAGTGGGGAGGAGGGTTCATTATAAGAGTACTTTCCTGAGGTGCAGGTGAGCTGTTGGGGCCCCTCTGAGGTAATTGCTGTACCATGTTGTATGTCACTAGAAGAAGCCTGAGGGCTAAGAGTCATCAAATGATAAACTGATAAGAGACAGGAGTAACAGTCACTGCTATGAATGTGTAAGTTGTAGGATATGGGACCAGCCTGCAGGTACAAGTACCAAAGATACCATGTCCTAAAGCACTCTTTCCTGAAGTGTCACAAGAAAATCTGATACACTTGGTATTAAGAAGACACCCAGGATTATAAGATACAATGGTTGCAATGATATTTGCATCATGCAAGTGGTAAAAATGCCCCATCCAGAAAACAAATTAATTCTTAGCATCAGAAAACAGGAAAGCAGTAGTAATTTCCTTAGATTAGATGGAAAGATGCAACTGAAAATATCCTGGTAACATAAGAGAAAGTTCCCAAATTGCTAATGAGACATCATTTGTCTCAGATAAAAATACTGCCAAAAATTCTGAACACACTGAATTACCAAGACTATTTCATAGCTAAATGTGGCTCTCTGTTGATACTTAGATTTTCTTAACAATGATGCAACATTGTTAGGTTTTGTTGGAGATATTAAAAGCTCACCTGGACATGCTCCAGGGCAACATGCTGTCTCTGACCCTGCTGGGATCAGGACTGGAGGACCTCCAGAGCTGCCAGCCAGTCCCCTTGTGATTCCTGTTTGCCTAGTGCTAAAGCTGCTATTAACTACTCCCATTCCCCTCCTTTCCTTGTCCCCTCCTCCCCAAAATAAACAGACTTGATAGTCACATCTATCTTCTGGGTTTAGTGAGCAATTATAAATTAAATAAAAAATTTGAAGAGGGATAAGTAACATTTTAAACATAAAAATATAGGGCCTGGAAAGAAAGCCGAGGCTGAAAACAGTAGGTTAAAGCAAAAAAAGACTGAAAATAAGATTACTTATTCATTGAAAAACAAATCAGAACATTTGAAACATTTGAACACTAAGCCAGAGGAAAACGAGAGAGCTCAAGATGGGCCTGGTTGGCAAAGCTGAGGCCAGAGGCTTGGGTTTTTGGGAGAAAGGCAATGTTCCCATGTAGACAGAGGGTATCCCACTGAGCCCCAGCCACCTGCTTTGTTTGTTGCCATCCCAGCCTTTGAGATACTGACCTAACTGCTTTGTTCTTTCTCATCACCTTGTCAGGCTGGCCACATCCAGGGAGGGGGGACAACCCTGATGGCATGGCATCAGGGATCCAGGGATCCAGGGCCTTCAAGCAACAAAACTGCTGAGGTGTGCAGGGGTCTTCCCTCCAGTAAAGGCTGGAGGGAATGGGATGGCTGGAGGAAGAAAAGGTGAGTCCCCCCATGCCATCCATTAATATGAATTAATTGTATTGCTGCTCTACTCAGTGCTGCTGCCAACACTCAGTTAGGATTTGTTGCCACTGTATTATGCCAGATCTTAGCCCAGGTGATAAAGGCAACCAAGAGTAAAATCAGACATTGCCTTTAGTTCAGCATTTTCAGCTGTCAAAAGAAATGTATGATTCCTCAAGGGTAGGTCTATAGGACTGATTATAGGACTTGCAAACAAATTGCACAGGATTTCTAAGGAATTTCCTGATTGCTAGAGAGGCAAATTCTCATGGAACCACTTCTGAAGTTACTGGGACCAAAGGAGCGGGGTTAAATATTTAACTTCTTGCTGATACTGGTAGTAGGTGAAATTTGTCATTTTTCTCATGCCAAGAATAAAATAGAAGTGGCTTTGACAGTCTTGATTAAAACCCCACCCTGGAGCTAGTTCAGACACTTGAATTTGTGATTTCTCCCTGTCCAATCTTTCTGAAAGGCCACCTGCTCTTTTATCATTTCTCAGTTACCCGGCGTATTTTGGCTGTGTTGGCCAAATGAGAAATGTCTTTGCATGAATCTTCTGTATACTGGAAAGATGCAGAACTGAAGTAGCTGCAGTAACTGTAGGGAGACTTCATCTCCTCTTGTTGGAAATAGATCCATGACCTGGAATAAATGCTCCATAGTATAAAATTTATGTGATAAGCTGCCCACAGCAAAACAGACAGCAACAAGTCTAATGTGGTAGCATTCCTTGCAATGAGATTTTGTTGTGACCAGGTGTTCACAATAGTGATTTTACAATGAAAAATATGCAGGAAGAGGACAAAAATCAAAACAGCATTCTGTTATTCTTGGTATTTAAGAGAAATTTGCAGGGAAAAAAATTCTTTGTGGGAATTAAAATGGGAAACACTGACATGCATCATTAAATTTTAAAAATCAACACTAATAAATAGAGAAATGCTAAAAGGGATCACACAAGTGATTGATGCAGGTCTGGCACACCTCAATTCTAACAGCAAGATGACTGGTAGACCTGAAACACTGTGCCAACAGTTGCCAACACTTAATTAACTTGCCACATCCAGCCCTTCTCTTGCTCTGGCATCTGTGCCTAGTCCAGCAGTCAGAGAGTGAATGCTGCTGCCATGGGAAGGACAACACTGGAGCGTCCTGTGAGGACTTGTTTGTGACCACCCCTCCTGCACAGTCCTGCTTCCTTCTGAAGATGTGGCTGGAAAGTGGAGAGGAGGCAGTGGAAACCCTCATCCCTTCTGATAGCAAGATTTATTGATTCTTGAGAACATTGCATTTTACAGTGATCTGCCTTTTCCAGTTAATGCAACTTGAATCTGAACCTGGAAAATTTACAATGCTTTTTTAGATCAATACAAGCCTGCCCAGAAGTACATCATTTATGCAGTGACCAAAAAATGGAGAAAATACAAGGTTAGATATTTCAGCTGCAGAGCAAGGAATAATAAATATGCTTTGGAGATGGAGCATAATTTTCCTATGGAGTGATCCAGCCATTTGAAACATCAAGAAGAGATCACAAAATATGCTATAGCCTACAAGTAATCTTGTGTAATTGCAGACAAAAATTTTGAATTAGAACAACACTGAAAAATCACGCTTAAAAAAAAAAATTCTACATGGTTTATAAGGGAAGACAAGCATTGGCCCTAATAGCACAGCTGAGTTCTGAGAAATAAATTTCCATAAAACCATAAAATTTTCCACATAAAACACATTTTAGAAATCCTGTCTGCTACTTATATCTTAACTGTTCTTTGCCAGTGGGCCAGTCTAGATCACTTGCCTAGTTTCTATCATACCTCCCTTCATGCTCAAAGCTGTAGCTCAGGATCTGAGAGGTGAGGGGAAGAGCAGGGGCAGACATTGATCTCTTCTCTGTGGTGACAGTGACAGGACCTGAGGGAATGGCTTGAATTTGTGTCAGGGGAAGTTTAGGCTGGGGGGTATCAGGAAAAGATTCTTTACCCAGAGGGTGGTTGAGCACTGGAACAGGCTCCCCAGAGAAATGGTCACAGCACTGAGCCTGACAGAGTTCAAGAAGCATTTGGATAATGCTCTCAGGCACATGATGTGATTCCTGGGAATGTTGCTGTGCAGGGCCTGGAATTGGCCAGGATTCGATGATCATTGAGGGTCCCTTCCAGTTGAGCATATTCTGTGATTCTGTGAAGAATTGTGTAGATGCAGCCATTCAGTATTTAAATGGTTTTATAAAAAAGATGGAGGAAGATTTTTTTACATGGGAGAATAGTGATAAGACAAAGAGGAATTATTTTAAACTGAAAGAATGGAGATTTGGATTAGATGTTAGGGGGCAATTCTTTACTGTGAATGTGGTGAAGCATAGTAATAGGTTGCCCAGAGACATTGTGAATGCTGCATCCCTGGCAGTGTTCAAGGTCAGGCTGGATGGAGCTCTGAGCTCTCTGATCTACCTACCCATTGCAGGGCTATGATGATTTTTAAGGTCCATTCTAACCCAAACCATTCTAAAAATTCCAAGGACTCTGTACTTTTCTTTTAGTTCCATATTTTTATCTTAGTTCAACCTCGATCAGCTGGGTTGCTCTGGGCCTCTAATGAACTCTGGCAAGCATGGATTTTATGTTTTCCTGGGGTGCCAGCTTTACTCTGAGATGTATGGATGACACATAAATGCCACTGTCACCTTCTTCCCTGTGGTTCTTGATTTCTTTCTCCAGAAATGTGTTCCAAACATACTGTCAAGCCCTCAAAGCCCTCTAACTTCAGGTNAACAGGCTCCCCAGAGAAATGGTCACAGCACTGAGCCTGACAGAGTTCAAGAAGCATTTGGATAATGCTCTCAGGCACATGATGTGATTCCTGGGAATGTTGCTGTGCAGGGCCTGGAATTGGCCAGGATTCGATGATCATTGAGGGTCCCTTCCAGTTGAGCATATTCTGTGATTCTGTGAAGAATTGTGTAGATGCAGCCATTCAGTATTTAAATGGTTTTATAAAAAAGATGGAGGAAGATTTTTTTACATGGGAGAATAGTGATAAGACAAAGAGGAATTATTTTAAACTGAAAGAATGGAGATTTGGATTAGATGTTAGGGGGCAATTCTTTACTGTGAATGTGGTGAAGCATAGTAATAGGTTGCCCAGAGACATTGTGAATGCTGCATCCCTGGCAGTGTTCAAGGTCAGGCTGGATGGAGCTCTGAGCTCTCTGATCTACCTACCCATTGCAGGGCTATGATGATTTTTAAGGTCCATTCTAACCCAAACCATTCTAAAAATTCCAAGGACTCTGTACTTTTCTTTTAGTTCCATATTTTTATCTTAGTTCAACCTCGATCAGCTGGGTTGCTCTGGGCCTCTAATGAACTCTGGCAAGCATGGATTTTATGTTTTCCTGGGGTGCCAGCTTTACTCTGAGATGTATGGATGACACATAAATGCCACTGTCACCTTCTTCCCTGTGGTTCTTGATTTCTTTCTCCAGAAATGTGTTCCAAACATACTGTCAAGCCCTCAAAGCCCTCTAACTTCAGGTTTAGTAAAGATGCTGTTGTTCTGACCAGTGCCAAGGTCATTAGAACTTGTATGCATTGTCAGTAATTGGCATGTAGCTAGCAGGACAACCTAAGTACGAGTTCAGTAGCCAGGTATAGATAATAAGGCCTGTGCCACTGACTTCTGGCCCATTTTTTGTGTTTCAGCCCTTTGCCAGTCTTGAAAGCTGTGCCCATCTAGGGGAAGCCACCACAAGGTTCCCATTCTGCTGCACCCAGAGGAATGAAGATATCCATCTGTGGTCTGTGATGGGGACAGCTGCACATGGCCTTGCCACTGCACACTTTCAGAGTATGAGCAGTGGGGCAGTGGGCAAGAGGCAGAAGAGTTGCTTAACTGTAGCATTAATATATATATATATAGTATACATATATAATTACTTAAAATATAATATAAATATATATATAATTACTTAATTCACTTTCAGGTTCCACCTAAAGCCCTGAAAAACTCTGAAGTCCCCTGAGTGGTGCTCTCAGGTAGAACTTCCTTAGCTCCAAGTCTGGGTGTAAAGAGGCCCTTTTAGGAATATCTACAGCAATATCTGCAGCAACAGCATACAAGTAGTCTCATGTTCATCCCATCCTCCCCTTGATAAATCCTTCCCCTTGTCAGAGGCAGTGGTGCAAAGCTCACCCTGCTGCTCTCTGAACACGAGATGCATGCATTTTTTATACTATAGCGTTCTTTAGGCTGCTAGGAAACAATGCAGATGTAAGATCCTGAGTGGCTAGTGTTTAATGAATTGTTGAAATTAAAGAAATATGGGATTTTTGGCTCTGTTTTTTAACATGCCATGTCCCAGCACTGCAGTCTGGACCTTGCTTCCAAACACTGCTGAGTTCTGGAACCCACCTAGTCCCCCTCTGGCTTCTGAAGCACTTCAAGCAAGCACCTAGGGCCCACTGAGGAGAGCTGTGAGATACTGTGAGCAGTAAAGATACAAAGAAAATGACAGAAATGCTTATAAAAGAGTCAACAAAAGAATTTGTTAGGGAAGCATCAAGAGAGTCATTCCCAACAGGCCTTTTTCTTTATTTTGGTGAGTGAAATGTGCTTGGCAATCCAAAGGCAAGTTAGGGTCCTCCACAATAAGCTTCTAATATCAGGCATTTTATAGTTTTCCATCACTACTTTCCCCCTACAGCTGCAATGGATTGCAAAGCATTTCACAGATGCCAAGCCCCTGTGATTCAACCCTTTTGCCTGACATTCTGCAAACAAATGGTTCATTTTCAATAAAGGTCAGAAGTTAAAGGGAAGCAGGAGAGCTGTAAAATGAAAATGTATGCTATCTGAAACACTGTGACAGAAGCAATATAGAACAGATATTGGTAATGTAATGTAAACATTGGATGCAAGTCCAGTAACAAAGCTAGAAAAACAGCATTTCAGCCAGCAAGACCCTGAAAGAAGAACTGGAAGTCTGAAAAAGGGTTTTAAGCTTGTCAGCCTCTGTTTTGCCCCAATGGTTTGAAATTGCAGCAGCGGGGGTTCTTGTTTACAAAGGACATCTTTCATCTCCGTGCTGCCAGAGACAGTGAAAGGCACTACACACTCATTTTTTGTCGTGGACACTTGGAACAGTGAGGCAAATCAGAAGGGAAGGTGTAGCAAGGCCTTTGTGAAAGTAAGGGTGAAATGCTATGGGATAATAGGGAGTGAGCTGAAAATGAGCTTGCAGGCCACTCTTTACAGAGCCAGACCTGCTGCATTTGTTGCTGCTTTGTGATGGAGTGGCATTTCCCCAGGGAATGCCACATGTATGTGTATCTGTATGTGTGTGTATCCTTGCTTTTCTTACTCAGCTTTCTCAGGAGTAGCCCACAGATGACAATTGAAAGGCCCTGGTGAAGATCCTAATTAGTGTCCCAATTTTAATTGGAGATGCTCACTTGCCAAGGCTAGAGTTCATTAAATATTTGGTCTAGAGGTTACTTGCTTTTTTATTAGAAGTTATTTGCTGTTTATTAAAGGTTAGACACTGTGAAGTGTGCACTTAGACTCAGCTGAAAAAGTTTAGTGTAGAGTTATTAATTGTCCTTGGCTTGTAAAAGAATGTTGGCAAATCTTCAATTTTACTTCTCCAAATGAATGGTAATTGTGTTTGCTGTGTTTCGGTTGGGATTAGTAATACTTTGTGTTTTCATCCCAAATCAATCTGAATTAGCTTCATTCTCTCAGTGATTAAATGATTGCCCCATTTCAGTAGTGTCACTTATTGCTTATATATTGGATGAAAACAGAGACTTCCCCTCTTCTTATTTTTGCACATTTCTGCCTCTGAGTCTGAGCTGGTGAGTGGAAAAGGTCAAAATGCCAGCAAGATTCAAACCGGTGTTTGAGTTCACATGTACATATGCTGAACCTTCCTTTACATCTGCTTTCAGAATTAGCATTTCTGTGTGTATGCAAAGGCCACCTAGGAAGTACCTGACAATGAATGTATGAATTTGAATGAATATTTGAATGAATATGAATACCCACTTGCACACAAAAAACACGTGTCTGTATGTTTCACATACAGTTTTAGAAGCAGGAGTTTAAAAACCAGTAGTGAAAATAAAACCTTAAGGTAGGCAGAAGTAGCAAGATGATGGAGACAACCTAATGTGATGCCTAAAAAGAACTGCAGAGCTGTCATGAAACAATATCTATGGTACCAAAGCTGACTTTCATCAGGGTGAGTGATGGCAAAATTACCCTGGGTGGTTCAGTGTGTAATGAATTTCAGGTTTTTAATGCTGCGTCAGTGATGGAGTGTATTATTACATGGCCAAAGGGGGTTGATATGAACACTGATTAAGTCTTATGACCCTTCAAGTAAATTCAGTATTAGAGCTGCAACGTGCCAAATCTGTCACCGAGCGTTACGCTAATCTCCCATTGACTTTTGTGGCAGTTTCCCTTTCAAAGCGATGGCAAAGGGCCAAGGGCTCTGAGGAAGGTGGCAACATCCCAAAAAAAAAACAATGTAAATGGAAAAATAAGAAAATTTTGTTATCAAGGAACTTTAGGCATGTTGGGATTAAAACTGTTCTGCTATCTTTTAATGTGTCTTTGTGAGGCATACTCTTGGAAATGCTCCAGTTGTAAGACCCTCCAACAATGGAAAATAAGCAAATCAAAGATTGTAGGAGATGACACAAAATACATCAGTGAAAAAAGAAATTAGGACACCAAAAGTTAGGTACAGTGCTTCTGAAATGAAAGGGAGGAGCAGCTGAGAGAACTTCAGAGTGTAGGGCAAGAAATAGGAATCACTCTCGTGTTGCTGCATCCAGGCACTGGGTGAAAACTGCCTGGGCAATGTTTGCTCTGAACTTTTACAGTACAAAATCCCTTACCTTGGAAAATGCTGCAGCAACAGGCTTTAGACCCTCCCTTTTCATTATTTTGTTTTTTGAAGCTTGTCCTGAGATACTAATTATCTATTGGTTTTGTTTCATGCAAGTAGGGACTCCATTGCCTTGATTAGCTGATTCAGTAGAGCTCAGGTGCTCCTCTCACACATCATGCCTGGGTGGAGGGCATTGTTTCACTACAGATCCACTGTGACTTGCAGTTTCCTATTGCATTGCTTCTGAGGGCTGTGTAGATGATTATTTAAGTGCCCTCTTATTAGCAAACATTCTCTTGTGTTAAGAAAACAGACATCAGCTTTATTAAATATAAATTGCTCTATAAATTTTGGTAATTAGAAAGCCATTAGAAAGCATAGACAGAAAAAAGTATGTTAAAAAGCTCATTTAGCAAAATGGGAATATTATAATAATCATTACAAAATTAGGAGAAGAGGTTTGATCAATTTTGAAAGTCCCTGATTGACTGAAAACTAATGTTTTTGTGCTCACATTCTCCCTAGAGTAAACATGCAAAGAAATAGATAGTGGTTGGAAATTATGATGAAGACACTTAAAAGTGTCTAGATAGGAAAGAGAACAGAGGGAAGAGAGGAAAGTGGTGCTGAGAGGATATGAAAGATGGATTGAACAAAAGTAAAAAATCAAACACAGCCAGCCCGAAGAAAACAGCAGAGGTGGAGAAGGTGGCACTTACAAAACCTGAGGCTTTCCTGCAGGCAGAGGCCATCTAGGAGGCTGCTGGAGCAGAGGGGGTGGTCCCTGCAATGCATCACAGAGCTCACCCACTTATTTATATGCAAGTGATGAATTCTGCTCCTCACTGTTGTTAAGTGATGAACAAGGGGAGCAGCTCTCACCTGAAATCCACATAGGCCTGTGCAGATACCGTGTCTCCTGTAGTCTATCAGATCTTGATATTTTTCCCACCCGGGATTTTAAATGAGATTTTTTTGGACATGGAGGAATACCTTAGGGAGTGAAAAGTGTCAGGGGCAGCATACCTTAGATTGGTTATAACAGAAAAACTGGAAGCAGTATCTTTGTGACCTTATGCTTTTTGGGGCCTTTGCATAGCCAAAAGGGTTCTGTGGAGTATAAATTAGCAGTGAAAAATATAGATGGGGTATAGAAACGTGATAAAAATAGGGGGCCTGAATTATTCAGCTCTGTGTTTGGCTTTTGAAGCTCATTGCAAAGCATCATGTTTGCTTACAAAAACCCTAAAGCTATGAAAATGCAAATGAGGACCTGGGATACCATGTGCTCTTCAAGGCAATTCACTTTCACTGCCGATCAGCCTATGCAATTGGAAGCAAATCTGGGCTACCAAGTCTGATAACCTGCAGGACTGAGAGATCCTAACATGCTTGTGATCCTTCCAGCTCGTTCATGTTTTAGAGTTTAGAGGATGCCCCTCTGTGCTTGGAAAAGAACAGCCTTTATAAAAGCCTGGTGGGATGATAGAGACGTGTGGGCTGGCAGAGGGCAAACTGACTGCTCAGGGCAGGGCGAGCCCCTTCCTCTGGAAGCCAGCTGCCACTGGCCTAGCTCCTCCTGGGAGAGCAGTTTGGGTCCAGCTCTGGAGCCTGAAAACAGGAGCTGTAGCTAGAGGAGGAAAAATGGCATAATGTAACACATTAGTCACCACTTTATTTTAAGCAGCTACCTGCATATATAATTCGAGGGGTTAGTCAATATATTTGTTTTCTTCTAATACAATTCCAAATAAGTAACTCATGCATTAAATATATTAAGACTTTTAAATTTTCCATTAATCTTGTGAAAATTCTGTTTTCCCTATAGACAAGATGTTTACTATAATAATTAATAACTAATGGGCTAAGAGCTGAATTTGGGTTTCTATTATTCCCTTTCTCTCATGAATGTCCAGATATACACTTTTAATATACCTCTGAAATAATGTTACTCCTATGAAACTTTTGTGTGTAAATGAATACATTTAGAAAAATGTGTTGTGTGTGTGTATACTTGTACACACATGTAGAGGTACCACATACATGAAGATATATATTAGTTTCTCTGTGTAGCACATATATATAAATATGCATAAAGAACAACAGTGCAAGTGTATGGTGTTTATTTTTAGCATGGCTAAAACAGAGCCACCATGATGGGACAGAAGGAGAACCATGAACAAACTACTGTACAGGATGCAGCAATTTCATCCACATGCATCAGGCCAATTCTCACTCCTTTGTGAAACACAGTGCTATCTTGAACATGCAGGTTAGGAGGAGGCAGATGGTGAGTTAAAGTGAGATTAAACACAGCTAGTCTACATGAACACCCTCACAGGTTGCCCTTGCTTTCTTCTCTTCCTCATGCGTCTATTTGTTTGGGGCAATTGTTTAATTCTAATATTGGTGGAAATGTGTTGGCCTTGAATACTGCAGAGCTCATGCTTTTGTAGGAAGAGCCAGGATCAAGCCAGAAAAGGAGATTTTCATCTGTGTGAAGTAGTCACCATTGTTTTCTTTCAAATTTCTGCCACATCCACCACCAATTGTTCACCCTGGGAGTGAGATAGTGGGTAATGAAATAACACAAATGAATAATGATGGTAATCATAAAGTATACCTGAGTGGAAATGAAGCAAAACAGAATAATTCAACAAGAACATATTTTTTTTCCCAAGGAAGCTACATGCTTCTATCCAGGTGGAAAGTAAACAAAGGCTTGTGACCTCTGTGTGAGAGTTTCTCTGCTTTATATAGCACAATGTGTCTGTTTCTTACATTAGTAAACCCTATTTTATTTATCCTGGCAGACTCAGAAATTAAGAGGTTTATGATTTTTGCGTGGCTATGAACATAGGCTGAATTTCATGAGAAATTTTTATTGCCAGTTCTTTTGCAATAGATGTATATTCTGAACTATTCCTGATCATGGGATGGGCAGCATCCCCACAAATATACACATTAGACTAGGAACTGACCTCATGCCCACAAAAAAACCCAGGAGACACTGCCTGGAAGTGTTAGACTTCCAAATTCCCACTGATCCCTGGGTGCACGATCCAGGGAGTCTGCCATATACTATGTATTGAGCATCACCTCATGTCAGGCCTGGCACTCTGATTTTCCCTCTGCTGGAGCTTCAGCACGGATCATGGTGGGGGTAAAAAGGCTATTGTCCAGCCTGGCTGCAGCTGCAGGATGAGTACAGGGGGGATGGACAGGAGGCTGCACAGCCACTGGGGTCTCCCGTGCTCCCAGACGTGCGTGGGGCTTCTGTGGAAGGATGTGTGGCAACACAGAGCATGTTTCCATAGCTTCCCCTCCTCAGTCTGTACAACAAAGGACGAGCCTGACTTCAGACACACAGCAACACAGAGGGTGGGGAAAAAGGGATAATCTTGAAAGGCTGTAGATGAAAACGTGTCTAATACGGAAGACTGATGTGCAGTGGGAAAAGGTGAATATAGGACTGCTATTTTCCTTATCTTTAGAATCACATTGGAACTATTCTAAGTAGGTGTACTGCCTATAAGATGCAGGCAAATGATCTCAGTTCTGAAGGATTTTTTTGTTTGTTCGGTTTGGCTTGGTTTTTTGCAAATGAGATGGTTTCTGTGCTATAGAAGCTACTTTGAAGTTAATCAAACTGCATATAAAAGGCTGGCACACATTTCATTTTAATATGTTATGCTATCCTATATTTACAATCCTTCCCATATAGCAGGCAGGAGGCTGATCTCTTCTCTGCCAGGACACATCCAGAATAACTCCACCAGCTGTGGTGTCAGTACACGGCAATGGCAACCTGACAGTGCAGTGTGCTCATTCATTTACCAGCCATCACCTACTAATGGTTGATCACTTCTGAAATATTGTTTAACCTTCAGAGCAGCAGGGCCATCCTGGTCAATTCTGTGTCCTTGGGCCCAGGCTTTGCATATGTGCAATGCTGTACCCATGCTGTACCCCTCTGATGGGACCTCTCTGCCAGCTTCTCCACAACAGCTGCTCCTGGGTACCACAACAGCTGAGCTGCTCTACCCACACCAGCCTCACTGGCTCTGCCTGCCCTGGGACATGCAGCCATTATCAAAGAAAAAAACTAAGCACAGGCTGCCATGCAACCTCCAGAATGTTGGCTGGGGCTTTTTGGGGGGGTAAGGTATGCATGGAAATAAGATGGCACTGAGTAGAAGAGGCTCCTTACCAAAGAAGATGAGATTTTAACATAGCAGATGGCTAAATGGATATTATCTTGGTTCAAAAGACCATTATTGTTTGAAGTCCTTAAATTCTGAAAAGGAGGGATCAGTCAGCTCTTCAGAAATCTCAAAGTCTGTTCGGAGCCTGCAAGACCCTCTTTTTAAAAATTCTGGCAGATGGATTTTCTCTGCCCTGTATCCTAGATTTTTCTGAACCTCTTCTGGCAGCTCAGTGTAGTCTCAGAATAGCATCACAAAGTGGAAACTCAGCAGTGTTTCTTATTTCATGAATAAAGATTTGACAAGTGATGTAGATATTAAGATCAAATCCAGTCTCATCATGATTCTTTCATGAATTTTCTGACCTGACTGCTACTGAACTTTCTCTGAGTATGCAATTAAATAATGACTACTCAAGGGATGGGATTAGTAAATAAGTATATGTCAGTGCAATGTCTTTTGAAAGCAGTGCCCAGTCTCACACTGATGTGATTGGCTGTGGACAATAAGGCAGTGGCAAAGTTTTTTTCTGACAGAAGAAAGACTGCTCTGTAAATCAGCTTCATTCTAGTGCATCCAAATGCTCCCTGCCTCCTCTTGCATCCACTGAAAAGCAAGTTCTTTTACATAACTCAATAAATAAAAGATCTGGCCAGTATTTTGGAATCCAAACATTTCATTTATTTTCTATTACTTTAATCCAAAAACATGTCACAGAAGCTGTAGTTGCTGTGAATCAGTGTGTTACTACTGAGATATGAAGCATATGTGCCTGTGCCTTGAAAGAAAGCACCACTTCTTTGTAGATGTTTTCATTTTGTGAGTTAAAGCACTTTAAAAAAATTATTTATTTAAAAAAATGCATTAAATATAAAAGGTAAACACCATTTATCAGTAAAACACAATATGATCATCCATTTTGACAGCCAAGAGTATTCTCTTATTTATAGGAAGATCACAGTACGCATCCAACTTTTTTTTATTATTGCATTCCCAGGATTGCCAGCGGAGGCAGGAATGTTAGACCCAGGGAAATGAAGACCTCTGGGTTTTGGCAAGCTACATGAAAGGCTTTAATATATTGGTACTGAATAAGGAATCATACCACTGAAGAGTCTACTAATGGGGTCCTTTTCAGTGAAGGAAAACAAGTCCATAAGACAGTGATTAAAGAAATAAGGAAAAGTACATATACTATGGTCTCATCATGGTTCAAATTTATCATGAAAATTGAACAAATAGTCAGTGTCCTTTCTTAAAAGGAAAGGAAGAAGGATACCCATAAAGGCAGGAGTATGAAAATGTTCCTTTCCAGGACCTCAGTTCATAAGAGCATGACTGCTGGGTATAAAAATCAAAATTGCAAGCAGCAGCATGCCACAAACAAGAAATTCCGTCATCAGCCTCCTGGGATATCATTACACTGATGGAGGACAAAATCAAAATGGTCTGGATAGCTGTTTTCAGAGTTTACTCATGGCATCCATCCAACAGCTCCAGCATTATCCAGGATGCGAATTAAAGCGGAGCTGTCAAATATCTTACGGAATCTTAAATCATTGTTTTGTGTTAAAAGTCTATAACTATACAAAGTAAACTGTATATCACTTTATTTTTTCAAAAGTTGAATGCTGTTGTACACATATATCAAGCATGCAGACAGCCTTAAATCACATTTTAACCAGCTCATCTATCACTAGCATATAGTTTGGGGGTTTTTCTGGGGCGGTGGGGTTCAGATGGAAAGAAGGAATAATAATTGTGAAGGATTTAAGTGAAAGCAAAGTGATGTCCATGGCATATGCCCCTTGTTTGGTAAATACAGTCTTAATGAAAGAAGGAATAGAATATTTCTTCTACATTTATATTGCTACTGTAACATAAATACTATTTTCTGTTCTATAAATGCATTAACAAAAGAAAGAGGGCTAAGGAAAATCTCCATTCTCTTTTGGATGTGGGAGGAAAGAGTTATAGTTCAAAACCTGTGTTCAGTTTTGGGCCACTCAGTAGAAGAAAAGACATGGAGGTGCTGGAGCATGTCCAGAGAAGGGCAATAAAGCTGGGGAAGGGTGTGGAGCACAGGTCCTGTGAGGAGCAGCTGAGGGAGCTGGAGGTGTTTAGCCTGGAGAAGAGGAGGCTCTGGGCTGGGGTGGGGTGTGAGATGTGACTTACCACGCTCTACAACCACCAAAAGGACGTTGCAAGGAAGTGAGGGTCAGTCTCTTCTCCTAAGTAACAAGTGAGAGGACAAAAGGAAATGGCATCGAGTTTCACCAGGGGAGGTGTAGACCACGAAAAATTTCTGCACTGAAAGGGTTGTCAAGCATTGCAACAGGCTCCCCAGGGTAGTGGATGACTCACCATCCCTGGAGGTATTTAAGATGTGTAGCTGTGGCACTTAGAGACGGATGTGGTTTAGGACTTCACAGCATTTGATTTAATCATCCTAAAGGTCTTTTTCAACCTAANCATCGAGTTTCACCAGGGGAGGTGTAGACCACGAAAAATTTCTGCACTGAAAGGGTTGTCAAGCATTGCAACAGGCTCCCCAGGGTAGTGGATGACTCACCATCCCTGGAGGTATTTAAGATGTGTAGCTGTGGCACTTAGAGACGGATGTGGTTTAGGACTTCACAGCATTTGATTTAATCATCCTAAAGGTCTTTTTCAACCTAACCAATTCTGTGATCATTCTATGTATTTTTCAGCAATTAAATGTAGACTACTAAATTGCTATTCTGGACATCATGTGTCCTAATTACCAAATACTATGCTTGGACATATGCTTGGATTATAAATTTATACATTGTGTATCACACTGGAAAATACAAGTGAGCAAACACGCATTTAAAACAGTATAGAAACCATCTTCATCATTTCTCTCATAAAAAAACATTTCAGTTAATGTTCCTTTGCAATGTCCCTGCCAAACCATTTCTATCTGAAGCAAAATAATTGCATTGATCACCATGGCATCACTCTTATTCTCACTAATGGACCTGGAAATAGCTCTGGTCCTCATCTACAGATGTGCTTACCCAAGTCTGCAGTAACTGTTTCAGGAACACAAATCTGGTACTTCACCAAAGCTGATTCTTTGTTGAAAGTTAATTCATGAACAAGATTGTCGTGCTTTGATTAGGAAAAAATAATACCCAGTAACTGAAATAATCCAGGATAAGAGATCAGAGTTAGAGATATTATTCTTTCTCTTTTGGGGATGAAAGAGTCCATGACAATACAAAACAAAGAAGCTGTATGGTTCTTTCTTTATGTCTTGCCTCTTTTTCCTGTTCATTTTGGTGGAATTGTGAAGGGTCTGGGGCTTTATGCACTTATTTTTTGGATGGGAGTGCACAGATGTGACATTTTTTAGCACGTTGGGGGTATTGCATGTAACTAAGGCTTTGTCTGGAATATTAACAATTAGAGAATGGTTGGGTTTGGAAAGGATCTTAAAGACCAAAGTCAGTTCCAACCCTTCTTCTATGGGCAGAGAGAGACACCTTTCACTAAACCAGGCTGCCCAAAGCCCCATGTAGCCTGGCCTTGAACAGTTCTTGAACACGTATTTTTATTGCTGTTGAGCAGCAGTGGAGTTGTGCCATGGATGTCAAAGCTGTGCTGTGCCTCCTCAGGTACAGAGTGAGGGTCACATCCAGCTGTGGGGCTGTTCCATGGGAAGCACTCCAAGACCAATTATATTGCTGTGTGCATCACACAGGCCATGTGCTTCATCAAGGAGACGTTAAAATGATTCTTTCTATTCTAGCTGCAATAATCCAAACAAAAGCATTCGGTCTAAAAGTGTGTGTGAGCCATGAAGATGCATGATATTGGGTTTCAGGGAGCAATATAACAGTGTTGGGCTAGAATTTCTAATGTAACTGGGGACCATGGGAGATTAGAGAGTAAACTATTTTTGGTTTGCAGTAGATTATGAGAATTGTTCTAGCTATAGAGAAAACAAGGAACAAACTTTACTATCAGTTTCTGTGAATGTTCTTTGTCTCTGTGAATGTTCTTTGTCAAAACTCATGGTTTGAATTACCAGGCAAGCCTCTTTTTATGGTGATTTTGATGTCAGGATTGCTTTGATTTTTCTCATGTGTTGAAATAAACAGATAATATTCCTTTCTGCTAGTAACTACAGGGAAGCTCTTAGCTCCTTGTATCAGGCTTTCTCAAAAATCCCTCTGCCATAAAAAGATGACACTGAATTAAAGAAAAATAAATTTGGTCATCTTTACTCTTTCCTGAAAATTTATGCTAATTATTTGGCTTTTATTATTTCTGCACACTCTGAATACAGTATTTCTGTTTTCAACTTATTGTTGACCTTACCCTTAGTCTGACTTCTGTTTTGCCAGATTGACACTCTGTTATATTCAGAAGTAACTGGGGGCTACTGTCCAATCTCAGATCAATACTCTGGGGGAAGCAATAAAATTTGCCACTGTTGTGGCACTTCTAGGCGTTTTTTAACCAATGTTGAATTCAACTAATAGCACTGAAAATTTGTGACATTTGAAAAATCCAAGGGAAATTGCTAAAGAAATCGGCTCTTGCAGGAGAAAATCTGTAACTCATGGCAAAGCCTTTTTGTCATCCAAAGTACAGGATAATAGGATTTAGGTTATCATCTAGGGTACACCTAGATGCATTCACCTTAACAGTTCATTTCACAGGGGTGGCTATGTGATCTTTGTATCAACACGGATTTTAAGTTGGTTTCTTTGTCGTAAATACAGCGCAGGAAAAGGAGTTGGGAGACAAGGATAGTCTATAGCTCATCAAATATTTATATTTTTCAAGACTACAAACCCAGCAATTCACCCAGTGGTGCATCAGAAAAGAGCTGGGGCCTGGCTTGTTACACCTTCCAGGCAGTAAGTGGATGCCGACAGTAATCAGCAGTCGGTGGGGAGCTGCTGAGCATGCCTAGTGGAGAGGCTTATTGTTTTCAAAGCCCAGTTTCTATCTTGAGAGGAGGAGGGAGCCGAGTTGTGCTGCATCACTCTCCTTGCAATCTGCTCTGGCACGACTCCCTGTGCTGTGTGAGGGAGTTCAGCCATCCTCCAGCATTGCCTTTGGATAAGAGATAGGACTAATGGAGTCTGAGGACTCAAAGCACTAGAGCTTTGAGAAAAGAGTGAAGAAATGGAGGTGAAGAAATGGAGTTCTGTAATAGACAGTATCCTATTTTGTACAAGACTGATGCTGGAATGCAATACTAACCTATTTTCATAACAAGGTATGCATCAGAAGTCTCAAGGCCCCCCATTTCTCTGGTCCAGATAAAATGCAAGAAAGACAAACAATGCAAAGGAAATCTTGAATGCTGCTGTTTGAGAAAAGCAACTTTTCTTACCTACATCAAAAAGACTACTCTCTGTCTAGCTGAGCTGATTGTTAGCTTTGCTTTATCATCACTGCTGAGCCTTCAGTTGGATGGGGTCCTAGTGCTAAAAGCCTGAAACTTCCAGAGAAGGAGCACATTTGGCAGCAGTTGCTGATGGTATAGCACCTTTCAAGGCAACTTGCTTATAAGCAATCAAAGTGGAAATTTCTTCAGAGCCAGGTTGTACAGACTGTGCTTGTCTACTGCAGCCACCTGCAGAGCTCTGGTTTTAAGCTAGCTTTTAAGCCCATCACACCACCAAGGAGAGTAGCACAGCGGGAAAATCTTCATTTGTCTTTTTTATCCAACCCATTCTCGTATCCTGTTTCATGGAAAACTTCATGGATAGCATTTTCCCTTGGGGTTACAATAGCAAATTAAAACTTAAAGCAGGGGGTTTTGTCTGTGCTCTCCAGTGTTACACACTGTGGCAAACATTTTGATAACAAAGAGAAGTCACGTTGGGCTGACAACAGCATACTTACAGGCTGCATTTCTTTTAAGCTGTCAGGGAAGCAAGAAGCAGCACAGCTATTCATGACAGGTCTAAAGGCAGGAAAAGGAGAGTTGTGATAGCTCCACTTATCCTGTCCAGCTCTGCTCTTGGAAACATAGTTCATAAGCCTCTGGTGACAGTGTTTCTACAGAGATGATGCTCTTTGCCATTTGCCCTTTCACTGCTGTCAGAAACTTCCATGAATGACGTTTGCCCAAAGATTTCTGCTAAGTGTTTTCTCTAAGATGGAGAGTTTATAAGGCATTTAAATATGCATTCACCCTTCTGACTAATTGTTACTCGGAAGTTTTCTAGGTTTATGATTTCCCAAACATCTTCTATAATTTTTTCTCTCACACCATTGATTTAAATAACATTAATACTGTACACCTCCAAAACTGTGTACGGACTCACAAACTCTATGCTTGCAGCAATTACCTATTTTTCTTGCAGCTCAGATATTGATCAGTTATCCCAATTTTTTCTTTTTTTAATTTTTATTACAGACCCTGTGGTCACAGGTGAGAAATCAAATGGCATCTTCCGTCACCAAGGGGCCCCTCTGCTGTAATTCACCAGACCAAGATTTGTGCAAGAGCAAGACATTGTTGGGCTGGCCTACCACTCAGCCAGGCAACCGAAAGTACCACTGCATGTTACAAATTCCCTTCTGTGTTACAGCAAATGGCAAAGCCTTGTGGAATATAAGGTCTGTTTCCAGATGGGTTTGAAATACTACAGGACTGTCATGATCACAATGTCTGTCTGAATTCTGTGTTAATACATTTTCTGAATTTGCATTCTGAAATGTTGAGAATGTAATACAAAATGATNACCCTCTTCTGAGGAGAAGAGGTTCTTTCCTGTCAAGGAAGCATGGCAGAGGAGCAGTGGGGTAATGCTGCTCTGAGCCAGAGGGAGCAGTTGAGTGGCACTGGTCACGAGCTGGAAGGAGCAGTCGGGATGGCATGGCTGTGGTAAGGTCAAGCTCTGCAGTGAGCATTTTCCAAGTGAATCACTCCATCTTTTGTGCACTTTTATTATTAATATTGTTGCTGTCAGTGTTGGTTTTCTTATCTCATTGCTGTTTCCAGTAAATTGCTTTTATCTCAACCCATGACCTTTACCTTTTTTTGCCTCCAATTCTCCATCCACTGCAGGAGACGGGGAGGGGGAAGAGGAGCAAGCAAGAAACAATATGTTTTGGAGAGTCTCAGTAGAAGCACTAAACTGGGAAGTACCATTCCTAAATCATGCCATGCACCAATGATATTCAGTATCTTCTAAGAAACAATGAGCTGTCATCAGCTGAGGAACCAAAACTGTTTCAGCCTTCATGCAAAATTAGTAACTCAGTTACTTTCCATAAACAATACAAAATTTAACATGATAAGCTTAAATTTTTTTTCAAGTAACCTTTTTTTTTTNGGCAAAACTGCTTAAAGGCCCTTCACTTAATAAGAACAGAAAATCAATTTTCCTTCAAACGTTTCACTGGACAGTTAGGTTTAGATGAAACTAAGTAATAAAACCACTGAACAAGTAACAAAGTGTTCATGCTCTTCAGTTCAGTTACTGTCATACTGACAGTATTAATTTTATTAATTATAATTATATAATATTTATTAACCATAATTCATTAACAGGACAGGATTAAATTTTGC
>VZRX01004707.1:0-53036 GCA_013398075.1 Notiomystis cincta
AGTGGTATTGTTATTTATGGCCTTGGGAGAATTTGTTACTTAAAAGTGACCTGAGGTGTTCTGAGCATCGTAGGTTTAGGTATTCCTACCTTTTTTAAATTTTCCATTCAAGTGTCAGATACCATCACAGCCCTCATCAGAAATTTGGGCTGTATTTAATTAGGAATGTACATTATATCAATAACTGCTGTTCATTTTGCCTAGGAACTTCTGATAATAAATAAACAAATTATAACCCCAAGAATTAAATATGAATATCATGGATCAGAATAATCCCATGACAAAACAGAGTAGGCAGGAAAATATTCTTATCTCAAATTAGACTTCAGTTTCTGAGTGAACTCGTCCCACAGTGAAGAGTCCAGCTGACTGATTTCTGACCAAACTCCCATTAAAGCCAGAGAAAAACCCAGCTGATTGCTTGCCTTTGTGAAAAAGTTTCCAAATTTTCCAGTTACACTTATACAGCAAGAGAAGAGAGAGAGGATAAAAAATACAGGGTGTGTTCTGCAAAATAAATAACTAAATCTGGTCTGTTTGGGGAATTTCTGGGGTCAGTTTGGACACTGCTCCCAGGGATGCACAGGGTGAGATTGTTTGGTGCCTGTGCAGGGCCAGGGGCTGGGCTGGGGGATCCTTGGAGGTCTCTTCCCACTCAGAATATTCCATGATTCTGTGATAAGTCTGAAAGCAGCTGAACTGATTGATTCTGGGATTGAACTGGCTGGAATGGAGGCTGCTGCAGGGATTGATCCAAGATGGTGAAGTGGAAATTGATACAAAGACCATTGGATGGGTGGGAATTGATAGAATTCCTCTGGGGTGTTTGACCTTGGAGGCTGAGTCAGCTCCTTCTCCTGATGTTATACTTCCCCATCAGTCTATTGATAGGGATGGTAATTGGGGTCTTTAACCCCAGAGTTCAGCTCGTGCCTCACCCACAGTCCTCAACTTTTCAGGCACTGGTAAAAGCAGGGAGTTTCACAGTAAAATCAGGGAGTTTCACAGTTCTCACTAGGCTGCTCTGTATATTTTGGCCGTGGCAGGTG
The DNA here is from genome assembly GCA_013398075.1 of Notiomystis cincta. Lineage (NCBI taxonomy): Eukaryota > Metazoa > Chordata > Aves > Passeriformes > Notiomystidae > Notiomystis > Notiomystis cincta. Next base: position 1,050 of record VZRX01004707.1, read on the forward strand.
CCTGGCAGCCTCCCAAGGTGGCTGAAGTTGTGTCTGTAACTGTTCTGTGCACTCCCTTCTCAAGGCTTAGTAAGGAAGGGTCTGAGCAGCTGCTCACAGTGATGCTCTTTGATGAATTACCTGATCAGGTTCCAATTCAACTCTTATCATATCCTGTAACATTCAATGTGTCACCAGAAACATGAAAATTGCTATAAATCCTGTGTGTGAAAGCATGAAATCACATCTCTGTGATACACACTCATGCAGGTCCTGGCTCTTCAGCAAGTTCTGCTTCATTTCAGTTTGTTAATTAACAAGAACTCTGCATGTGCTGCTTTGTCTGTTTCAGTTTAGAAGAAATAAAACAAAAATCAGAAATTAAATTTAGAATTCAGATGGTATCTGAAGCGTGTTCCTCACCATTAGGGTTTAAAAATCCCGTCAACGTTTAACCCTTCTGAGAAACACTCCCTGGCCCCTGTTTATATTGAAGTCACATTTGGGCCATTATTTGGTGTTCTGAGTGGGGCTGAAGTTGGACAAAGGCCCTGTGCCCTCCTCTGTACCTCAGCACTTAAGCAGCTTGTAACACCTTTTCCTCACTGCTTTTTTAATGTGGAGAGAAGCACCAAAGCCTGTTTGGAAGAGTGAGGTGCATTTCAGCACATAAATACCAGAGTGGAGGTGGAGGCTCCTGCTGCCCATTCCCAACACACCGTGCTGGGTGTTGATGCAGGACCAGCCCCCGTTAGCAGGGAAGCCAAGCACAGATCACCCTCCCAGGAGAAACCCATCTCCAAAGAGCAGACTGGGGGCACATCTGAGCAATGGAAGGACAGGCTGGAAAAAGAGATGGTAGAGATTGAAATTCATCCATGTGTGTGTCCCCTGCTATCTTGATTGTATCAGCATAATAAATAAATAAATAAATCACCCTGCAGGTGTTTCGCTGCTTACAGCAGATTCCCAAATCATTAAGATGGAAAAGCCCACAGCATTTATGCTTCTCCATTCTTATGTTACTTAAGTGTGCTTCGAAGTCCTGCTGTTTCCACAAATTCCAAATGCACCAGATTTGTCTGAGACACGTGGTGAGAGCTCCCCAGCATCCGAGATTAAATCCCACAGATTCAGGGCCGGAATCCAGATTAAACAGGGAGGGGAGACACCAGGCTGCAAGTGTGGTGATTTTTAATGCAGCTTCCCTTCTGTCCTCTGCCTCCAATAAATTAAATGAGGCGAGGAACGATGTGTGGTGGAAAAGCTTGTAAATTTAAATTATATGGCTGACACACACGAAGGAACAATGCCATCATTTACCGTCAGCTCCCCTTGTATCTCTGACGAGTTCAATCCAATGGGGGAGCTCCCAAAAATAGATTAGCAAAATTGTCTGCACTTTGAAACCATCACTTTGTTTTATGGATAAGCACCGGCTCTGGGGACAAAATGGAGTGGGAGGGAGGGACACCTCATTGCAAGGCTGGGTGGGAGGCTTGCAAGACAGGAAAATGAAATTGTGGAGAAAGCTTGTCCTTGCCCTTGATCCTTCTCCCTGAAGAAGGGTTCCCCAGCACAGGGAATCCTCGTGGCTGTGCAGGACAAATCCAGGTCCTGTGCCAGTGTTAACATCAAGGATTAGGATTCACTGTGTTAGCTGGAACCCGAAAATGCTGCTGGACCAGACCTGCTCCTCTGTGACTCGTGTGCTGTCCTTCCCCCTGAGTGTGACACTGTTATAAATGACAAACACTCCCTGGCCTTACCCTGCAAAGCTCTTATGGGGTCTCTGTGGCTGGCTGAGCTTCTCCTGGAAGCTCCAAGGCCCAGCCCCACAGCTTGGACAGAGCAGACTCCTTTTTTTAATTCCTTAGTGAATTCCTGTGCAGTGCAGAACTGTCCTGGCTTTGGGCACGTGTAATTCTCTCTTTCTCTCTAGTCAGTCAGTATTTTTTATCACTACCAGACATATGTAAATCAATCTATGTAAACTGTCACAGACTTGTGCCTGGCTGCTAAATGCAAAGCATATTGGAGAGAAACTAAACAACAAAAAAAAGGGGGTTCGTCCAAGTAGCAAAGCCACATACGCTTAAACCCTCAGATCTGGGAGTGGTTCAGTGCTGTGGTGTGTTTAAATTTCTGGTTATGGGCCAGAGCAGTTCCTGCTGGGTGCCACAGGGCGGGGTGTGTCTGTGTCCCCATCCCCAGGCGCGCTGGGACGGCCTGACCGGGCGCATCACCTTCAACAAAACCGACGGGCTCCGGAAGGACTTCGACCTGGACATCATCAGCCTCAAGGAGGAAGGCACGGAAAAGGTAGGCAGGTCTTTTGCAAAAAGCTGATTTGACAAGGGTGTGGTTCCTCAGCTTGGATCTCCAGTGGAAAAAAACCCACTATTCTCAAATGATTTGAGTCAAAGTTAAAGCAGAGCTGCTAAGATTGGGTTTTTATTTTACTGTGTGTACCATGCATTTCGAGGTATGGGAGAGGAATATGGAGCAGGCAATACTTATCTAATGGAAAGAATTATTTTAAGTGCACCTCATTTCCAATTCTTGCCACAGCAACTGTGGATGGTCAATTCATGTATATAGATAAATTTATATAGAGGTGCTCGGATAAAAGTGACTCGAGGGAGAGAGGAAAGGAGGCACTGAAGAATAACCTCAACAAAGCAGAGATACTGAAAATTCTCCAGGTTTCTGAGGCTGGGTTGGTTCTTTTTCCCTTTCCTCAGCCCTCAGCCAGCAATATGGGCTGCCCTGGGGGTGGCTGCTGAGGGTGTCCCAAACCCCAGCACAGGTGACAGCAGCTCCCAGGGCTGCTGGCCCTTGCTCTGTGTGCTGGCTCAGCTCTGGATGCTAATTGCTGATGGGTTAATTGAGACTTTAACTGTAATTGCTCCCACACAGCTCTCCAGACAGCTTCTCTTTTCATTTTTAATGAAGCACTCTGTTTATTTTTCCCTGTACCAAGGCTGCTGGCGAGGGTTCTAATCATTTATATAAAGTGTGGAAGAAGGTTTGTACGCAGACAGGTGATGCCAAAACCCTTTGGGCTGGGTCTTCACACTCGGCCTTTGGGTTTTGCTGGTGACTCTCCTATTGCAGTTTAGAGACATTCTCTCTGAAAGCAGGAATTTTCCTGGTGGGACAACTTTATCTCCACTTGAGACACTGTCATTCCAAAGACCGAAAAGATCTTGGCAGGATCAGCTTTTTCACCAAAATCAGGGGGGTTTAATTATTATTTTACTGCTTTTCCCTTCTTTGGGTAGAGGCCCCCGGCTGCAGCACAACCAGTCCCTTTCTCTGGCTCTATCTTTCCTGATTCACCTAAAATTTACCATGGGGGGTAAAATTACATGATTTTGGATGAGTATTGGCATCAGCTGCAGAGTCTGGATTGATGTGCCTGGCTGGGGGCGTTTTTCCTCACACAAACCCCTCAATGCTGGCAGCGTTGGAGCATTATTGCCTGAAATTTTGGATGAGTGTGTTATTAGCTCCTTACAGAAAATAATAGAGATGATTAAGTGGGTGCTGTCATTCACTAGCATATGGAAATTGGGACTAAGCTGGTTTATAAAAGATGTAAATTACCCCAGGAATCTCATGCCTGTTTGAGCGTAAGGTGCTTAAAACACAGAAATGGGATTTGGAGACCAGCTCCACGCACTGCTCCCCACAGGACTTAAAACCCCTGGTTGCTGTTCTATGAGGAGAAGGTAAAAACTGCACCCACCAAGTTTAAAGTGTCCTGCAGCCATGAGACAGAAATTTTTCTCACAGATCTCATTATTCCACACCCCTCCCTCATACACAGTTTAGAAAGGGTTTGGGTTTGTGTTGTTTCGGGGAGAATAGACACCCTCTAGAACCCTTTCTGTGTTCTCATGAAGCGCATCCATGCATTTAATCCCCAGTGGATCAGGCACAGAGGCCCTTTCCCTTGTTCCTGGGGAGCAGATCATCCCCTGACACGCAGAAGCAATCTCCCCTTTGACTGCAGGCATCTCGTGTTCTGCTGAATTGGTTTAAACCAAATTACACTTGGTTCAGAGCACGGGCTCGCTGGGAAGGGCACATGACACCTCTCAGACTTGTCACTAAACTGCAAAACATCCCCTGGACTCCCCATTGCGGTGTCCTACCTCGACCTCATCCTTCCTGCCCCTCCCTGGGCTGTTCCTCAGCCCAGATGTGCAGTGCTCTCCTGGTGTGTTCTGTGCTCTGTGACTGTGTTGCTCCCCGTTCTCACAGTTGTTCCCTCTGTCCCTGCTGCCAGCCAACAAACACATTCCAAGTCAGTAATGGCAGCAGAATGGTGCAAGTCCAAGGGCACCGGATATTTACTGTATTCCTGGCTCTGGCTGTCATAATAGCCAACATTTTATCTCCTTTGTGAATTTGTGTACTTTCCAGATCAGCTTCCCAACCTGATCTAGTTTTGGAAACAAAGGGAATGACTGACAAATGCTCGGCATAACCTTTTTTTTTTTAACAGCATGGCTGTCCCCATTAAGAATTTGGAAAAAAAAGTTTGTGGGGACAAAAGCAGTGACACCCAGGGACACAGACCCTGAGTTTCTTTGAAATGGTTGTGCTCTCCACAATGCCCAGCACCAACCAAAGTGCCTGAGCCAGCTCCTCGCCTGGAGCTCCTCAAATCAGCCCTCAGCCAGGCTGGGCACAAAAATCCAAGGGCAAAAACACTGGAGGTGCTTCCAGACCGCATTTAAGTTGGGTAAATATTGAGCTGAATAAATAACATGGTTATCATTTCTGCCCCCACAAGGCGGGATCCAAATCCACTGAAATCACAAAGACCGTCCCCAGAGGCTTTGGATCAGGCAGTAAATACTGGAAGTTTTCACTGTCTCTGGGGCTAGAAAGGAATTTGCCTTTGGCCCCTGATGTTTGCTGAACAAATACTGCTCAGGGTGTGAAATGGTATCACCTTGATAGCTCTGGCATATCCAGGAGTCCCGGAATGACACAATAATCTTTGCTAAACCTGTGAAGGTGCAGGGCAAGCAAAAGGCCAATGCATCCATCAGTCTGTTCCAATGTAGTTATTCAGGCTTTTAACCTGTTCTATCAGAAGAGAGAGGTCTTGCCAGGTGTCTCAACTCCGCCATTGACAAAATTTTAAAAAAATCATAAAAATCAACATTTGACTCTTTTTTTAGTAGGGAACAAAGCCAGCATGTTCCACTTTAGTAGCCAGCTGGCCACCCCAGCACTGCAGTGCCAAGCCTCCTCCTCTCACTGCTCATGGGTTTTATTCATTATGCATTTTGCAGTCGTTCCCTGGGGTTTCTGAATCAGTCCTTGGCGTTGCTGCCTTTCTCCAAGCTCCTGCCCTCCTCCAGCACTCTGTCCCTTCCTGAGGTGACCAGAGCCCCAAGGCCGGTGCTTTAGGGGTTTAGGGGGTCAGAGCAGCCTCTCACCCCCTGTCCTCTGTGCAGATCGGGGTCTGGAACTCCTACAGTGGCCTTAACATGACGGACAGCAACAAGGACCGCTCCACCAACATCACGGACTCCTTGGCCAACCGCACGCTCATCGTCACCACCATTCTGGTAAGGTTGCCCAGACTTTTCTCCATAAAGGCTTATTTTTCACAGAATATTAAATGCTAGATTCCCCTTATTGGTTTTTTCTGCTGTTTAGGATCCTCTCTCCTTCAGTATCCCTTCCTGTCCCTTGGAGTGGGACAACGTAGGGTCCAGACCTTGGGTCTGAGTTTGGAGCTGCTGGGCACAACTGGAATTAAAGCTCCTGGGAGCCACAAATGATCCATTCCACTGAAAATCAGGGCCCTTATGCTCATTGCTAATTCATTCAGTGAGTTTGTTAACGCACTAGAACAGCTTTTAATGCACAGGGTAAATTGCTGGTTTCCACGTGCTTGCAATCCCTTTGGAAAATATTAGCCTTATGTAGAGAAACTGATCTAATCCCAGCCAAGCCTCACGTCTCTTGCTGCCTGTCTGCTGTCTCTTCTCCTGCAGGAAGATCCCTACGTGATGTACAAGAAGTCTGACAAGCCCTTGTACGGCAATGACAGATTCGAGGGCTACTGCCTGGACTTGCTAAAGGAGCTGTCAAACATCTTGGGCTTCATCTATGAGGTCAAACTCGTTTCTGACGGCAAATACGGAGCCCAGAATGACAAGGGAGAGTGGAATGGGATGGTCAAGGAACTCATAGATCATGTAAGACTGAGCCCTCCTCTCTCCATTCTCCTTTCGCCTGGGGTGTTTTATGTCTGAAATCTTTGCTGGGCTTTTTACCTTCCAGAGCCACTGCTGCATCTGTTTTGACACCCGTCAGAGTAGGAATGTCAGAATGAGCACTTTGCAGGTGTTGGGGGCAAACCTCCATCAGTGGCCGTGTCCCAAATATCCCTCTGCCCTGTAAAAAGAGGAAACAGGGTGTCACACCCCCCAAAATACCCTAGAAGTGTTAAATGGTGTTGAATTTGAGCCAAATCTGGTTTATTTTTTAATACTTGGGAAAGAGATGGAGGGAATTGCGGTGTGTTTGCTGACCGAGAAGGAGATGAGAGTTTTCCTTCTGTGTTTCCAGAAAGCTGACCTGGCTGTTGCTCCTCTCACCATTACCTATGTCAGAGAGAAAGTGATTGATTTCTCCAAGCCCTTCATGACGCTGGGAATCAGTATCTTGTACCGGAAGCCCAACGGGACAAACCCCGGCGTTTTCTCCTTTTTAAACCCCCTCTCTCCGGATATTTGGATGTATGTTCTCCTGGCCTGCCTTGGAGTCAGCTGTGTCCTCTTTGTCATCGCCAGGTAAGGCCAGCACGGAGTTTTAGATGCACCCACAGCCTCTCCCCTCGCAGGCGTTGGATGGGCTCTGGACTACAGGGGTATCAAACCATCCTAAGGGGGTTATCCAATCCTAAAACCTTTCTGCACAGTCTTGGTATTTTCTCATCAACACTGCTTTTGTGCATTGCACTGAGGTTTTGCTTTCCCTAAGGGCTGTTCCAAGAGAAATATCCAATGGGATGCATCAGGAGGCACCAGTCCAGCTGAAAAGCAGTTTGTGACTTGCATGTAGGCATTTCCCTTTTCCACTCTCTGTGCACACAGTTCAAAGGCAAAAAACCCAAAAGGTGAACCTGGTTTTGCTGGAGGTCCAACCTTAGAGGTCTCTTCTGACCAAAATGGTTCTGGGAATTGGAGGAGGAGAGGTCAGGGGTTAATTTCCCAGGGGTGGCCTGAGGTGAAGGAGGAGTTTGTCCCTCCCTGGCAGCTGTGGGGCTGTGTACAATTACTCATGGCTTCCCACAGGCTCCTGCAGTGCCTCACTGTAGCATAAATAATAACTCTACTGTACACAACCGTGATCTCAGTCATGACTAATCTTAAATCTGCTCCACTCTGGAAGACTGACTCTCCTGCAGTTGTGTGCCAGGACTGAAAACATCCCCCAGCCCTTTTCACCTCAGAACAGTGGAAGGGAACACAAACGCCTTCCTTGAGCCGATGCTTGGAAGCAGTGCCTGCTTAGATTCAGCTGCATGGGCTGAAGAAGTGAAATTGTGTTCATGTTAATTTAGATTTATACATTTTAAGCTAAGCTGTTCTTGCAACCCATATCAAGACCTGTCCATGTCCCCAAATACATAAAGGTTTCTGTAGGATTTGCAAAGTGTTTCAGCAAATATTGGTTGATTTTAATATTCCCAGAAACCATCCGCTTCCTAGCACTGTCACAGTAAATTAAATGGTTAACCACATTTTGACATCAGTTCCTGGAAAACAAATACTTGGGAGTAATTTGCACAGACTGGTATAATCCTCCTGTCATTTCTTTCAATTTTTCAGGAGCTGAATAATTTCTCATTTATCTCTGAGCCTTCCTCAGGCCTGTCATTGTTACATTAATTTTTAAACTCAAACGCCGAAGTTTTTATCACGATGAAGGGTTGCAGACTGGCAAAGATCTGTTCCAAGTACGCTGCCAGTGGATGAACGAGGTGTTTCCTGCCAAAATTTCCCTTTCTGCTAATGCCATGTCAGCTGTGCTGTTACGTCAATGAAGGTAGAGCCAAGCAGCTGAGTCAATAATGTCACACAGACCCTGTGGAGAAAGGCGCTCGGGTGACCTTGAGCATCTCACCTTGATCAGAAAGCTCAGCACAGCTGCTGCTGAACAGGGGGGAAAACCAGGGGGAAAAAGGCCAGGAAAACAGAAGGTCTGAGCAGTGATTGCTGCTGAACTGTAAACCAGAGCTCAGCGCAGCAATAGGAACACGACAAGAAAATCAGCTTCTGTTTTGAGGTGAAAAAGAGACATACACCCTACTAATACACTGAGATATGTACCCAGGGCTAGGAAAACCTTCCCAGTCTGGAAGACAGGGCTTTGCTGCCAGAATTTCATGGCCACTTTCTAGCAATGGCCCTTTTACTCTTTCTGTGACGGAGACACTTGTATGCAGCTCACTGAACGTGGTGGTTTTCTGAAACCCTGCAAAATCCCAGCCCTGGGCTTCCCAGGCAGGTCAGGCAGAGGGATTTATTCTTCTTCCTGCCCTGTGTGAACACTGTGGGGGGAACCCTTCACTCCTAGGGCTGTTGGCAACATACTGGTCCTAATGGGGGTCTCTTGCTGAGGATGTGTTTCCCTCTGTGTGCATGAACTGAGCTGGGAACAATCTGGTCACTCCACAGCACCTGCTTCCATTGTTCCAGCAGGATCTGAAACATCTAACTTGGGAATTGCTTTTCTTTTGACGGGTGCATGCAGAACTGTTGTAACTTGAACCTGAAAACTTTGTCTTTTGTTATGACTTTTGATACTCTCGTTCTGGGTATTGTGCAGCTGATGGCATCCTAAGCTACATCCTCTCCCAATTAACGGGTTCATTATTACCAGACTTCATTACTTCAGCTAAGCAAGGCACTCCGCTTGCAACCGTGCATAAATTCAATGCTTAATTATATTGTTGCAACAGTAATTAGAATGTGTTGGGTGAGGCTGTCAATTAAAGCTGCATTGACACACTCCATGAGGAAGCCGCAGCAGGTACCCTGAGGAGAAGCAGCCCTCGGGGTGTTCCTGCTGGGTGTGTGCTTAGCCCAGATTTCCTCCAGAGCATCCCTCTGCAGCTCCCTCCCTGTAGGGCCCACCCGGATGCCACTGTGGGAGCAGTGGCAGCTCCCAAAGTCTCCCAAAGCTGGGACAGCAGCGTGCTCAGAACGTCCAGGCTGTGGGGCTGGTCCCTGAGTGAGACCCCATGATCCTGGTGGGTCCCTGCCAGCTCAGAATATCCAGTGATTCTGGGAATGATGGGCAGCTGCTGCTGCTGCTGCTGCAGGGAGAGCATGTCCAGCACCCACAGACAGCGAGCGGTGCTGCCCCGAGAGGGCGGCTGCTCCTTCCTTATTCCCAAAACGCATGCCAGGAGCAGCCCCGTGGTGCCCTGTGAGTGGGGCAAAGAGCCACGGGGCTGTGGCAGGGAGGAGAGGAGAGGGGAGGGGAGAGGAGGAGGAGCAGCCCCTTGTCAGGCCCAGGAGTACACCATCCATCGCTCCACAGCTGCTCCACAGCTGGCACAGGGTGGTGCCGATGTCCGGGGGACACCCTTCACCCCAGGCTGTCCTGTGCCAGATGTCCTGGGGACACCCTTCACCCCAGGCTGTCCTGTGCCAGATGTCCTGGGGACACCCTTCACTCCAGGCTGTCCTGTGGCAGATGTCCTGGGGACACCCTTCACTCCAGGCTGTCCTGTGCCAGATGTCCTGGGGACACCCTTCACTCCAGGCTGTCCTGTGCTGGATATCCTAGGACAGCCCTTCACCCCAGGCTGTCCTGTGCTGGATGTCCCAGGACAGCCCCCCAGGCCAGGCTGTCCTTTCTCAGATGTCCCAGGACAGCCCCCCAGGCCAGGCTGTCCTTTCTCAGATGTCCCAGGACAGCCCCCCAGGCCAGGCTGTCCCGTTCCCTGCGTGGCGCCGTGCCGGGGTGCGCCGCTCAGCAGGTTTGCTGTGTGTCCTCTGCTCGATGTTTACAGACTGTTTCTGTTGACTGCCACAGGTTTACACCATACGAGTGGTATAACCCCCACCCGTGCAACCCAGACTCAGATGTGGTGGAAAACAATTTTACTTTACTAAATAGTTTCTGGTTTGGAGTTGGAGCTCTCATGCAGCAAGGTACACCGGTTACACTTCGTTCTCGCACACGTCCCACAGTCTGCTCAAGGGCTTCTGTGCTGGTAAACTCCACCCTCTGTAAATGCAGCATGTACTGTAAAACCTGATCTGCACACTCAGAGTAGCACAAGGGAGCAAAGCCACGTGCCACTGCCACAGGGGAACCCTGCAACCCAGGCCAGGAGGAAGGAGGGCAAGCGTCTGAGAGAAAGGGGAGCAGACAGGCCCACACGGGAGTTCTGCAGCTGAAGTGGAAGTTAATGGCAAGAGGGATATGAAGTGCTTCGTGCTGAAGTTGAGTTTATTGGTCTAAGAGGTTTGGCAACAGGAAAATGTTGGGCTCCCTCCCAACACAAACAGCCTTGGCTGCCCTAGGAGAACTGTTCCAGCTGCCAAACAAGGAAAGATGCTCTTTCTCCAGAAGGGCTGTTGAGCTTGTAGGCGCTTGTCAAACACGTTGTTTAAAACCAACACCAAACCCTTGTTTCCTATGGCTTTTCTGCAGGTACGAGTCCCATCTTTCTGTAAATGCATCCAACCCTAGAAGCCTTAACTTAAGCGAGTCACAAGCCCCCCGTCGCTGATGATTTTGGAAACAGCTGACATTTTACTCAGATGCCAAGGAGGGGCAGTGAACCTTACTCCATGTGGGAAGTCAAATAGATCTGTGCTCTAAACACATTTGTTTACGGCATTTACGTTCTAAGGTTTCTAATTAAATCACTTTTCACCAAAACTGGGGCCCACTGAAAAGAGAGAAAAAGCTTTCTGACAAACATTTCAAGTTGAATCAAAGCTGAACAAAAAAGACCCTGCCCCACGACAACCAAAAAGGCAGAGCCCAGCAGTACCTTGGTATTAAATTCCTAAACATTTAAGTAAGGAATGTAAAACCATCTCTGCATTCATAAAGGTACACTTTATTCTTCCCTCTTTAACAGATATGAGTAGCAGTAAAGAAAAAAAAATTAAAGAGGATTCTTTTCCTAGATATGGTAGAGAATAAAGTTTGTATTGACCTAAGATGCACTTCCTTTTAGTGGTGCATCACTGCATTGAGAGGATATAGAGCTTCCCCACAGAAATTGCTTTGAAGGAGGTTGGATGAAAGAAGAGCATTTCTGCTTTGTTTTGGAGCTTCTTTGTTTTGTTTTCCTTCCAATTTCTCAGTAAAACACAGGCTGAGGTTTTACAGTATGAGGCAGGTGTGTGTATCTAACTGTGGTTGCCCTGTGTGTGAAAGTGCCCCAGGATTTTGTGTTTCCTGTCCTGCCTTTTTTGGAGTTTACCATCATCCACAGCAAACTGTGGGATGCAGTGTCTGCTCGTTACCACTACCTTGGGTACATGACAGTCAGCCCCAACCAGACTCTGCTTGTCTTTTAAGGAGATTCAAAACCAAACAAAAGAAAGAGAGAAAAAGAAAGAAAGAAAGGAAAAAAAAACCAACCAAAAACATTTGTAAGGCAACACAAATGTTTCCATGTGCAAACTTGTGGTGTGATTGTCTGTGCATCATGGTCACGTGAAGAGTTTGGACATGATGTGAGTGGTGGTGAAAGTCTGGGTCTAGCGTTGCGCTCCTCCTCCTTGGCAGCAGCTGCTCGTTATGCTTGACTGGAAGCCACTTGTGATTAAATTTTAAAATGTGATGATCAGACTTTCTCTTTTCTACAGAGCGTGAGCAAAGTCTGGATCAGGATTGGCTGTCATGTCTGCCATAAAAAGGCACTAGAGAGACTTCAGCAAGTATTGTCTCTGCCCCCGAGTCTTGCTGGCAACATTTTGATTTAGATGCTGCTTCCCCTGTTTTCCCCTGGAAGTCTCAGATGTGTTATGCATCCTCTGAAAGCATCCAAACAGGGCGCATTTCATCCAATCCACCCAGGGAAGCTGTCACTGTCAGAAAGGAGAGCTGTCCCTCAGAGCCCGGCTCAGCCAGGAACGGGGCAGGCGGAGCAGCCGGAGCAGAGAGTGCCAGGCTGGAGCGGGGGGGATGGAGCAGATCCCGGGCTGATCCCACAGTGGGTGCAGCAGGGAGGGGGGGATTCTGCCCCTGTGCCCCCCTCAGGTGAGACCCCACCTGCAGAGCTGCCCCAGCCCTGGGGCCAACAGCAGGAGGACCTGGAGCTGCTGCAGAGAGTCCAGAGGAGGCCCCGGAGCTGCTCCAGGGCTGGAGCCCCTCTGCTCTGGAGCCAGGCTGGGAGAGCTGGGAGTGCTCACCTGGAGAGGAGAAGGTTCCAGGGAGAGCTCAGAGCCCCTTGCAGGGCATAAAGGGGCTCCAGGAGAGCTGGAGAGGGACTGGGGACAAGGGATGGAGGGACAGGACACAGGGAATGGACTCAGACTGACAGAGTAGGTTTAGATTTGATATTAGGAAGGAATTGTTCCCTGGGAGGGTGGGGAGGCCCTGGCACAGGGTACCCAGAGAAGTTGTAGGTGCCTCTGGATCCCTGGAAGTGTCCAAGGCCAGGTTAGATGTGGCTTGGAGCAACATGAGAAGGTGTCCTTGCCCATAGCAAGGGTGGCACTGGGTGATCTTTAAGGTCCCTTCCAGCACAGGCCACTCTATTATTCTAAGATAAACCAATGGATTTTGCTGGAAACGAGATGAACACTGCAATAACCATAGGAAAAAACAAGATTCTGCCCCACTCAGCTCAGCCAGGAGCAGGGCTTGCTCTCACCTCACCAGAGCAGTCACTCAGTGCAGAATTACCAGGATGGTCAGAGCCCAGTGAACTGAACACGCTCTTTCCCACAAACAACGTTTGCTGCAGGAAATCACAGGAGCTTTGGCATCTCACCCCACAAACAGCACTCAGGGATTTTCCATCCCCTCCTGAGCAGTGCTGGCACGTTCCATGTGCGTGGCACAGCATCAGGGGCCAAGTGCAGGAATTCCATTTGTGTGGCTGCCGAAGCTTAGAAGCAAGAATTCCTTCAGGATGACCTGAATCAGCACAGCTTTTACAGTTCTACCCCAGCTTAGACACAGAGAGCAAAGAGGAAATACTTCATCGTATTAAAAACCAATCTAAGCTGAAAAGCAAGGAAGTACAGCAGAAACCCAAACACAAACCCAGACAGAGCTACAGCTCTGGAAACAACTCCATTTGGACTGGAAAATTTCAAGTGAGAGTTTTTGCCTTCAGACTGCTCTCTCTGTTTGGCAGTTCTGTCAACACACTCCAACCCTTGGGCTAAGCTTAGCTCTGACCTTTAAGAGAAACAGCTCTGTGTTTACAAAGCCAGCTCCAATCTGTTTGCTGGTTGGTGGGGAAGGTTTTACCCTTTCGGTCTCTGCCCCAAAAGTCACAATCAGAGATTTTGCAAAGTCTAAAAACCTTCTCTGTAACAATGTAAAAATTCTTGCAGAACTCATTGAATAAGCTGGGGAGACATAATATGTCAACATGTTTTTCCAGTAATAAAAATACGTTTGTCACATCAAAAGCTTTAGCCCTGAGCACTCTGTTCGCAGGCACTTAGGTATTTTCTTAAGTCCATCCCTCATCAACCAAATAATTATGCAAAAACTTAACTTTGAAGTCAAAAGCACTCAGGTGGCAGCCTAAGAGCTTTGCTAAACCAGACCCTCGAATCCCACAATATGGACAGAATTCAGTGGGGATGGCCCCCCAGTAAAAGAGCAGAAAATTTGCCTCAGAGTGCTTAGAAACACCAGTATCTCTGTGGCTGAAACAGAGGTTATCTGAGCTGCCTGGAAGCCATTTCAGTGCAGGTAACACTTGCTGCTCTGTGGGGATTCATGGCAATGGCAGACACCTGCTAAAACCTGTTCAGCAATAATGAGTGTCCAAAACTTTGCATCGCCCGAGGATCCCAGGGACGTGTCCATCGACCCTCTGATTTTTCAGATGTGAAGCACACATTGCCGGAAGGGTTTCCTGGGAGCTGAGCTGAGGTTCACCGGAGGTCACTGGAGCTGCATTGATCTCCCTGTTGGTGCTGAGATGTGTCAATAGGATGCACAGGGCAGGCTCCTCCTGTGAGGTAATTCTGTCAGGTAGCTGTGAGCAGAAGAGCGTTTGCTAAAGAGCTCTGGTTACAGAATTGATTGCAGTGTACAGGCACAAAGGGACTCCAGGAGCAGACAAAAATACCAGAGTAGCTTGCTGGGGGTGTACAAGATTATTATCACAAGGATGGTTAGCTCAGAGAGGTAAGGGGGCTTAGACCCGAGGATAATTCCATTTGTCATGTATCATGGCACACATCCCCTTCCCAGTGTGTTACCATTATAAATGTCAGCTGTGCATCTGTGAGATTATTGTTGAAATCATTTTATCATGCTACAGCTCATAAAAGCATTCTGTGCCTAAAACCAGGCTGTGCTACCAGGAAAGCCTCATTTTAATACGATTGTTCTGATGGTGTTGTAACAGGATCAGAGCTGATGCCCAAAGCTCTTTCCACCAGAATAGTTGGAGGAATATGGTGGTTTTTCACCTTAATCATAATCTCATCCTATACTGCCAACCTGGCTGCCTTCCTGACCGTGGAGAGGATGGAGTCTCCCATCGACTCGGCGGATGACCTGGCAAAGCAAACCAAGATAGAGTACGGGGCTGTCAGAGACGGATCCACCATGACCTTCTTCAAGGTAAGGCAGCCCCGGGCAGCCGCGGGCCGGAGCCGCTCCCGGCGCTCCAGCGGGGCCGGGAGGCGGAGCCGCAGCATCCCGAGGGATGGGAGGGGGAGGTGAATCACCAGGTACCCCGGCCACGGTGGATCCTGCAGCAACAGGAATGTAAAACCCGGCAGGTTTCCCCCGGGACTCACGGAAAACCAGCCTGGCATTGAACCTCAGTGAGGGGTAAACCCATCTGCCTCTGCTGGGAGCCAGGGCATGGACACGGGGACATTCTCCTCCAGCTGGGATCTTAGATTTACTTCCAGCCACTTCACTAAAAAGCCTCTGAAAGTCACGTTTGCACCATGATGATTCTGCAGGAAAATGCGCGTTTGTTTGTCCTTTTTTAATGCTCCATGGTTAATATTACCCAGACAGGTACACAGGGGCCACACAGACACCTGAACACATCTGCAAGTGAAAGAGTTTTCTGTGGCTAATTGTTTGGTAGAGAGCTGTGATAATTGGGGGTGGTGGTGGTGGTGGTGGTGGTGGTGGTGTGGTGTTTCTTAATTATTAGTATTAATTACATACAAAATGGATAATCTCATAAAATGTCAGTGTAAAAGCCGACAAGCTATAAATACAGGATACATGCACAAAACTCCTCTGACAGTCAGAACTAATTAGCAGCTTCATCAGCAGTCTCAGCAGGGAAGTCAGGCTCAGGATGAGCCTGGATCAGGCTTTTCCCTGTGGCATCTGAGGATGGTGTTTATGGAGTCCCACACACAGAGCCTTTGAAGGGGATGAGTCTGAGGGAGCAGCAGTGGGGCAGAACAACATCTGTGCCTTGCAGAGCTGCCCCAGCCTGACCCTGCCTGCCTCAGCCACGAGCCTTCAGAGGGATAATGCTCACCCAGAATGTTTCAGTTACGAGAGATCTGAGGGTCCAGAGGGAGCCACACAGAGGATTTGGGCTCTGGAGCATTTCTGATGAGGAGAGGCTGTGGGAGCTGGGCCTAGGCAGTGTGGGGAAGGGGAGGCTGAGAGGGGATCCCATCAGCCCACACAAAAATCCCATCAATCCACATAAATATCCCATCCATCCACACAAATATCCCTGAGGGCTGTCAGAAGATGGTGCCAGGCTCATGGTGCCAGGCTCTGCTCAGTGGCCATGAACTGAAACACGAGTTCCAGCCCAGCCTGAGGAAGAACTTCTGTCCATGGAGGGGGCAGAGCCCTGGAACGGCTGCCCAGGGAGGGGCTGGAGTCTCCATCTCTGGAGACATCCCAAAAATCCCAGATTCCTGTGTCACCTGCCCCAGGTGACCCTGCCTTTGGCAGGAGGGTTGGACTGGGGGATCCCCAGAGGCCTTTTCCAACCTCAACCGTCCTGGAATTCTGGGATTCTGCGTAGTCTGTCCCTGCTGGTGCTGCCAAGGGTGAACTGCCCCTGCCAAGGCTGAACAAAAATGATTCCTTGCTGCAAGAAAGACACCAACCACAGCATTTTGCTATAGTCAGCTCCTGAAATGATGAGTTGACATTTCCACTGAGATGGAAACTACCATGGAGATATTGCAGTAGGGCAAGCTCTAGATTCTCCTCTGGCTCTTCCATGCCCAAGGATGCCATTGATATTCTGAAGTCAAATTTAGCTTCAGAGAAAATCTCCAAAACCTGTTGCATGCCTGCATTTTTAGAGGAAATAGGTCCTGAAGCTGAACATGAGAAGCTCAGAACAAATTTCCTAGAGCTGTTTTCAGTTTTACACTGATTTCTTTTTGCACCATTAATCCTGCAGGCAGAAATATGTTGGCTTAAAAGCATGTAAGCTTCTAAAAGAAAACCTTCAGACAAGGTGGTTAAATATTTATGCACTACATGTGCCAGCTTGCTTGTGCCTGAAGTACACGTGCAAAGAAGCACAGGGGAAGGACAGAAACTGGGGATGGATTCCTTGGCAGAGAGACACAGTGAAAATGCATGAAAAATGCAATGTATCACACTCAGAGTTTTATCAAAGGTGTTACGATTTTAATTATGGAAGCACCTCCAGATGCTCACAAGATTAGGAGTTCTTTGTCCTGCTCAAAACTTGAAATTAAAAAATCCTGGAGTAGCTCTCTGTACAAAACAAGCTACTTCTTTCTGCAAAGGAAGGCTCTGACCTTGCCTCCCTCGGACTGTGAAATCCTGTATCTACTCGAGCTAAATAAACACAGACATCCCAGGGAGTGGCCTGGGAATTGGGAGAAGGCAGCAGGAGGGAATTCAGGCAGCAGTTCCTGCCTTCCCGCACTCCACCCAGGGTACAGCACAGTCAAAGCGCCTTTGCCGTAACATTCCGTTCGCTGCCTCTTTTCTGGAGCTGTCCCGTCCCCGAGAGTGCTGAAGTGCTGGGAGCAGGGAGAGGGAAAGGAGGGATCAGCCCCGCGGGCTGCGGCAGCAGCCGAAACACCCGGAGGGAGCGAGGCGCAGGGCTGGGGTCCCTGGGAAGGGTCATTACCTCAAGTGCTGTCTGTGCTGAAGATGAGATTTGTCAAATCAAATAGTGCTAAAGCCAAGGACTGCCGAGAGAAACGGGTTTTTTCAGACCAACATTTTCTGAGGCAAACCACCACGTGCTGGGCTTTCCTCGCTGTGGAGGGGGCAGGAACAAAGGAGTGACATGCAGGACACAAGGGGCAAAGCCCAGATCCCCCTGGTTTTCAGGAAAAGGCTTTCTGGAGACATCAGGATGAGAAAAAATTCTGGCACAAAGCAGACTCTAAAGAGCTTTGATTTAGGACTTTGTGCTCAAAGTAGCAGCAGGAAGCCCCTGCAAGATGAGATTACACAGTGTTACTGCTGGATGGGATGGAGATGGGGAAGCATATGAGAAAAGCAAGGTACTCCCACTGCTTTTCTGAAAACTCCATTTGCATCTATTCAAGCTGACATCACTTTTAGTTAGTGGTGCCTATAATGCATGTGCTAACAGTTGTGATTACCCACTGGTTTTTAATGCCTAGCACCAGGGTTCTTGTTGCAGTAGTTTCCCTAGAAAAAAAAAAAATAATTCTCAAGATGAAATATCTTCCAAGGCAGTTTCTGCAGTGACTTTTAGCCAGAATGTGGGGGGAATGAAAACAAAAGCAATTGAAATTATTTGAGGGGGGAAATGGAGTTCTGACTTTGAAAGGAACCTCGAAATCAGCCTCCTCCCTGTGTAGAGCTCCCAGATCTGGCCAGAGCAGATGAAATTACCTTGAAAACAGGGCCTGGGCAGCCCGGGACAGCTAAGCCTTGTAGGAGGGCAAGCCAGCAGCATCCCAGGCAGCATTGCCCATCTGTGGGAATGGCCAAATCTGGGAGAAGTCCAGCTGAAGGCAAGATGTTTCCCATCCACGAGCAGTGACACACATTTATTTCCCTAGACTGCTGCCCTGCTCTGTTTCCAGCACATCCATAAATCTTCCACTGCTTTCTTGCCCCTCCATGACAACAGGTCTTAATCCTGTGTTGCAGCTCGTGCCAGCTCCTGCCTTCTGAAGTGCAGACATGTTTCCACTGAAATTAATGAAAATTCAAAGGCCACAATTTGGCACAGGATCTCTCCCGAAAAAAAATGGGAGCTGGCAAGTTGAGAAGCCAAGATCTTTCTTGCAAACTCTTCTGAATAAGGAATACATCCTTCCACTAAATTCCCTGTCAGACTCAGTCTAGTGCATAAACATAGCATCAATTTCAAAAATATTCCCAACTGAGCTATAAAAATTTCTACTTGTGAGGAGCCACTTAACCACCTTCAGAGTCTAGAGGTATCCTGTGGCTCACCAAACAGAGGTGGAATTCAGGTGGCACTCACAGATAGTGAATTTACAGGTGAGGCATATTAACATTTAAAGCTCAAAGAACCAGAAAATCAGCTTCTCACAGGAATGCCCCCGAAGCTGGTGTTTCACACTGAGCCTGGAATCAGCTGAGATGGCTGTAAACCAGAGACAGGGCCTGAGGGACCGAGGAGACACTGCCCCTAACCCTGTGGCAAAGGGATCACGTCCTTAAGGCTGATTGCAATGGGAAGTGCAAAGCAGGAGTTTATTTGGTTTGTTTCTCAAACTTTATCCCTGAAGTACATGACTTCCAGGCAGGTGATATGAACACAGCAGAGGCAGACAATGCTTTGTTCATCACCAGGCCCTTGGAGCAGTGGGTGTGGGAGCAGGGTGTCCGAGGGCAGCAGTGCCCAGCTGCAGTGGGTCAGCTGCCTGTGTGCTACAATCCATGGAACAGCACTGGTGTGGAAAACCTCAGAGCACTTCACAGCCAGGCCAGCAATGAAGTTCCTGGCACTGAAAAGAAAGAGAGGAACAACACGAGATTCCTCAGCATAAAGCCCAGTAAGAGGGAAATGCTGCTGAAGGCAAACCCTGCCACCGATTCCCTGTCGCTCTGGCTGTGGTCCTGGCACTGAGGCTGGGGAGGCTGGGGAGGCTGGGGAGGCTGGGGAGCACTTGGCAGGGCCAGTCGGGGTGCTGGTGTGATTCCATGCCTCCTTGTCCCTGCACAGAAATCCAAAATCTCCACGTACGAGAAGATGTGGGCGTTCATGAGCAGCAGGCAGCAGACGGCGCTGGTGAAGAACAACGACGAGGGCATCCAGCGCGTGCTCACCACCGACTACGCCCTGCTCATGGAGTCCACCAGCATCGAGTACGTGACCCAGAGGAACTGCAACCTCACCCAGATCGGGGGGCTCATCGACTCCAAGGGCTACGGCGTGGGCACACCCATCGGTAAGAGGCCCTCAGGTGATCCCAGCCAGTCCTGGCATCTCGGAAACAGGGCACAGGCAACGGCTTCACACTGACAAAGCCAGTGTGAGATGGGATGCCGGGAAGGAATCCTGGGAGGGTGGGGAGGCCCTGGCACAGGGTGCCCAGAGAAGCTGAGGCTGCCCCTGGATCCCTGGAAGTGTCCAAGGCCAGGCTGGAGCAATCTGGGATAGTGGAAGGTGTCCCTGCCCTGGAAGGACTTTAATCTCCCTTCCCACCCAAACCATTCCGGGATTCTGTATGTAGCGCAGAGAAAACTGCTTATTCAAAACACTGAAATCCCTGAAACGCCTTGCAGCTGATCCTCACGGTTCTTAGGTGTTGCTCTGAGGTCATGGAGTAAATCAGAAATTCANCCAGATCGGGGGGCTCATCGACTCCAAGGGCTACGGCGTGGGCACACCCATCGGTAAGAGGCCCTCAGGTGATCCCAGCCAGTCCTGGCATCTCGGAAACAGGGCACAGGCAACGGCTTCACACTGACAAAGCCAGTGTGAGATGGGATGCCGGGAAGGAATCCTGGGAGGGTGGGGAGGCCCTGGCACAGGGTGCCCAGAGAAGCTGAGGCTGCCCCTGGATCCCTGGAAGTGTCCAAGGCCAGGCTGGAGCAATCTGGGATAGTGGAAGGTGTCCCTGCCCTGGAAGGACTTTAATCTCCCTTCCCACCCAAACCATTCCGGGATTCTGTATGTAGCGCAGAGAAAACTGCTTATTCAAAACACTGAAATCCCTGAAACGCCTTGCAGCTGATCCTCACGGTTCTTAGGTGTTGCTCTGAGGTCATGGAGTAAATCAGAAATTCATCTCTTTTAATGCAGAGCTTTAAGACTCCCAATCTCTCTGAACTCTCTCTAGTAGACCTTTTCCAGCATGTCCAGTGCCCTTTCTGAGATCTTCTAATTGTAGAGCATTAAAAATTGTGTCAGATTTTTGTGCTGTGCACTTGTGAACAATTGGCACTGAGGAGCCAGGTTTTGTCCCCTGTTCACAGAATTATGGAACAACAGAAGGGTTTGGGTTGGAAAGAATCTCAAAGCCCATCCAGTGCCACTCCCTGCCACACTTCCCACTATCCCAGGTTGCTCTAAGCCGTGTCCAACTGGGGATTGGTTCATCCACTGCTTGGCAGAGCAGATATAAATAAGGGAGGAACACCTCTGCACTTGGAACTGTCATTCTTTGTGGTGCTGAGCACCGCAGACACATTGTCACAGACGTGACATCCCAAGTATATTTTTCCACTGGCTGTGTGAGAACAGCCTTGGCACCCCGAGGAAAGTGATACAAAAGCTAAAATCCCCAAGAATGACAAACTCGTGGCAAGAGTTTCCTTGCGGTTATAAAGCTGCCACACTTTAAACCAAGAACAATGAAGGAATAATTGGAACAGATGGCAGTCCTCAGAGACAGTGCAGCCATTGGAATGCAGCTGTGAAATATATTTATAAAATGTTTCTTGTATCAGAAGTGCACTTCATTTTTTTCTTAAGGAAAACCTGCAAAATTCAGGGGAATAGATATCCCCAAGCACTGTGGAATAATCCAGTACCATCAAGCACCACATAAACAACTGATTTCATAAACAAGATAAACCTGCCACCGTTCAGAGGGACCCCCAAGGCTCTGTTATTTCTCTCAGTGTATTCAAGACTATTGATTGCAGAGGCGGTATGGAAAACAAACCAAAAAAAAACCACAAAAAAGACAAAAAAGGCTTGTCTGTGACCCTTAACACCACATTCTCAGCAAGGCTTAACTGGCCTGCAGGAGAATGTAAAACCACAGGGCATTTGCTACAGCAAAGGAATGCCTGGCACTGCAGAATTTCCAGTGA
This sequence comes from Notiomystis cincta, assembly GCA_013398075.1. Lineage (NCBI taxonomy): Eukaryota > Metazoa > Chordata > Aves > Passeriformes > Notiomystidae > Notiomystis > Notiomystis cincta. The sequence goes on from VZRX01004707.1 coordinate 22,485, forward strand.
AGATGGCACCTTATGGCTCCCAAAGAAACAGGGAGGAGAACTCCTGAATCCAGAAAATGTATTATTTTATCAGTGCATCTTCTGCAAGTAAAATACAGCAGTTACAGGCACCAGGAGGAATTTCTCCATGGAAAGGGTGTCCAGGCACTGGCAGGGCTGCCCAGGGAGGTTTGGAGTGCCCATCCCTGGAGGTGTCCTGGGCAGGCCTAGATGTGGCACTCAGAGCTCTGGGCTGGGAACAAGGTGGGCACTGGGCACAGCCTGGACTCAGTGCTCTCAGTTCCTTTCCACCCTCAATGATTCTGGGATTCTGTGAGGTGCAGGTTTAACTCCAGGATCAGTGCCAGTGCTGATGCAGGTAATTCTAGCACTAGAGCTATTCTCAGTTCCTTGGGAGACTGCTGAGAAAGTAGATAAATGCATTTCTTGGCCTAAGAGGTTTGTTAATAGCTCAGAGGCCATCGCTAATGTGCTGAATATTCAAAGAGGTGTGGAGAGGGATTTGTGGGTGGTGCTAGAGCTCACCAATAAACCACCACCGGTGCAGCTCTCTAGGCACTCCTGACACACTCTAAAAGCCCGTGCAGAAATGTGGAGGTGCCTCTTACCCTCCAGATGAATTGTGGTAATCCTGATGGTGACATAAACACCACAAGAAAGAATGAACAGCCCCACAAATCCTGTGTTGTGACTCTGGCTGCTTCACTTTACCTCCTAGCTGTGTCCTTCCAGACAGGGAGAATGGATGAGTGCTGCAGCCTTACACATTGCAGGGGACAAATCTCTCCTAAGGCACACACAATTCTGCTCTCTCTTCTGCGAGGCACCACTGTTTTCAGTGGCAGTAATTCACTTCTCCCTGCAAAGCCAGTTTTGGGAGGTGTTTCTGGCCTGTTTTCTGTGCTGTTATTTTTGGTCTTTAACAGCAAGCACACAAATCATCCATTCTTACAGCAGGCACGTTTTCCTCTCCGAGCTGGCTGCCTCCAGCAGTGCTGGTCTCTGGCTTCCCAGATGGATTTGGGATAGTCTGACACATGTCTCCTGGCAGCTGTGGGCACAGCATGGCCCAGTGCTGGCAGTGCTCTGCCCCAGCAGCAGCTGAGTGTTGGCACAACAAATGAGGAACTGCAATGCTCCCCACGCTGGTTCTCCTCAGACAGGGCTGGGGGATGAAGGAGATGGAGAGCAAAGAGGGGGATGTGTGTTCATGGGACAAGTGTTTTTAACAATGTCCTGCACAGCAAAAGGAGGAGGACAACCAAAGCCGTGAGGCTGAATTTCCAAGGCTACTTCTGTGCATAAGGACTCAGGAGTGGTGCCTCAGTGAGATTTTTCTGAAGTGCCACATGATCCCTGGAATTCTGGCACACAATCTGCCTTAAGGCTCGGTTTGCCTTGATGGGGTTGAGTTTGCAACACCTGTAATGTGAAGCAAAATGTGAATTTTGGTGAAATGGCAGTTGAAGAAAATCTGAGAATTACAGAATCACAGAATCACAGAATGGCCTGCACTGGGAGGGATCTTAAAGCCCATCCAGTGCCACCCCTGCCATGGACAGGGACACCTCCCACGAGACCTGGCCATGGACCATTCCAGGGATCCAGGGGCAGCCACAGCTTCTCTGGGCACCCTGTGCCAGGGCCTCCCCACGCTCACAGGGAGGAATTTCTTCCCAGTATCCCATCTATCCCAGCCATTCCCTGTGCCCTGTCCCACCATGTCTTATTAATGTGCTGCTAAAGGAGGGGAAAGGGTGGGCAGGAGCAGCTGCATGGACAGGGGGCTTTCAGCTCTGCATGTCAGCCCAGGCTGTGAATGTTTCCAGCTGCAGGGAGTCCAGCAGGGTTTGGGAGCATCCATGTGCCTTTGGAGCCAAACAGCCTCTCACAGAATCACAGAACCACTCTTGCAAGCCTCTCCTCCTTGCTATCACAAAATTCTGTTCCCACAAAGGGGGGTGCCTCTCCCAAACACAGGCTGCAGGATTCTGGAAGATGGAGGGGGCGGGCAGAGCGTGTGAGAGCAAATCTGAACAGACAGAGCCACCCAGTGTGACCCCACCCCTCGCCAGACACTGCCCAGGCACATAAAGCTGCAGAGCCCGCACACACATCATTTAGCAAATGATGGCCTGCAAACCAAGAGCATGAAATTGTTGCTATTTTCAGCTTGCAGGGCCGCTATTGTTGCAAATCACAATAAAAAAGACTAGTCCACAGGGTGTTCTTACAATCTGTAGGTAGCTGAGGTGGAGCTGTGGGTGGTGCAGGTGTAAACGAGAAGAGAAAGTATCTGAGTGAGTGTGGAAGCCTCTGAGGCAGCCACTCATTTACAGGCAGCAGGAAAAACCAACAGATGCTGAAGTCAATCGAAGGGATGCAAAGCAGAAATTCTCCAAGAGCGCTCACAGCAATATTCAAATATGATGTGGAGGAATGACTTAGCAAGAAAATCCACTGCCAAGGCTTAAATAAACCTCACTAGGAGACCCTAAAATTCTCATGAATTCTCAAATAACTGCACCAGTGGAGCCTTCTGCTTCTCAGTCCCCAGGGCAGACACCTGCAGAGATTGCCCTTCCCACCTCCAGCCTTTCCAGCTGGAATAATCGCTGCTGCGATAAGGGAAGCTGCCGCCTCCGAGGGTGGCAGCTGCTCCCCGCCAGCACTGCCAGGCCTCGCTGTCCCCTTGCAGGGTCGCCGTACAGGGACAAGATCACCATCGCCATCCTGCAGCTGCAGGAGGAGGGCAAGCTGCACATGATGAAGGAGAAGTGGTGGCGCGGCAACGGCTGCCCCGAGGAGGACAGCAAGGAGGCCAGCGCCCTCGGCGTGGAGAACATCGGCGGCATCTTCATCGTGCTGGCGGCGGGGCTGGTGCTCTCCGTGTTCGTGGCCATCGGCGAGTTCATCTACAAATCGCGCAAGAACAGCGACATCGAGCAGGTGAGGGAGCGCCGCTCCCGCGGGCCGGGCGCTGGGCGCGGCAGGGCTCTGCAGCACCGGCACTGCCTGCCCTCAGCTCCCAGCTTTCCTGCCTCTAGGGACAAAGAATTAGTTCCTAAGAGCAGCCAAGTGCCTCACCCACGGGCCCATTAGTGCTGCTTAGCAGGGCGGTGCAGAACGACGGCAATTAATTCCTCAAACACTTTCTGCTTGAACTTTAGGACTTCAAGCGTAAATTGCATTGGAAAGGAATAAAACACAACCGGGCTGTTGGGGGTTTTATATGGCATTAACACAAGCCCCTTGAGTAACACGGGAAAGCATGTCCAAATCCCAAGTGTCATTCTCCTCTTGCTCTAGAAAGCATCTTTTTTCAGAGCCAGGGGTTTACAAGCTGTGCTAAAGGATGCACTTCAAAGCAGGGACATCTCCTGAGAGGTGATGGATGCCACTGTAAAGGAAGATTATGGAGCCAAAGAAACTCTGGTTATAGCTCCACTGAAGTGTAATGAGCAGTTTAAAAGGGCAGAAGGAAAACAAAGGAAATGCTGTGTGTAAATCACACCTTGAGCGTTAATTAGACTGGTTTGTGAGAAGGGATTGGCCCTTAAAATCGAGTGTAAACACCCCTTTAGAGAACCAGCAGCCCTGTGGAAGAGGCAGGGCATGAGCAGGAACTTGGAGAGTGCCCCTGAAGCTGTCAGCCAGCCCCTCCTGCCCCGGGGCAGTTTGTCCTGGCTCTGTCCCAGACCCTGCTGTGGCCCTGTCTGGCTCGTCTCCAGCAGGACTTTCCCGAGGGACAAGGGGACCCCAATCTGCCGAGCAGGGGGTGGCCCCTGAGTCCCCAGAGGTTCCCATTTCCTCACTCCAGGCTCCCAGACTGGGGCTCCTACCTCGAAGCACGTCGTTCCCTTTGCACTTGGGGGTGGGAAAGGCTGGAGATTTTCCATTTTTCATTTCCCTGTCCCCATCCAAGGTGTCACCCTGCAAGAGTGGTGACAGAAATGCCAGGAGTGGCTGTTGAGGCAAAGGAGCTCCCCGAGGGCAGCAGGGAGGAGTGGGAGGAGAAGGGGACATTTTGAACTCGCTCTGGGAGGTGCAGTTTACATTGAAAGCAGTGTCACTGTCCACAAAAAAGAGGTGCAGCTCATGGAGCAATCCCAGGGCACGTCAATCAACGTATCTCTGGTCTGGGATGAGGCAGAGATAAAGGATTCATGTATTTGCACGTATTGCAGCATTCTAATTAGTACTTTGAGCCCATTTTAGCACAAAATGCATAAAAAATATATTGGTATCTTTGTTTTGTTCATGTCTCGGGAGGGCGTTTAACCAAATACATTTTGGAGAACAGTTGCAGCTTATTAAAATATTTAGCATAATTAAAATGTTTAGTTTAAGTGCTAACACGGTGCAGAATATCCTGGAAACTTTTCAGGAGTCTGTAAAAGGCAGTGCCTCCCTGAAGCCAGGACTGAAGGCGACCCAAAGCTTTAGGCCAGGGGTGTTAATTTACTGAGCAATATGTGGGGTGAATAACACAGAATTTGGGGTTGCACACGCGTGTGCACACACACACACACACACATTTCTGCACCTGCACTGCTGCTGCACAGCAAGGTGCTGCTTAATAATAAGCATCATTAAGTGAGGCAATGTGGCACATCCTGCTTCTTTTCCAGAGGCAATTTCACAGAGAGCACAATACCGGTGATTCCAGTGCTCCTCTCTGGTTTCTCTGGGACTGTGTTCTCTTTTCCTGCTGAAATAAGCAGCTTAGATGGGAAATGCTGTGCAGGGTGTGTTATCACTAAGCTAATCCAAAGCATCGCTGAATACGATCCGTGACTTTTCTGTTTCCATAACTGGAGTCTCTTTTGATTTAAATGGTTTTCGAGTCATGCTCATGCTTGTTTTCAGTTTTGCTTTGTTCATTTATTTACTTTCTCCATTTCTCTTCTCTTGCATGCAAGGCCTTTTGTTTCTTTTACGGACTGCAGTGTAAGCAACCCCACCCGTCCAACTCCACCTCTGGCACCACCTTATCCACGGAGTTAGACTGTGGCAAGTTAATCCGGGAGGAGCGAGGGATCCGAGCCCAGCCCTCGATCCACACGGTGTAGTCAGGCGAGGAGCAAGGTGTGTCCGGGGAGCGGAGAGCAGCGCAGCCAGGCAGGGCTCGGCACTGCCGAGGGTTAACACACGATATAAGCTGACCTAAAGTAAATTGCCAAAGCCCTGAAATCCGGGCAGTTTAAATGCGTGTCGCAGGACGCAATTACACCACCAGCAGGGAGCTCAGCAGAGCGTGGTAGCCTTTCAGAATTATCACAGTCTCTTACTGCAATTGTCACCTTGTCATTTCCTGGGGTAATTCACCTCTTCAGGTAAGAAAAATTATTTACCTCCTTTTCGTCTCCTCCCCAAGCCCGGCCGAACAGCCTCGTTACTGCAAGCAGGGAGGAACACTCAGCTTGGTCTCTGCTGCAAGGGGGCCAGGCAGCTCTGAATTCGGGAACCTCCCCAACACCCTGCAGGGCTCCACTGACTTCCCGAACCCCTGCTACAAGCAGCCAGAGATGTTGAGCTGGCTTCTCGTATTCCCTGTGTCAATATTTAATGAATTTTAATTTCTCCATTTAAAATTCATTACTCAAAGCCTGTAAGTAACTATCATAGCACAAAATCAGACCCATCAGTTAAATTTTATGCCGTGTAGCCATTAAGGACATATTCAACAGGAGCACCCTCAGGCAACACCCGCACAGACCATTAACAGAGCAGCTCCATTGTCTTGTTTGAGCAATTCGTGACGTTCATTTGCAACAGAGAAAACTCCTTTGTGGGAAAATCGGGATATCAATTTATCCCAGACAGCAGAGCCCTGGCACTGCTTTGCATATTGAACCCCTGGTGGGATGTTTTGTGTAGGAGGCTGGCACGGGATGTGTTTTACACCCTGGAAGGACAACACTTGGATTGCCTCCAGCCCTCAGCCAGTGGGGGACTGCCAGGGCAGGGCAGGACGGGCTGGATGTGGTTTTGCCACCAGAAAACACATGTCAACAATTCGAGAGCACAAAGCGCACAGAGAGGCCGGCTCGAGGGACGCCACGAACTGTGGCAAACGCCAGCCACAGTTCCCAAAGCCTTTCACATGCATTTCAGGTAAAACAGTGCCCCGTGAGTTCCTCTCCCCCCCCCGTTCCAGTGCTGACCCTGCTGGCAGCAGGCTGAGCTGGGTTTCTCACAAAGCTCTGCTGCTCGGGGCTCGGCTGCACCAATTCTCCTCTGCTCATCGGGGGTGGGATTTTATGCTCCACTCCAGATGCTGCAAGAAATTGTCTCGCTCAAAATGGTCTCTTAGCTAGTTTGGATGGGGCCCTGAAAGCTTTGGTTCCCCATAAAAGGCTCCTTCTTGCCAGCAAAGACCTGAATTAGGTCCTCTGAATACCTGATTCAAGAAAGCACTTTTTATTTGCAGCTTCCCAGCAGAAGAGACTTAAAACTAATTAAATTGAGCTTCCCTCAGCTCTCAGAGGAGAAGGAAGATGCCTAATGTGTTTATCTCCATCTTTGCTGCACGCAAGAAATCCTCTGGGTCGCAGCTTTTGTACTTGTTCCTTAGATTAGTGCCGGATCCAGAGCGTTTCCGCCACTTGCTGGGTAAACATTTTCCCACCTGTCAGGGAAACAGCTCGCTGACAGAAACTATTTTGGATATTTTTCCTTTTGGGCACAGATAAATCGCTTTTCTTTCAGCACAAGGCGCAGGTCAGTGTCCCAGCTAGGGGTGCAGGAGCAAAATCCTGACTAATCCTGACTTCTGCACTTCCTCCTCTGTCCCTGAGCTGCTGAGGAGCTCTTCCAGGTGAAACCTGCCCCACATCCTTTGGCTTTCACAGTCCCCAGCACTTCAACACAGCACTCTGTGTTTGGGCTGGCAGCTTTATTGTTATTTGGTTGGCTTTGCAAAGTATTAATAAAATGGAACTCAAATGTCTTGTCCCCAGTGGCAGCCCAGCAGCAGAAGCAACAGATTGATAAATCCTGACTACAGCTCCCTTTTTTTTCATTGCTTCTACTTTATTTTATGTTATTTTTTTTTTTTTTTAAATTCTGAATCTGTAATTCTCCTAAAGCTTAGCACAGACCTCTGCATGAAAGTGTAAGGAAGGATTTGGGAGCTTCGTGATTAAGCTTTAGCAGCTGCTGAAACAACCAAAGGGCACAGAGAAAGAGCCCCACATCACACAGAGAGCAGAACCTATTCTCTTTTTAAAGGATGACATTTCCTTTTACACACCATGGCCTGCAGCATTTTGACACTGCCAGAATGAGAAAGTTAGGCTGACTGAAAGCAAAATGTTACATTCATTATTAAGTTGTAAAATCTGTGCCCACTCTGCTCTCGTTCTGGGCAGACTTCAGCAGTGGGAAAAAAAGGGGATTTAGAGCAACCCTTTCAGTCTGGCCACCTGAATACGAGACGAAAGAACAGTATATTACCCTTATAAATGGAATTTTCCTGTCAGCAGCCCCTTTCTGAAGGCTGCTTTGCAGGTGCTGCCCAGAGGGCCATGTCCTTGGCTTCCCCACGGGGGGTGTTCCTCGTCCATGGCTTTCCTGAAAACCCCACACCATTCTGGCTGAGGGGGTGCTCGCTCTGCACCACTTCTCCCAAGAGGAACCCAAAGTCTTCCTGATAATATTTATTACAAAACTCAAAGCAGTTGGAAGCGGAGTCATTGGGCACTCCACATACCAGATATTAAACACCTTCCAGCAATATGTTCTATGAATCTGTCTGCAGATGCAAAATTAACTTCATGGGGCTGTTTTGTGGAGATGAATGTGAAAGGCGTTGTGGTTATTGCACAGTCTGAGTAATAGGAATCCCTTTGGAAAATTAAAGCAGTGGCCTATTAACAAGGCAGTAAAATGCACTCTCTCACCTGCAGAAATCATCCCTGTCTGCACTCTGCAGACAGTCAGGGCTGGGATTAAATACAGCACATTAGGAGGTTAGTGAGAACCACAGGGAAAGAAAAATAAGCCTGATCAATCCTACAAAGGGTTAACAGGATCCTGTCCCTATCCACCACAGAGTTCTGGATCCCCTTTGTAATCCAGCTTTTAAAAACTCAATTAAGGCTGAGATCACAGAGAGCAATAATCCAGGCCAAGTCAGCCACTCAGAGCATTTGGGTTCATTAGTTTGGGAATCAGTGGTGCTTCTCTCTAGAAAAACCTGGAGCAACACAGAAAGAGTGTTCAGAGGATACCTGCTCCTCCTGCTGCTTCCAGAGGGAAGGAATTCCTGTATGATATTGTCAAATGCAGGGTATTTAGAAGCTAATTGCAGCATCAGAGGCCTGGCTGCCACAGCAGGAATTTGAAACCACAGCAGTGCACTGCCCTGGCTGTGTCTATTGACTCTGGGCAGTGGCACGAATTAACAGGAGTTCCATTGACCTCGGAATTGTAGATGAACAAAAACGAAGCACCTCAAAGGAGGAGCATCTCGAGCTATAAATCTGCCACTCTGGGACCTCAGCCTGTGTGCAGCCCAGCCCAGGAGGACGGGGTGGCACACACAGGACACAAAATTCACACCTGCACTGAGGCACTGGGGGCAGGAGCTCGCTGCAGAACCACTCACACACTTTATTCAGTGAAGGTAAGGGCCTTAAAGCTTTGTTCCCCCCTGCTGCCATCACTTGATTTTATATATAAATAATCTATTCACGTATATTTGCACAGATTTTTTTTTTTTTGCAAAGCCAAATACTTCCACTTAAAGTCTCCTTGTGTTTCTTTGTGTTACATGTAATTATTCCAGCTGTGAATTTTAAAAGATGTTTCCACTTACCGCAAATGTCTTTGTTAATGTTGTGATGGTGGGAAGAACAAAGATCTCTTCTTTCTTTCCAAACCATTCAGCTCCCTTATTCTCGTGGTAATTATCTCCTTTCTTCAACACACAATATTTGAAAAGATTCTTACCAAAGAAAAGAAGATTGAGGGCTGGGCTATGTTTTAGAAATGTCTGTTCATTTCATGAGGGAAAAATAACAAAACGACAAAGAAATCTTCAAAGACTCTTCTTTGTTTTCTCCAGCACGTTCATGGGTGTTTGTGACTAAGGTTTAGGGTGTTTAAAACGAGATCTTTTCTCTTTTGAGGTCAGGGGGAAATGACAAAGGGTAAGTTTTGCGATGTGAAGCCACCAAAACGTCCTAAACGCGCCTGCGGGGAATTTCGGAAACACACATAAAGCAGCTTTAGTTGAGTTAAATTCCAGTCAGCTGAAGCTGGGTCAGGCCAAAACCCCCGAGGAGAGCAGTCACTGCTGTTCCTGGGGTTTATTCCCGGCTGGATGTCCTGAGGAGAGCAGTCACTGCTCTTCCTGGGGTTTATTCCCGGCTGGATGTCCTGAGGAGAGCAGTCACTGCTGTTCCTTGGGTTTATTCCCGGCTGGATGTCCTGAGGAGTGCAGTTACCTGCTGTTTCTGGGTTTATTCCCGGCTGGATGTCCTGAGGAGAGCAGTCACTGCTGTTCCTGGGTTTATTCCCGGCTGGATGTCCTGAGGAGAGCAGTCACTGCTGTTCCTGGGGTTATTCCCGGCTGGATGTCCTGAGGAGTGCAGTTACCTGCTGTTCCTGGGGTTATTCCCGGCTGGATGTCCTGAGGAGAGCAGTCACTGCTGTTCCTGGGGTTATTCCCGGCTGGATGTCCTGAGGCGCCCCCTGAGGCCGAGGGAGGCCTAGGCCGCGCTCCGCTCCGGCCGGGAATGGCGGGAAGTGTTTAACACCATCCCCTCTCCCCACAGTGTCTTTCTTTCAACGCCATCATGGAGGAGCTGGGAATTTCCCTGAAGCACCAGAAGAAGCTGAAGAAGAGGTCGAGGACGAAGGGGAAGTCGTCCTTCCCGAGCATTCTGACCTGCCAGCAGCGGCGCACGCTGAGGAAGGAAACCATGGCGTGAGCGGGGCCACCCTGCCTGAGGGGACAGAGGGCACTGCTGGCCCGGGGACACGAGCTCCCCGTCCTCAGAGGCTCTCTGTGCTTTCCCTTCGTGATCTACAGGTACAGCAGCTGAAATGTCGCCTAGACTGGTGTACTACTGATCCTCCGGGACGCACCTGGCTCTTGCTCAGGGCCGGATTCCTCTGCTCACCTGGTCTGCATCTCTGTCCCCTCCCCGTGCATCGCTGTATGTGCTTTCTAAATAAATAAATAAACGACAGACAGGGTTCTTTTTTCCAAGAGTCTGGGAGTGAACCTTTTCTTTTCCCTTCTGAAGCAAAGATTGCAGCTCTGCTGAGCGTAGTTGTTCAGACACTGGGCCCCAGATTTTCACCAAAGTGAAAATCCACACCATTAACTCATAAACTGTGGCAACAGAAATGCGTGAGGTACGAGGGTGTCCAACAACAAGGCTTTTTTAATCTCTCCTATATCATAAGGAATACTCTGCAGGCTCTTTAATGTGAGAAACTTGCTTTCCACCACCTTTTCCCTTTTCCATTTCTTTTAAAACACGATTATTGGGTAATATCATAGCCCCAGGTGATGCCATCAGCAGGTGCTGGTGTTTAAAAAGAAAAATCAAAATCCCACAAGGGGCCATCAGTGAGCAACACTGACACAATCACACTGCCATATCCCCCAGATCCTGATGCCAGTAAAGCAATTCTTGACTTGGAAATTAAAATCTCTTAGAAATTAGGGCTGAGATTATTCAGTTTATAACAAATCTTGACCACCTAGATAACAGATCTGGCCTGGATTGGGTGATCCCTCCACGGTGCAGGCAAGAGAGAATTTCAGCCTGGGTTTAGGGACAACAAAGGCTTATTAAGGATCCCTTCCCTCACTATTGGAGGGTCGAGTTCTTCAAGAAGGAAATTCATCAGATTACAAGGCCTAGTTTTGACAGACTCATATTAATTCCTGTTCATTTCCTCCCACTTACTTAAAAAAATAGTTATTTCACGCAAGTGCTTGTCAGGCAAAGCAAAATTCCCTGGATTCTTCTTTTCCTTCCTCTGAAAACAGGCATTATTATTGCAGTTTGCCAGCGTTTCCTCTGCACTGTGTCTGTCCTCCAGGGGGTTTGGGACAATGGGGCAGGAGACAGCTGCAGAGGCTGGGCTGGTGAGCAGGAAAAAGCAGCCCCTGGCTGTGAGAGCTCCCAGGGAACCTTATCATGGGCAGCTTCACTCATTTGTGTCATCAGCACCTGGCAAACAGACCTTGCAGCACCACTGTACTGGTAGAAAAGCAGATTATGATTGGAATAATGATTGAAAAGCAGGTTATTATTTTCCAGTGGTGTAACTCTATTGCTCTGCCATCCATGGCCCTCAGCTAAGGTGTTTTTAAATGGCTCGGTTAAAAGTGATAAAAGATTTATGATCAAGCCTTTTTTTCTTTTATTTTCCTATGGCTTAGACCTCGAGATTAAAGAATTCCAAGTTCAGTTTTTAAAAAATCTACTCATGTTTGCCTGAAACTAGGAGACGGAACTTTGGTTACTTCTTACTGTTGTGCATGTGGATGTAGGAGCAGATACGAATGCAGTGACCTCTCTGCATCCCAGCAAATCCCATGTTCCTGCCTTCTGTCCTGCATGGCAGCAGAGAAGCCTGGTTAGAGATTAGGAAAGCCAATGTCCTCACTAGATCTCTCCCCTGGCAGCAGCAGAGTGTTTATAAACAGAAATACAATTGTTTATAAAAGAGAAATGCATTGCTGATGGATGCTGCCGAACATGCTTCATCCCAGAAATGCCCTTGTTTGAGTGGCAGCTGATCCTTCCCGTACATCTGTGGGTTAGGAAGGATAATTTAGCATGCCTGTATGCCTTTCACTTTCCTGAGAAAGAGGGAAGGCTCAGTGGGAAAGAAAGAAGGCTGGGAAGAGCTAAGTGACTAGAGCTACCCAAGGCTCTGGTTATCCCAAAGAATCACAATTCCAGAAACACCTGGACCAGGTGATGCTGTGCTCACGTGCCCTGAATCCCATGGAAGTGTCCATAGCACTTCCCAGGGCTCCAGAGAAAGGGGATTTTTGCTCCACACGTGATATGGACACCCCTTTAGCCAAGGCTTGCAAAAGCAGAGGGTGGCTTGGATACATATCCAGGGGCTGGGTTCCAAGGAATGCTGGAGCTGGAGCTGTCCTCCCTGGCACCCAGAGACCCTCCCACACTGGAGAACTGCACTCAGCAAACGGCTCTGGCAGGCAGGGAAGGCTCCTCACCTCGGGAAGTGCCAGGAGAGTTCCAGGGACGGGGCAAGTGCCAAAAGCTGGGATGCTGCCGAGCTTGGCAAAGGAGAGGGTAAGGAGCACTTGGAAGGTCACTGCTCTGCCTGTGCCCAGCTTCCCAGGGAGCTCCAGCCTGCAGGTCATCATTGTCATTTACCTGTGGTGACTCAGCTGGGTGAGCACCTGGCCAGTGTAACCTCAGTCTGTGAAGGCTGGGGGCTTGTTTTCCCCTGTTCCACAGCCCCTGCTTTCATCTGCAATCATCTTTACTCTGCAGAGAAATGGAACGTGGTATAAACACAGGTATCCCTGAAACAGTTCAGTTCAGACCACCAGGCTGACCAGAGGGATGGAGCAGCTCTGCTGGGAGGAAAGGCTGGGAGAGCCTGGAGAAGAGAAGCTTTGGGGTGTTCAAACTGTGGCCTTCCAGTGCCTGAAGGGAGCCTACAAGGAAGATGGAGAGAGACTGCTGACAAGGGCCTGGAGTGCCAGGATGAGGGGGAATGGCTTCCCACTGGAGAGGGCAGGATTAGGTGGGATATTGGAAGGAATCCTTCCCTACGAGGGGAAGGCCTTGGCACAGGGTGCCCAGAGAAGCTGTGGCTGCCCCTGGATCCCTGTAAGGGTCCAAGGCCAGGTTGGACGGGACTTGGAGCACCTTGGTATTTTTTTTTTTTTTTCCAATAAAGCAGCATCTTTTGAGAAGGCAACACCTGAAATGCCCAGAGACAGAAAAATGGGCTGCCTAAGAAGCAAACAGCCATGAACTGCTACCAAGGCTCTCCTGATGCACAAGCCCCTTGTGCAGGTCAGCACTTTTGTGCTCTCCTAATTGCCAGGGCAGTGCTTTTCCACGGGCTACCAGCTCCTAATGCAAGCAGAGGCTCGGCCTCTGAAGGAGTGATGTCTTTAGCAGTTAATCTCTCTAATCACAAGGGCTCCTAACTGCTAATCCAGCATTTTGCTATCCAGCAGGGATTGCCCGTTCCACTCAATCAGATTGCCTGGAGATTAATGCCCTGCTCGGAGGCACAGCCTGGGCTTTGCTCCCCGGTGGGGCAGAGGGACAGGGGAGAGCTGCATCCCACAAACCCTGCCAGGGATCCCCCAGCTGGAGGGGCTGGGGCTGCCCCTTATCCCTCAGACACCGCACACAGCCCTGCACCTGCACCAGAACAGGAGAATGCAGCACCCTCTGCTTTGGAGGGGGTGGAGGAAGCACAAGGACCAAGTTTGGCACGGGCTCCTCTTGTCCAGGGATGTCACCGTGGGAAGTCCCCAGCAAGGACAGCTTTCTGTCAGCCACTCTTGTTTCCTGCTTCCCTTCCAAAATGAACAGGAAATTACCTCTCTCTAAAAACTTCAACCCCCAGCTGCATGATTGATTAAATAATCTTTCTCTGCTGATTAAATCACTCTGAGCCTCCCTAGGGGATATGCTGAGGAAAGCTTTTCCAGCATGCTGTCCCAACTTTTACCAAATTATCACCTCCCTTTCTCCAGGCAGAAATGTCACCCCAGCCATTCTGAGCTCTGCAAGAGGATCTTTGCTCTCCTCTAGACCCCAAAGTTATCTCCTCATTTCACTGCATTCCTGGAGTTCCAGAGCTGCAATCCTTTCAGAAGGCCCAGTGGTGTAAAGCCAAATATAAAGTTTATCTGACTATGGAATTAAAGACAGCGAACTCACCCGGCTGTTGATGGATAAATTCCCTTTTCCAGTTCCTGTTCTTACCATGCCAAGCGCCCACACCTCCAGGCCCCTGCCCAGAGCTGCACCGTGCACCCAGAGCTGGCATTTCAAGGGTCAAGGCTTGCTCAGGTAGGAAGAAAAATGAACTGGGAGACCATCCCTGCCAGCAGCACTTGGTGACAGCTGGCATTATCACAACAAAATTGCTTTAAATAAATTCCTAAGCAGGGTGACCTATTTGCCACTTCATTATCTACAGGCTAAACTCAGTAAATACGTGGCCTTTTGTTCTGCACTCCTTCTATTGATTTAATGAGAGCCAGTGCTGAGGAAGAGAGTCCAACAGGAGGGGGCATTAATTATTTATTTGGCTTTCAGCTTTATCTCTGCGGGTTGTTAGCAGTGTTTCACCGGCACAGCTCCCTCACATGCCGGAGCTCTGAAACAACTGAAAGCTGGGAAAGCGCTCTCTCTCTGCAGCACAAGGGAAAGCAAATATTCCAACAGCAGTTTGGGGATTTCCCTGCCACAGAGCTGGGAGAGTGAGGCTGGAGGGGCTTTTGCTCCCAGTTTTTCCTTGGACAAGGACCCAGCGTCCAGCAGGGACACGGGACGAGGATACTGGAGGCCATTCTGCTGGTCATCCTCCCTCCTGTCTTTAATTAATCTTTAATTAATCCGATACTTTTAAGCTGTGTGGATTATGCAGAGGCACCAGCTGAACTTGTTTGTTCCTGCTTTTGACTCTACTTCGTGCCAATGTCTGTCAAGCCTGGAGCAACTTTAATTACCTGAAATTCATCCGTTAGTATTTCAATGTAGATTTCAGGCAGGTGAACAATGAGGTCTGAAGAGTGGCATCTCAATTGTTCCAGCGTGCAGGCTGTGGATGGAGCACACCAGAGCCCTTCTGTGGGAGCCTGTGGAGATGCAGAGCTGATAACAGAGTGAAAATCTGCATAATGCCAAGCAGGGGCTGCAGGGAAGAGGCTCTAAAACATTTCTGTAATTATTCCAGAGCTTTGTCCAGCCCAATCCAGCCAAGGCAAGTGCAGGAAGCGACCTAAAGTGTTACCTGCATTTAGCTGAGATGAACAGTTCCCCAAGTTTCCAGGAGAATCTGCATCCCATTTGCAATTGATTAAGTGTTATTTGGCAAGCTATTTGGGCAATGGATTGCTGGCATTTTGAAAAGAGCTATTTGATGATCTAACACAGACTTGAAACGTGGCCTTTGATTTATACAAAGTGCATAGAAAGTGGGTAAAATGAGGGGCTGAACTTCCTGCATCTATCTTGGCTGATTTTTTCTGCCTTCCTCACCTCCCACGTTCTCTGTGGAGCGATTTGGGGAGATTTTTCAGGTAAAGGTTTGAGCATCATCCATCCTGCAGAGCTTTTTTAAAATGTTAATAAATGATGATGCTGATCCAAAGCCAAAGCAGCAGCAGGATGTGCCAGTCTTAATATTAATAGATGATCAATGTTTATTCAACTCAGGCAGTGTTGGGGTTTGCTGTAATAAATGGCTGCACGTCTACATTCGTGTAGGAAATCCAACAGCAGCTTGGGAGTTAAGGGGTGTAAAGAGGATTTTCCCTTCAAATCTGACCTCCCAGTGCTACTGAAAAGAGCACAATAATTTTATATACATATATACACACACATACAGGAGCTTTTCTGCTCTTTCTAGACATATTCCAATGTCCCACTTAGGGAGGCCAGAAAACTGAACTGGAAGGAGTCATGAGAGGCCCCCATACAGATATCCCTGTATTCCTCACAGATGTTGGTATTTAATTCTTCCAACCAAAGAGAATCCTAAACTTCTGGGGAAGGAGTAGGGATATCAGTGGTTTCCTAAAGGTTTTCCTTTGGATATTAAGGTAATAAAGAAATTGTGACTATTTTTTGTTGCTGCTGCTTAGGTCAATAACAGGTGAAGGGAAGAAATAGAGTGCTTGGGTCAGAAATCTAATCCCATAAAGTAAGGAGAGCCCCTGGGAACAGAGGAAGACAAATTAATCTCAGTCTGCAATGTATGGACACAACTCTCTCTGCTTTCCCAAAGATGCAATTTCAGCCTTAATTTTGATTGCAGAGCATATCCCACCTTCACGGCCCTTAAACTGCTGCAAGCTAAAATTTGGGGGTTACAAGCCAAAAATTGCTCACTTTTACTCCAGCCCTGCCCATCCCATCCCACCCCTAACTCCAGTACCAAACCTGAGCCCTTCCCTGCAGAGCAGCAGAGGACATACCCAAGTCTGCAGTGCTGTCGGGCACAAACAACAGGGGAGCTTCCAAAGGAGATTTTTCCAACCAATACAAACAGGTGGAACCAAATTTGGGTTTGCAACTCCACTAATGGCCCAAGAAAGCCCTGAAAGAGCCACCAGGGCCCTGGATTTGTACAGGTAGATAAAGTGCTAGAGGGAATAATTATTGGTAGGAGTGTGACTTCCCATCAACACCCAGGGCTGAAAAACTGGTCTATGAATTTCCTCCCCAGGTTTTCTGTCTTAGTTTGGCTGGACCAGAAAGGCTGTGATTGATAACAGCCTCTTAGAAATTCAGCACTTTGAACCTGCAGGCTGCTCCACCTCAGAGAGAAGCATGAATTTACAGCTTTTCATTAAGAGAGGCATGCATTAAAACCCCCCAGGTTCCTCACAGAGAATTGAAATGTGGTTGTCTCTCACGTGGGCTTCTGGAGCACTCACCATTGATTACAGCATTTAAAGGGAGCTGCCCTGCAGTCTCTGTGGCAGGGAAAGCCTGCCCGGTATGCTGAGCCCTGAATCCAGAGCTGCTGACACTCCCAGTCCCCTTCAGACAGAAAGAGGGAGTGAGAGCAGAGGGAAACCCACCCCAGGAATTTCCACGGGGTGTACATTGCACAGAGGTGCTCAGCACCTGGCCAAGGTCACCCCAGGCATCGGTGGCAGAGCCAAAGTCGGGACTGGCAAAGTCTCAGAGGAGTTTCTGAATTAATTTGCCTTCTCCTTATTTAATCCCCAAAATAATAAAAATGTCAAAATCACGGCTAACACTCCCCAAGTGCCAGGTGTGTGTCACAGGCCGTGGGCTTTGTGTCACACAGACCTGGCTGAAGGGAGCAGCACCTGAGGGAACACTCCAGACCCCGGTGGCTGTCACCTGCTTGTGGCACAAAGATGCTGATACAAGGCAGATTTGGAGGTATTGCTCAGGGGCTGGAGCTCTGTAAGGCACATCTGTCAGCATTATCCATGGAACACTCCCCACCCTCCTGAATCCCTTTAGTGGGACACTCCCTGGGAGAGCCTGGTCACCAAAACCCTACCGAGGGCTCAAATAAACTCTTCTCTTACTCTGGTAAAGATGACAAAGCGAGTTTCAAAAAGTAAAGCCATTCAGACACCTTCCCAATTAGTTATTTCTTTGTTTTTAAGGTGATTTAAGTGCAGCAGCTGCACTGACTTTTGTAAAGGACCACGAAATCTTTTGCCCCATACATAGGAAAGGGCAAAGCAATGTAAAATCTTCCATGCCAAAGCTGATGCCTTTGTTCAACCCCAAAGCCCCATGCAAAAAAACCCACAGCCAGATCTTGCCATCCAGTGGAAAAACTGGATGTTCCTGGTTCTGACCTGAGCCCAAACTCTGCCTGCTGAGGGCTACAGGACAGCCCAGAGACCCTGAGGAGAGGCTGCTGCTTGAGCTGGCTTTGAAAAAGGTGCTCTTCACAACCAACAAAAACAAATGTGTCTACAAGCAATAGCTTGTGCAGGTTCTCTACTGTTATAAATCACAGGTGCATTTTTCCTCTCCAGGTTCAAAACATGCAGATTGCCAGAAAGTAACCAAAACCAACAGAAAAGAAAAAAAAAAAAAAGCCAAGAAGAAGGCTATTGTAAAAACTACAATTTGAACTGCACTTTCCCTTTAAGTTTATAATTAAAATATGTTGAAATCATCAGAAAAGGAGATTTTAAGACTATATTTCTTTTTTACAGACGCAGTAGTGGTTAAAAGGACCTGAGTATTCCCAGCTAAAAGACTTTACACCAGAGCATATTCCTGACATTTATCTGGCTATAAACAAACACCCACTGAAGAGCAGCACGTTGTCCTTAATTAAACAACAACAGTTGGATGGGGGAGGGAGAAGGAGAAGGAAATAATAGTCACTTAGTTTAACTGAGGAAACGTGAAGAGCCTTTGAATGCAGCCACCAGTCCAACCAGTGACTCCAAAACACAACCTCTGAAAGGAACGCTCCGGGCCCGAAAGCACAAACAGCACCAGGACCAGGCACAGGGGGGTGTTGGATCAGCCCCCTTTTGTGGCTGGCACCACAGAGTTGTTGTATCTGTAGCTTTACCAGAAGATGAAATGAATTTATCATCATCAGGGAATCGTGGAATGGTTTGGCTCGGAAGGGAGGTGGGAGCTGTGTTCGGAATGCAGATTGGGCTGGGCTTGGGCAGAGGGTTAATGAGAGCCCCGGGGTGCCCAGCACTGGGGACAGCCAGCTCCCAGCTGGCAACCACTCCAGCAGCTCCAGAGGATGGAAAGCTCCACTCCAGCACGGCTTGTAAGAGTGAAAGTACACCGAATAACAATTAATGATGGCTAGGCCAAATAGCCACTACTGATAGCTGCACTCAACAGCCACCTACAGTAACTGCACTTGTCAAGGGCTTTTGGAAAAGGAACTCAAAGGTTTCTCTTTCTCCACTCCATGGCTTCACACTGACAATTCATTAATAAATAGATTTGATATAAACCCCTGTACTAGTAGATTAGCTATGTTTTGACATGAAATGTGGAAAATCGAAAAGATCCATGGGACAGGTCGTTGGAATTTGTTGGGAATCCCTCCCCTGCCATGGTTGCTGTGGGAATCACATTCCCCCATTCCCTTTCCTGTCTGCAGCTGGAACACCAGGAAGTGAAACCCTCAGCAGGGGAAATTCAGATATGAAACCCTGCAAGTCCAACAGGAGCAGGGTGCCAAGGAATTCTTAACCAATAACTTTTTTTCCCTCTTTCATTATTCTCCTTGTCCTTGCACATTCATTTCCCTCTCATTTTCACTCAAAAGCTGCGTATAAATTCTAGTTTGAAAACCTGTTCTTATTTTCTTTGCTGAATGAAAGCATTTTCAGATTATGTGCAGTACATCTAAAGAAATGACAGCAACAAGCAGCTTCCAAAAAGAGGGGGTTTTCCCATTACAAGTGGAAAATGCACCTTTTTAAACAATGTCCTGGTGTTTATCCCTCATCTTCTGCCAACAAGGATATTTCTGAAAGACATTAGGTACTAACAGCAGAATTGTCTGTTCACATAACTTGTACAGCATCATTTCTCAATGCCCTTTTCTGAGGGAAATCAGAAATTATCACAAGACAAAGTAGGCAGAGAAGGGTCCTTAATAATACAGAAAAGAGGATAATAAAATTCAATAAAGAACAAAAAAATTTTAATTTTCCCTTTACAAAAACATAACCTCACTTGATTTAGCACATAAGATTGATGTTTTGGATAAGACACTCTGCACAGGTATGTGGCAAAGTTAAAAAGTGGGTTCAAAAAGCTTAGCATTGCTGTGCTTAACTCTTACAGAAAGGTCTAAGGCTGGAGATGCAAATTTGGAAATGGCTCACTTGGCACAGTGTCTTACAAGGGAAGAATAACTTAAAATTAAAGCTTTAATTTGCACAGCATTTAGCAACGTTATTAAGTTATCTTTTGTGGGAAAAGCCCTGGAAAGCACAATCTTAATGTAGCTGAGACATCCCAATTCCATAAGTAACAAACGGGAAGGACAGGATTTATTACCCTGAAAAGCAGGGGAACATTTACTGCATTCCTTACAGCAGGAGCTTTAAATGACAATTGCGGCGGTTCGCAGGGCTGTTTTCAGAGCTGTTCTCTGCCTTAGCAGATCCCTGGGTACAACTCCAGCCTCCGCCCTCCCCATCCCGGGGGTTCCAGCAGAAAGCATTCCCGGCCCCGGAAAGGTGTGAACATCCATGAGGGTTTGGAAGGCTCATTTTCAGAGGTGAAAACCTCTCCGGCTGCTCATCACAGCTCCCTTTCCCCAGGCTCTTTGGGATCGGTCCGCCCACAGGTGGGAAGGAAGGGGGAAGTGTTCGTCCCTTGGGAGGTCTTCACTCCTTGGGATGTGTTCACCCCTTGGGATGTGTTCACCCTTTGGGATGTATTCATTCCCTGGGAAGTGTTCATTCCTTGTGTCAGGAAAATTAATCCACAAACACCAGAGGTTTGTGTCCAAAAAGGAGACAGAGGAGTCCTGTAACTTTATTCCAATAAAGGGAGAGGCCAAGGGCATTTCCCCCGGGGACTCTCAGATTTTTGGAGGACGCAGCCTCCTTTTTATCCCAATTTTCCAGCCGTGTTTCCCTCTCTCTTTCCCCACTGGCTGAGGTACTTGAGAGGTACAGACTTCCAAGAACACCTGATACCTAACACACCTTTCTACTGTATATTCCAAATCCACACACATCTTCCTGTCTGTTCCTGGTGTTAATCAGTGGAATTCCTATGGAATCTTTCCCATTGTTTCTCTTATCTCTCAGTGCTAGTTTCATCTCCCAGCTGGTTTGTAAAGACAAGTCCCTCACTCCTTTCACTTGGGATGTGCTCACCCCTTGGAATGTGCTCATCCCTTGGGATGAGTTCACTCCTCTGGCCCATAGGCTGCGAGTGCCTGCGAGCAGCCAGGGAAAGTCCCGGAGGGATCCAGGTGGGATGAGCTCCAAGGACCAAGACAATAGCCGGGTTTACACTGGGAGCACAGAGCTGCAGGGGGAGAATAAATCACATTGTTGAGGGAAGGACATCAAATCAGGGTAGGGAAGCTTTGCACTAATCCTGTGTTGTAATGACAGCTTAAAAATTTGGTGCTTTGATGAGTTCTGAGATTGACTTAAAGCTCTTTAATTTGGCTTCCCGGTATTTAATCTTTTAACTTTGCATTCTTAATCAAAACTCCGGGCAGATCTTTAATCTTGTGTGTACAGACTGGAAGATTAGAGGCCCTGAGCTGCCTCTGGCAGACAGCTGGAGCCTCCCTTTTGCCTTCTCCTGCCCTCGCAGGCATTCCAGACCTGGGGAAAGGTCTGGGGAGAAAAGGGGAACTCCATAAATATCCTCTGGCAGGGAACGACTGGAACACTTCTCTTCAGCAAAGAGTTAAAATCCATCAGAGCCTTCACGTGCATTTCTTTTAAAGCAATCCACAATTGTTTTTAAATTCCCTCCACCTTCCACCACAGTCCTGGAAACACTTCATTTTACCTCATTGTTACTGATGGTTATCCTGGTTTATCTGGTCCTGAATTATTCAAATTACTTAAATAGAGGCAAAGTCTATGGAAAAGTAATTTCCTGAAGTTCAGCGGGAGTTTTGAACCGTTTTCCGCTTAGTGTGATGCCAGTGACCCAGAATTAAACTTTTCTTAATCTAGATTGTTTCCTTACAGAGCACAAACAGCTGGATAGAACAGCAAAAGTTATCTGGGAGTTTATTTAGAGGAGCAGGCAAAGGTCAAGAGGAAAAATGCATTTTCTAGACAGACCAGCAAATAAATAAAGGGAAAAATTCCTCAGTGAATAAAAAGGTTTCCAGTGTGGCTTCTGACGCCCTGATCTTTGTGCAGTGCCTTTGCAACATAAATGTTGTTCACACAATACAAGGATTAAGATGGGATCGACCTCCCTCCCTTGAGGAAGAGAGCTCAGGATTAAGAAACTTCTAAGAGACATCCCTGAAACCTGAAATTATTAAGCCATTGTTTTAAAACCTGTGTGAAGTAATTTTTTAAAAACTGTGGGGAGTAATGGCCAATGTTACATCACTTTTCCATGTTTTTAATATTGTCTGAATAGTACAAAATAAATTTTTTAAGGGATGAAATATATATATAAAACATGAATGATGTTCTAGCGAACAGGAGAGTCCCGGATCCTGCTAATTCCCAGGTTTGACTGCAGGATGACTCTGGCCCCAGCTGCTGCAATTTGGTTTGTGATGTGAGAACAGAGGAGGACTTGGTTTTTTGAGGCAGAACCTTAGGTGGGGTCTCCACCTCCCAGCAGGGCTCGGAGCAGAAGGTGGCGGGGAATCATCAATTCAGCCACGCCTCCCGCAAGGCTCCGGGAAATCACATTTCTTCCCGAGCTCTTTTCCCTGGAAAAATGTGCACATCAAAAGTTGCCACGCCCCAGTGCCGACCCCAAAGAGCGGCTGCCTCAAAGAGCCACTGTGGGAAACAAATCCGAATTCCCACCGGTGCTCTGCTCCCTGGCAAAGCAGGGATTTGGTGGAGAGAGTTCCTAATCTGTGACCCTGCAAGCAAAACGCCAGCCATAGGAATGGAATCCTGGACTCCCCGAATTCCTGAGGCTGGAAAAGTCCCCTGAGCCCAAGCTGTGAACTGTCCCCACCCCGTCCCCAGCACTGAGCCACATCCAGGCACTCCTCGGGCTCCTCCAGGGCCAAACACCTGGGAAAGCTGGAATTTCCAACAGCGGCAGCACTGAGCCTTCCTGCCCCCCGTTTGTTTTTCCCCGTGAGGAGAGGGCAGAGGGCGTTTCTGGGATCAGAAATGATCTTCAGAGCAACAAAACGCTGGGGCAGGAGTAAAGCAGGATTAACGTGCTGCCTCATTTCATGCCTTGGTTCCACCCAGGTTTCAGGCTGCATCCTCCACAGTCCAGTGTAAAATGCACTCCCTGGGTTGAAGCAGAACCATTTGGTTTTAAGTTGGGGCAGAAATAATTTTTTGATGGCTCAAATAAAGGATTTTTTCAAAGCTATTGTTGAGACTGGAGTTACACACAGGTCATTTTCCCTTACTAAGAAAAAGCATTTGAAGTGCTTGAAAATTTCTCATAACTGTAAAGCAATAATCACCTCTGAAATAATGATTTTCTTTTTATTACACCAGTACCCTCTTGCTTTTAACATTTGCATTTTAATACCTCAAGAACAAAGACTTTCCTACATATTGCTCAAACACAAAGCTGTTTTCCAGTCTAGCTTGTAATTTTTCAATCAAATTAATAACCCTCAAAGCACTTTTATTACTGAGTGCATATGAAGAGTTTTTTAAATAGATAACTGAATTTTTTGTAATGTTATAGAAAAAAAATTGCCACATAGACGTGAACTAACAAGTTTGGGGTTTTTTAAACTGATGAGGGATAATAGATAAAGGATAAATTCCTGTTAGCACCTGTGTGTCGCTGAGTTTACAAATATTTTATCCGTGTAATCAGATAAATATGAGCTGGGAACTTCTTCGTTCTTCTTTAAATACACTCAGTTAATCTGGCACAGCGTTAGCGGGGAAGATCCCACTGCAGCTCCTCAGCAGAATAATGAGGCAATTCAACATCCACCTTGCAATAATTAGCACCTGTTTTATCTGCATTAACTCTTTGTAGGCAGCGTCCCGTGGCACCGGCTCAGAGCTGGAAGTGCTGCTCTGTAGAGGGGGTAACAGCACATCTTTTCTTCTGAATTTTAACACCTCTTCTCCCTTAGATACAAGCAGCAGAAGCGCCTTGAACTAATTGCACATTTAACATTTAAAAAGTGCTAAAATGCCTGTAGGCCGGGCCCTGAGGGGAACTGCACTGTCCTTTCCAGCTGAGCTTTACTCACAATGCACAAAGCCTTGGGAAATACGTTTTTATTATTATTTTTACTGCCGTTCTTACTTCTGTCTCGAATTCAAGCCCGTGAGGTAGGACTGACTCCCAGAATGTAAAATTCCAGCCATGCTCTGGAATTCAGACCTGCACTCGGCATCAGCACATCAGTGACCCACGTCCTGGGCTTCCATCACCAGTCTGGTGGAATTAATGAAGGTGGCAGGTTGAAAAGCTGCATATGGAAGTTTATCCTCTGCATTTCTTAGAGTAGAATCCCAGAACCATTTGGGCTGGAAAAGCCCTCCAGAACCATTGAGTCCAAGCTGTGTCTGATCCCCACCTTGTCCCCAGCACTCAGTGCCACCTCCAGGCCCTCCTTGGACACCTCCAGAGATGGGCACTCCAGAGCTCCCCGGGCAGCCCCTGCCAAGGCCTGAGCACCCTTTCCATGGAGAAATTCCTGCTGCTGCCCAGCCTGAGGCCGTTCCCTCTCCTCCTGTCCCTCTTCCCTGGGAGCAGAGCCCGACCCCACTCTGCCCCAAGCCTGGAGCGTTCCATGGGCTTGGGCAGGACTTGGCACTTTGCCTTTTGCTTTGCTCTGTTTTTCTACAAATAATTTAAACTCACTTTCCCGCTCGCTTTTTCCGGGGTTTTTAAGTCTGGATCGCGTAGCTCTCCCGTAGGAGCAGCGAGGCAGCAATTCCCAGGGTCGTGCTGCCATCTGTGGTTCCAAACTGGAAAGGAATGGGAGGGACAACTTCCACTAGCCCAGGGTGCTCCAAGCGCCGTCCAGCCCGGCCTGGAACACTTCCAGGAATGGGGCAGCCACTTCTGCATTTAAAAGAAATTAAATCGTGATAAATCTCCAAGAAAACAAAACCAGAAACCTCTATTTTTTTTTCTGTAAAGAAAACAGTGGAAAAATCTTTTCTCAATGTGGAAATCCTGTGATTTCCTAATTCCTGCTTCCCAGAATCTGACACATCCTCATCTTATTTCCTTTGGTGGTGGTTTGGGATTTTTCACTAAACAGAGAAGACAAACTAAAGAGTTCCTTATTCACTTTGGTTCTGACTGTAATGCCAAAAGGAGATGACCCCTTTTTGTTGTCCTCTACAGGCATTACAAATACAGATTCAGAAGGCACCCCCAAAATACACTGAAGCAAAGCAGCTGATTACCACGGAACACCTGGGTTAAATCCCAGCTCTGCAAATAGTTTCTGCAGAATTCCAAACATTTGCATCCCAGCTTTTGGCTGGCCCTCTGTGAGACGTCAGCAGGGCTCAGATGTGAAATCCCAGCCCTGATCCAGCTGGTTTTCCCTAACCCCACCCGAAGAAAAGGGTCAGCCCCAGCCCCACAAGAGGCCACGTGTTGATGTCCCACGCAGGACACCGAGCTGCTCCTTTCCAATCCCAGTTCAAGTCTTGAGCCAAGAGCAGAGTTGGAATGGGCAGCAGAACCCGGGCACCTTTGGGGTTCCTAATGTGGCCTTTTGCAGGCTGGAAGCCCAGATTTATTCCTCTGTGCACAGCTCTGATCTCAAACAGGCCAGATTTCGCAATCCTTTGCACAAATCCTTTCCTGTGAACCGCTCCCAAGTGTTCCAGGGAATGCTCCCTCCTGCACATCCTGCAGAGGATCCAGGCCCCTTCATGTGCCCACTCAGGTTTTGTGCTTGGTTTTAACAGGAATTATCCATCTGGGGGTCTGCACATCCCAATATCTGGAGGCCACAGCCTCTCATGACCCAAAAGCTGAAGGAGCAGAGGGAAATCTCTTGGCCAGAAAGCGGCAGCAGGAGGCAGGACACGGCTCCCCGGGAGCCGCTGGGCAAACACTGCCCTTCTCTGAGCACTCCACGGGCTTCTGAGGATCCAGGAGCCCCGTGCAGCCCGGCCCTGGATGGATGAGCAGCGTTTGGGGACACCGTGGGGTGTCCCGGAGCTGGGACGTGGAGCGGCCGCCCTGGAGCAGCGGGACAAGGGAGCTCTGGCCACCCCGGACGAGGGAGGGAGCCGCAGTCGGAGGAGCCGCGGAACTCGGAGCAGCTCGGAAGGAGGAGCTGAGGAAGAGTCAATAGATGGTGCTCTGCTTTCATGGAAAATCGCGGTGAGATTCCCGCCTCTCCCTCCCTTCCGGGGTATCCCCCTTTCCTGCCGCCCTCCGGGCACCGGCGGTGTCCGCCTCATGCTCCCCTGCAGCCGCACAGTCTCCTGCTGCCCGGGTTATTGCCCCTCCCAGGGAGCTCCGCCCTCCCAGCCCCAAACCTGGGGGTGCTGGGGGACGGTCTGTGCACAGCCGGAAGGGAAGGAAGGAGCTCTGCAGCTGTAAAATATCAATAATATCTGTTTCCATCTAATAATGCTTTCCTGCGCCGCTGCAGAGCCAGTGGGGCTGACAAAGTTTGTGTCCTCTGCAGTGGCAGCCCCGCTCCGGAGCACAGCTCAGGGTCTCTCGGGTGCTTTGGGACGCGCTGATGGGGCTGTCTCCTGCTCAGCCAAATGTTTCTGTGCTGCCAGAGCTAATAAAGGGCTTGTTTCATTATTATTTAACGAGACAATCTTCCCTTTGGAAACATCCAGTCCCTCTGCCCAGCGTGTCCTGCGGGTTGTCCCATCCATCAGAGCACAACAAGAAATGCCAGGAGGAAAAACTGGCGGTGCCTTTCTCTGCCTCTGCTGCACCACAGCCCTGAGAGGGGAAATATCCCGTTCAGAGGCTCCATCCAGGAGCTTGCTGTGGCTTCTGGGGTGAAAAGAGAACAGGGAACTCGCTGAAGGGCTCTTCCTCCATCCCTCATATTCCCCTTGGACAGGACTCTGCAGCTGTCCTGGGCTCCAGGCTGCAACTTTATGAAATCCAAGTGTGAATTTGCCCTGGTGAAGTTCACCTCTGTCTGCTGGCAGAGCTGGGGGTGCTCACCTGGAGAGGAGAAGGCTCCAGGGAGAGCTCAGAGCCCCTTCCAGAGCCTTATGGGGCTCCAGGAGAGCTGGAGAGGGATTGGGGACAGGGGATGGAGGGACAGGACACAGGGAATAGCTTCCCCTGCCAGAGGGGTTCTTCACTTCTCCAGTTCTCGTCTGGAAAAGCCTCAGTGCTCAGAGCGAGAGAGTACTGGGGAGACATGGAAAGTAAATAGCGTGGGGTTAGATAAACAAAGTTTCCGTTTCCCAAATCCCAGGGTTACACCACAGCTTCAAAGTTTACAGGGAAAAACTGCAGATAATGCAAACTGAACACGGAAATGAACGTAAGGAAGCTGCCCTGGAGGAACGGGACCCTTGCAGGGAGGGGAGAGGGGACTGGAGCCGGGGGATGGAGGGAAAGCCAAGTTTGGACTGGGACTGGGTGAGCAGTTCGCAAAGCCCTGGCTCAGCAAACCGCACGGGCGGCTCTGTCATTCTGGGATTGCAGCTTCAGGAGAAAGCAAAAACAAAAATAAATGAAATCCTACTTAGAGGGATCGCAAAGTTCGGGTAGAAATGCGCTCCTCTTTTGACAGCGCAGGCGAAGCCCCAGCTCCACCCTCCACACACCCCCCACCCGTCCCCACCTCCAGGCTGGGCAGGAAAAGGAGCGAATGGCCCCGCTCTGCGGGCAGACGGAAAGTTTCGCTCCCTGCGGCCGTGGAGGAGCAGCGGGACAGCCCTGCGAGTGTGAGTACGGCAGCACCTGCTCGCTGCCAGGGCGTGCTGGGCAGCACTTGGCGCAGGGCTCGGGCTCTGCGAAAGGTGCACTTTCTCACGCTGCCTTTCCCCGCCCGGTTTTGCAAGGCTCCTCGGTCCGCTGCGGCTCGGCAGCAGCTTCAAAGGGGAAAGAACGAGGAGCCATTCCACACCTGCTCCGTGCCAGCCTTCTGCACGTGTGTTTTATCGCTTCCTCTCTGCTCGTGCTTATTTATTTGAGGGCTTTTTCCCCTCAGTGAGACAGCTTCACTTATGTCTTCTGTAGCAGGGAATTTTTCCGGCTTTCCCAAAGCCCGGTGGGTTTCTCTTATGGTTTCACTTCTCGTATGATCATGGAAAGGTCTGGGTTCAGGGCTGAGCCTCTGCCTGCGCCCTGCTGAGCTTTTCCTTGGCTGCAGGGGGCTGGGAGCTGCAGGCTGCTTCGTTCCTGATGGGTCCTGCAAAGGGGGCGGCTGCTGTGTCCCCTAAAGCCTTTGTGGTGGGCATATCCCCCGGAGCCAGCCCGTTCCATCCCTGGAACGCGGATTTTAAGTCTGGGGTGAGACTGGCCACGCTTGCCAGGTCAGCTCTCAGGGCTCAGCTGCCCGTAGTGTCCCTGCTGGCCATGGGGACATGGGGACTGGTCTGCAGGGATGGGGTGGGCACACGTCCCACCCTCCGTGGGCGCTGCTCAGCCCTCTGGTTCCAGCCCCTCTGGACGTGGTGTCCAAGCACAAGGGTAACCCTGGGTGGGCAGCTCCTGGGGCAGAAGGGAAGGGCACTGCGTGTCCCAAAAAGAGGAGGCTCCCCCTGGAGCCCTGGAAGTGTCCAAGCCAGGCTGGACAGGGCTTGGGGCAGCCTGGAATAGTGGAAGATGTCCCTGCCATGGCAGGCACTGGCACTGGGTGGGCTTTGAGGTCCCTGCAACCCAAACCATTCTCTGACTGCTGTTGTTACGTGGCTGTTTTACAACACACTCTCCTTTCTCTTCGTGTCCCCTCCTGCTTTTCCAACTTCCCTGTGTTTTCCAGCCATCCTGCTGGGCACAGGTGGCACTTCCAGGCTCTGCAATGCCTCGTCCTGGTGCTGGTGTGCACCGTGCTCCATCTTGGACCTGCCACGTGTGCCCTGGATGTGGATTAAATATTCCATCCTGAGCCATGATGTGGCTGGATGTGGATTTGAGGGATGGCTTGGGAGCTTCATTTCCCACCTCAGCACCTGTCATTGGCTGCCAAGCTTTGGAAAAGGTGATTTTCTAAGGAAGTGGAGGCAGTGGGGGAGGCACAGCAGGCAGTGAGGGGAATTCCTGGCTTGAGACATGATTGGAACACCACAAGGCTCTGAGGTGTCATCCAGGGAAAATTGAGAGTGAGTGCATGGCTGGAGAAACCCCGGGACAAGATCATGCCCAGGGAAGCAGGAGAGGGCTTGTTGCTGTCAGGGAGCTTGGCTGGGGCCACTTGTGGCTCCAGCTGCAGGTCTGGGCACTTCCAGAAAGTAATCTCCATTTTCACTGGACTTTTTTGGTCCCTCCGAGTGTCTGGATGACAGTGCAGTCCACTAATGTTAAATAATGGCAGGACATTGAGTATTTCCCCCTGCTGCCCAAAATACCAGTGTTTCCTCCTTTTCCTGTGCCAGCTCCAGCCCCCACCAGCTGTTCTGGGCTCCAGCACTTGCTCCTTGTCCATCATCACCCAGAAAAGTCACCGAGTCTCTCCCACCCACAGTGTTTCCTCTGCTGTTCACAGCCAGCTCCTCTCTTGCTGGCTAAGGAATTTTCTCTCTTCTCCTAAGCTTTGCTCAGTTCCCTCTCTTGGCAGCAGCATTGCCCTGCTCCTGCTCTTCCATCCATCCCTTTTGCTTGCTGGTGGCCAGCATCATTCCCAGCTCCTGGTGAAGCAAATTTTGCTGGCCACCTCCAAAATTTGGAGATGCCCTGGTTGCTACTTCCTGGGTTAGTGTGGAGGGAGATAAGAGCTGCCCTTGAATGTCCTTGGAAATAAATATTTGGGATTGGGGTGTAAGTGCTCCTCATGGAATACTCGGCCTGGGGAGCAGGTTTGTGGTCTGTGGTCCTGGGCAGATCACGAGTGCAGATGGAGAATCTGGGTTTGTTGGGACTTTTTTTCTCAGAAGTTATAGATAATAAAAAGCAAACAAGCCCTAGTTTGCTCCAGGAGGGCTCAGCTCAGGAGTTTCCACTCAAATGTGTGTTCAAGGCACGGGGCTGTTGCAGGGGCTCCTGCTCCATGTTTTGCAACAGCTTCCCCTTCAAAAAGTTCATTTTTCTCACCAGAGGTGTCTGTGTCCCTGGAGCCACTCTGGCTCTGCCCATTTCCTCCAGCTGCTCCTTGCTCTGCAAACTCTCACAGCTTTCAGGAGGACTCAGCAAAAAATCCGTGTTTTTCTCAGTCTTCACTCCTGTCCAAGCAGCAGTGAAGCACAGAGGGGAAAAAACATCAGGAAGGTATTTATGGTGCATGAAAGCCCAAATCAGGAAAACTGTGGTTTGGGAGCACTTCCCTTCAGGCTTCTCTTGGCAGGTGTTTGTCCATGGAGCCAAGCACTGCCCACAGCCTGTGGAAAGGCAGATCCTTGCTGGAATCAGGCTCTTCATCCTTCATTCAGCACTTTAACTCCTATCCAGGGGCTGGAGCTGCTGGAAGCAGGAAGAGTTTCCCTGCCAAACACAGCGGAGGTGGTGCTAAAATAGAAAATCCCCACTGAGGACACAAGACGAGTTTTCTGCAGCACAGCCACATCTGTCCATCCCAGGGCAGGGGGTGCATGTCCAGCATCTGGCTCGATCCAGAAGACAGGGATGACTTTTGTACTCAAAATACCGCCTAAAACCTTGGAGGGAAGGAGTAAAACAGGCAAAGCTGGGAGATCCTGGTTTGGCAAATGTCTCCCAAACCCTTGAGCCGCAGCACAAACCCACAGGTCACGGGGAGGAACGAGGGCAGGAGCAGTTTAATGGGTGCTGCTGGTGCGTGGAGTGGGATGGACTCCACGAGAGCTTGGGAAGCAGCAGGAGCAGAGGTGAGGAGGATCTTGGGGTGGCTGCAGACCCCGACAGCTCCACAGCCCTGGGCAGCCTTTGAGAGCAAAGCCAAGCGAGTGATTCATGGAATTATGCAATTCCAGCCTCGCTGCTTATGTAACTCCAGAGCCATCTCCCTCAGCCAGAGGCTCTGGGCTTCCCTCCTGCTTCCCCCTCGGAGGGAAAAGTCACCCCAGGTGTGATGGGTGCTGCCTTCCTGCAGGGAGGGGGGGAGGGAGGGGGG
>VZRX01004708.1:0-12964 GCA_013398075.1 Notiomystis cincta
CAACCCATATAAAACCACCACAAGTGTCAGAGCAAAACAACATTTTTGCTAGTGTATGGAAGCATTCTCTGAATTTCAGATGAAATGCAGTGGATTCACTTAGCTGGCTTTTGGGGCATGAAGCAGTTTGAAGACCTGCCCAGCTAGATATTGTGTAACTTTTAAAGTGAAAAATACTTGGCATAGATGTATTTTTGGGAAGTTGTAGGCTATCTCTATTGAAATAAACAATAGGATTAAGTAATTGAGCATAGTTATGTCCAAGGAACCATGTGGTTTGTGATGATTGTAGCAGATAGACAAGAAATTAAAGGGTGCACAGCAAAGAGATTCCCATCTTGGTGACTAAGAAAAGCCAGGATGAATCCAGACATTGTTATTAGCAGTGTGACAGTGCTAATACCAATATTACTGACAGTAATCCAGTTAGTCTTGAAACTCATAGATATTCTCCAGAGCAAGCAAAGAGAGCAGTAAAGGGGAAACCTGAAGAACTCTGTTCCATGAGACCATGCCACAATGTTAGTCGCTGCTGGAAGTTTAGCAAGGGCAGACAAGAGCAAAGCAATTAACTTTGACTGAGCAAACATGAGAATGCACCTCTCTAAACAGAGTCCTTCTGACACAGCTCCCAAGGAATCAAAAATGCATCCAGAGAAACACAGGAAACCTGTCTTATACAGAGGAGATATTTAAGTACTTCAGTATCAGCTCTCACAAGTAACTGTAAATGATGCACAGCTGCCAAAATTGAGGCAAGGCTGGAAAGCATCACTTTTTTCTATTACTTTATGTTTCACTTCAGCTTTCTGCATAAAACCAAAAAAATAGGAGCAAAGGCAGCATTTTATCACAAAGTTTACAGAAACTATGATCTTAATCAAAACAAACCCCTTTCAACCAACCTTTGCTCAGTGATTGCACTATTAACACAGGTCATGCTAAGAACTCATCTTTCCTTCCAAAATATGCTAAAACCTGATAAAAGTGTGAGCTATAATGTGCTGTGCCTGCACTGGGGACAATAACTGCTCACCTACACCAAGCTAAACCTCACAAGACAAGCATAGAGAAGTGCTTAAATGACCAGGCTGGAGCTTAATTAACTAATTAAGCAGAAGACATCTCTAATTACAATTATGCAACTTTGCAGAAGCTCAGCTCATACTTCAAAGTGTATTCTTTCACTATTCTGTCTCATTACCTTGTGGTGGGTCCATCCACACAGCAAAATCTCTTTTCTTTCCATTTTGTTCTTCTGGAAGTGTTTTGCTTCCTGCATTAGCACAGGTTAACAGAGTTTGGAGCACATGTAGGAATAGCAGTGTCAGGATTATAAAACAATTTAGAACCCTTGGGAGCATTCTAAAATAGCCTGAGTGGCAGAAATGGATTTTTAGTGTGCTGTCAACATTGTGCATTATCCATTTACCATGCTGTTGTGATAAATGTCAACCTATTGAAAAGGAATTTCAAAAGAGAAAAGAAAGGTGGTCTTTCAAACCAGAGTCATCCACACACATGAAAAAGGTTTTTAGGAGCCCTGGCAGGGAAAGGCTGCACACACATGAGCACAGGAAATTACAAGATTGGCTGTACAAGCTTTAAAATTCACATGCAGTATACACAATGCTGTTTAACCTGTGAGTGAAGAGGAAAAGCCTTTTAAGACTTTCATTTTCAGGGTGTATAAGGAAAAAATCTACCTGAACTAGGCAGAGCCTGCTCTCAGGAAGGTCTCCCTGAGTGCAGAGGGCACCTGGTGCTGAGCCAGGCTTCTGCTGCAGGGTGTGATGCTGTGGAAACTGAAACCCAGTGTGTCACTGCCACCATAAAAATCAGAAAACGAAGAAACAAAATATTTAGGGACAAATATACTGAGTGGTTTAGGCAGAGAAAATCATAATCACAGGTTTCTGAGCTTCTACAAGTTTCATTTTCTGGTGAGGGAATCCAGAGGATTTTAGAAAACAGAAGAGATGCTAAAGCTGCTGGAAGGAAGTGCTGAGATCTGAAGTGATAAGCATCCCACCACTGTTCTTCTGGCCTGGCACTTCAGAGAGATACATGACAATGGATTAGGGTTTTTTAAACATTTCACTATTCTGGCTACCATTCCACTGTCATTTCCTGTGGTGCTTAAAAGCTTTCTAATGCAGTCTGGGCCAGCCAGCAGTTGTGCCTTTGCTCCAGCCCAAGGCAGAGAGCAGAGCAGCAGCTGACATCCACATTTTGTCTGAGCCTTGAGCAAAAGTTCCCTCCTTTGTCTTTTCTCTTCTGCCTTTATTTTTTGCTATAGGAAACATCCCATTTAGTGCAACAGTTAAGTCAAGCTGGTCTCAGAGTAGGATCTGTCAGGGTCTCACCAATGGCAGTGTCTGGTGCTAAAAGGGAGCTGTGAAAAAACTGGCCAGATATTGCACATATTGTTTCCAGAAAGCAGTCACTCCCACAGACTGTCACAGAACTGTAAATAGAATTTATCCCAGCAGCGCATTTCCCAGGAAAAGGTTTTATTTAATGTAATTTAGATAAAAAACAGTCTCCATTAAATTTCACAATTTCCCTGGCTTGGAATTAGCCTTTGAAGAATCACCAGGGTAGTTTTGGGACAAAGATGCTCCAGGAACAGCACTATCGAGCAGCACTTTGGGATGCAAGAACAAAGTCCAGGCATTTACCTTTGCTGTTCATTGTAGGAAGCAGGGATTCTGCTCTGCTAGAGCATCCAGACATGCATGTGTACCTTGCTGTATCAGTCACCCTCACAAGAGGCACATACTGCTGGAAGGCAGCAAGAAGCTAAAGGATCATTTGTTAAATGTAGTGAATATGATGCTCTCCTAGTGACCTGCTTTTTGCACTCACCTGGCTTCTCTCCATTACTGTCTGTTACAAGGGAGAGCTACTAAAGGCAAAACAGGTCCTACAACCCCAGGAGATTGGATGAGTTTGAGGATCAGAAAACTCGTCAGGATAAGAGAAAACTCCATTTCAAAAGGTTTGCTTTAAGCTAAGTTCCCAACACAAAATATTGAGCCATAACCATGTGAGAAAGCATTCCAGAGCATCTCTGCAGGAGCTGTTCCCTGGTTTCCAGAAATTTCCATTTTCTTGAGCCTGGCAGGCCAGGGAGGCACAAGATACTTCACCATAGCAGTGCTGCATTTTGTACTCACATGTGTAAAGAAACCTTATCTGAGCATTGTAACTTCACATGCATCTACATGAAAGAGCAAATCCAGCTCCTACAAGGTAATGCAGCTCAGTTCTTACAAGGCATTCACTGAGTCCACCACCCTAATGCAGGAATCATTGCCCTTGCCTGGGATGATCCCAGCTGTCAGCAGCAGCATCTTGCACAGCCTTTAGGATAACTTTGTTTTCACACTCAGCATCATCTGATTATTTTCTTAAATAATATTCCTATACCAGCTCTAATGTGAACACTTACCACATCCTGACTCCCAGCAAAATGTCTTTTTCATTAGTTTAAAAGTAATGAATTAACTGATTAATTAGATTATTTATTCACTTCCATCCTCCTGATCATTCCAAATTGAAATATAGACACTTTGGATTAATCCAGCAGTGTGTATTTCCACTTGCTGTCTGTTACTTCAGTCTCCAGAGTTTCTTCTGAAATATTTTCTTTGCTTATTCTTATTCCTATTCCTACCAATTCTGTTTATGTTTGTGGTGCCTTCACTCTGCTCATACTCCCAGATCAGACAAATTCCAGAACTGTAGGTACCAGAAATTACAGTGTTGAAGTCAGGACCTGTTGCTTGTATGGCCCTATTTTTTTCTTACATCCTCCTTCAGCTTCTTAACGCTGCATTCATGTTAAAAACAAAACCCCAAACCATCTGTACAATAATGAACCTCTCAGGAGAAGGGACTATGATTTGTGTAGGGGCACTGGGCCATCTTAGAGAGAAAAAAAGGCACTTGAGCACTCAAGCAAAACAGGGGGGAAAGTGAAGGAAAAGAAGAAAATTAAAAATCCCCGCATTGAAAAGTACAGTTATTTGGAATATGTCACAAGAAGAGAGAGTGGTAAAACAGCGAGCATGAAGGACCAGTCTTGTTCCTGGGAAAAGCGGAAAGACCAGTTCATGCTACTGCTATATTTAACAAAAACACCAGTGAATTCTCCAGAACTGGGAATTATCTCCTGGAGACTAAGTTTATCAAGGAGAAAAGAACAGTCATACAGGTCATAAAAAGTTCTGGGACAGTGCTGGGATTCTGCAGAAGTAGCTGCAAATGCCAAATGCAAAAGAGGGAAGACAAAATCTGCTGGCAGTAGCACTGGCCAGGAATGGAATTGGAGACAGATGTGCTCTCTGTGCTGAGCAGCCCCGGTGTGGGGAGGTCGAGCTGGGGGACACTGCAGTGTCCAGCAGCCCCGTGGGCAATCCTTTGCAGTGGGGATAGGAAACACCATGTACAGTGGATGGGCCACTGTCAGCCAAGGAAAAGGTGAAAAAGTGGGGTTTTCCAACAAACCTTGAGTTAAAACTGAGATGCCAACAGAGGTCTCTAATGGTGAGGTCAAACCTCAGCCTGGCTGGCTGGTGCAGCCCAGGTATCAGCCAAAGGGGAGAGGAGGCTCTGCCTGAAAAACCAGTATGAGTTTGAAGGAGACCAAAGGAAATGAGCTGTGAAACACCAAAAACACAGTGAGCCAAGAGTGGGGCTTAATCTTTTCAGATGTATGGCTTACAAATCCAGCCCAAGGGCAACTGGTAGTACCAGGCAAGTTCTTTGCCTTTGCATCTCCCAGAGATGCATTTATGCAGAGTCCACAGAATCACAGAGATGTTTGAATTGGAAGGAGCCTTAAAGACCATCTATCCCAAACCCCCTGCCATGGGCAGGGACACCATCCACAGACCAGGTTGCTCAGAGCCCCACCCAAGCTTGGGCCTGCACTTCCAGGGATGAGGCTTTTCCAGATAACCTGTGCCAGTGTTTTACCTCCTCATTGTAAAAAGTTTCTTCCTTATTACTTACCACATTCTACAAGGATACAATCCTCATAGGTGTGTGATGAGAGAGTTCTACAGATAAGCATGAAGTGTGGAAAACCCCCTCATCTTGTTAGAGATGACAAACAGATAGAGCAAAGCAAGCAGCAGCCAGTTTGCAGGTTAGCTTGAGCTAAGCCACATAACCACTACTGACTTTTGACTTCCCCAGTTCAAAGTATTGAGATATTGAGATGCTTACTCTGAAATGCTGCAGCATCAGACCCCATGAGCAAAGCCACTGGATCTGCTCCTGCCCAGCAGACACGGGGCTGCTGCCTTCAGTTCTGTAAAATAACATCATATTTTTTAAAAGGAAGTAAAAAAGGAGTTTTTCCAGCTTCCAGAAAAGAGGGAAACACAAGTCATTGGCTGATTTGGCCAAGTAACACACCCCAATGCTTTCGAAGAATGAAGACCTTAGACTGGACCCTTGCAAACCTGGCAGGCTTCCCCTTTCTCAGCTCCTGGTCAGAGAATGAGGCAGTAAGGGGACCACTGTCATGACACAAAATCAGTTCTGGGGCACTGGCTGTCCCCATGAGGTCCAGGCTGGTGCACTAAAGACACCCTGCATCCCTCCTTCCCACCCAAAAAGGGCCACTTTGCTGTGCCCATCCCCAGGGCCACCCTGATGCTCCAGAACAGTGGCTTCTCCTGCTCTAAATGAATTAACTCTTACAGAATACCTGCATTTTGTGAAAATTTTGCCACCATTATTGCACAAATGCTGTATTTTTTCCTTTCTAGGCAATGAGCCACATATTTTCCATGGGGTTCTCTTGGGTTCTTTTCCCTGTTGTCTAGCAGATGATTACATTCTATGGCCAAAGAAGCTTTGATTTCCAGAGAAGTGCTGTGGAGATGGCATCTGCTTGATCATATTTTGGGTCATTCTATGCTTTACTAATTTTCAAGTTCAAAAGCCCCTCCTTTTACATTTACTACCTATTTCCATGGAAAAGCTGATTGGGTAAGGAGGCTGCCCAAGGTTAAACAACAAATTTACTGGAACCTTTCTGTTCCAGAAAGTCTCAATGAATGGCTTTTTTTTTTTCTTTTGACAGTTTTAAAATTCAACCTGAACAGTTATTTCCTTGTAGAGACCATAACATGGTAGAGGACTGGTCCAGAACCACTTACAGGTTCTCTGAGCACATGAGGAGGATGAAGACCCATCTCTACCTTCTCTTACTGGCTGCAGGCATCTCTGCTGCTCCCCATAGGAGCAGCATGGCTGAATTACTGATACTACTACAGTGTGAGGTGATGACAAAGGACATTGAGGTAAATTCAACTTCCATTTTTCTAATCTAAAATTTAATATACTGAATCTTCTTGTTCCTGAATATTTAACTTCTTTTGAAAGTAAAACAAT
This sequence comes from Notiomystis cincta, assembly GCA_013398075.1. NCBI lineage: Eukaryota > Metazoa > Chordata > Aves > Passeriformes > Notiomystidae > Notiomystis > Notiomystis cincta. Next base: position 6,412 of record VZRX01004708.1, read on the forward strand.
CTATGTTTTTATCTGTTAAATTTTTATCAGTGTTAATGAAGAGGATATTTGAAAGGCTGAATTAATGTGTTATTTTTCAGAATCTGAGGATTGAAACTCCTGACAATATAGATGTAAGTAAAAGTTTTTTAAAATAAAAGTAACTTTTTTGGTTAATTTCTTTACTAGAAATTAAGGTAGTTCTTAAATTGTCTCCTAAAATACTCTATTTGTATTTAAGAGCAAACAATTACTTTAAGTGTAGCTATTATGAGATACAAAATTAATTATAATATATAAAGTATCATTAGATATAAAACATTATTAAAACCAAAAAATACTGAGTCAAAAAAAGATGCTGTAATATTAAAAAACAGCAGCTGTAATTGTTCTATGTTTTTGTAAATCTCCTGCAGAACACACACAGAGAATGATTTTTGGAAACAGTTTTTTGAATGAGATACAGCTAAAAAGGAAAGAACACATTCATTCACACTTCCTGCTTCTATATCTGAAAAATCCTTCTGTTTAGTCTGCTTCATTTAGTCATCTTCTAGAAATAGCTTTTTATATCCTTAGCTTCAGTTAGGGAATTCAATTGTTGTTATCACCTCATCTTCTCTGAAGGATGATGTTAAAGCCTCCTGAACAGGACACTGTGACTGGGTGTCCATGAACAGGGTCTGTCTTAAAGATCAAACTCCCTTTTTGCATTTCCCATCTTCTTCTTCATCTCCAATAAACTTCTCCTATCCCCTCTCAGATTTTCTTTTTCAGATAACTTTAAATGACTCCCTCATCATGCAGAAACTGCTAATGAGGCTTTTTCCTTTGCTGTGCATCTACTAAAACCTTGGTTTCCACAGACCACAGTGGAGCACAGAGCTCTTCTGCTGACAGTGTGGCCAGATGGCTATTTGTGGGAATGCAATCTGACTCACTGATTTATTGAAAGAGCAGAATAATTCCCATTTTTGCCCTAAACTAGCTATGGGAGGGTTGTGGTTTCCACCCCAATCCAGCCCAATCCAGCCCATTCCTTGCAAATCAGATGTAAAGTTCCCAGCTCTGTCACTTCTCTCTGGAGCCTGTCTGGAGGAGCTCTCTTCCTAGGCTGGAGCTTTACCTTGGAGCTTCTGACCCAGAATCAGCAGTGCCCAATGGTGGCAGCTCACTTGTCCTTTTCCCTGATGAGCTCCCTGGTGTGATGCCACAGCCCACTGTGCCAGTGCTCAGCTCTCCTTTGCAGGGAAGAGCTCCTTCCCTCTCACCTGTTCCTTGGGTCCAGAGGTGACGGCGGCTTCCTCGGTGTCTCTGCATTTGCTCCTTGCCAGTGGCAGAAGTCTGTGTCTCTCCAAGCAAGGCTGTGGGGAAATGATCTTGTTCACTGTGCAGCATCCAGGAATGGCTAATGGGAGAAAAACATTGATCAAGAACATCATGGGTGCAATGCTGACCTTCAGCAGCTGCCTGCATTTCCTCCAATCTTCAATTATTAGATTTTTCTTCATTTTCATCACTTTCTTCTCCCATAACATCTAAATCTGTTCCTGCTGCTGATGGTTGTGTCCTCTCCTTCTTTCCTTCTTTGTGAGTTTAGCTGATCTCTTTCAAAATGACCCCACACTGGAGAGTGTGACCATCATCAATCTTTGCTTGGCTTCCATCCCACATCCTTTCTCCTCCTTCACTTGGCCTTGTCCAGACCACAAGGTCTTGGAGACCAAAGCCAGTGAGTGCTGCAGAGGACCAGCATGGCCACCCCTGGGACAGGGCAAGGGCCAGGAAATGAATGTGACCCCTGTCCTCATTTCTCCTGGCATGCAGGTGTCAGATGTCACATGGATTAATGTTTGGAATAGTTTCAAGTTAATTTTTCTTTCTCTCGTGTTGGAGAGACAGGAGCAGATGTGAGAAATCAAACCGGTCTCCACACGGCTTCAGAAGAGGCAGGGCTGGGTCTTTAGGCAATGACATATTTCATCTGCACATTACAAGAGATGCCAGCAGATACTGTCCTCTGCCAGGTTTCTGTCTGCAGAGTAAACAAATGTTTACAGCAGATAAGCACACTCGCCTAAGTTGTTTGCAAACTCAAGCCCAAAAGTCAGTAAGGATGAATTTGCCACCCAGGCAGCTGGGCAAAACTCGCAATGATTTTTAATAAACTCATTATAGCTTGTGGTTATGAATACTTGTAATTCAGTTTTTCTATTTCTTCCATCTTAGGATGTGAATTGTATCAGCACAATCTTTGAAGGAACAGAACAGCTGAAAAATAACCCAGCTATGAAAAAATGCAGTGCTTTTTTCCACAATTTTGAAAGACTAAAGCAGTGGCTCCTGCCAAACCTGCCAAAAGAGGTAGGAATTTATTCATTGTCTGCCAGAGATCATGCAGCAGAGATGTAACAAAATAAGATCTATAATTCACAAACCAGTCTTTACATCTACAAAAGAGAGTCATTTCTGTACTAGCTTGGTTTTGGTATATGGAAGAATAAATCCTGCCATTATTTCATGTTTATATCCTTCCCTTTTTCTAATATTCATCTTGATCCACCTCTAAAATAAGGAGTCACATGTGTGATAAGCAAATTAAAGAAAAATTGTATCATTTATAAAATGGATTTGAGATAAAAAAGCTCTAAATAATGATTAAATATTAAGTGATTTCATTTTCTTGATTCATTTTTCAGGGGAAATGTGATACAGAAAGAAGAAGCACGACAATATTTATAAAAAAGCTGATGACATTCATCCGAAAAGTATTAAGAAACACAGGTGTGGAGAGTTAGAAATTTCTAAAATGGCTGTAAATTTATATAAGCAGTAAAATCTTTCCTTGTTTAAGAAGTGTTCCTCCTTTGCATTAAAATCTGGCAGGATACACCTTCATTTCAGTGGTACTGCACTGGTTAATGTTTGGCATCTCAAAGTATTGGGTGGCAAAATGGAATTTGTGTTTTGAGGTGAAAATTTAAATGCTTGATAAACCAAATCATGCAAGGAGTTACAGAAGGACCTGACTAAGCATAAAACCTCTGTGTTTGTCATGAAGAGTTAATTTCTGGAGACTGCAGAGGGGTGGGTGTGAGTAGAAGCAGCTGGCTCCCAGCACACCCCTCAGCCGACCAACACCTGGCCCCAGGGTCTGGCTGTGCCATCAGCACCGAGCCAGAGATGATGCAGGATGTGAAAATATCCCTTTGCCTCCTCTGAAACCAGGCTAGGCCAGTGCTGGGGGCACACAGCAATGTGGGACAGGGAGAGTACCCTCCTAACTTTGAAGATTTAAGGTCAAAGTTCTGCTGGAACGTTTTCCTGTTCTCACATAACCTCTTTATTCCACAAGCACTGAGAAACACATCCTGGGATTTTACTCTTCCTGCAGCTTTGGTGGATCAGTGTAAATTTGACAACTAAAGATTTGTAAGGATCTGAACATATAGCACTTAGACAATTAATGGGGTTTTTATATTGTTAGTGGATAGAAGTGTTTAGATCAGTACAAATTTAATTCTATTGTGTCAATTAAATTATATTTTATTTCATAGACAAAATGTTTTTGGAGGAAATATTTATTCTGTATTTTTATTACTTTTAATTCAGTGAATAATTGTTTGTCTCTGCCTTTCTTCTCCCCTTCCCCTCCTAGATTTCTTCCAAGTTACTCCCACACTTCAGGAAATCTAGTTATCAGTCAGGGAAATTAGATCCTTGAGGTGAGTGAGCAAATGTATTGCTGAAAGCTATTTCTAATGATGCATGAATTAAAAAGCAGAGAGTCCATTAAGGTACCCAGCTCTGTAACAGCTCAGCTCATGCATTCTCTCTAGCTCCCTGGACAATGTTTCCATTTTTTTCTATGAATATCCCAGCGTAAATTAATTTCTTAAAAAAAAAAAAAAAAGGAGAAAGAGATGAGAAAAAAATTGAGAAGGTATTTTTGGTCAGAGAGAGAGGTAGGTTCCTCCAGTGTCTTTCTGATCATAGGAGAAGCTTCTTCCAAAACCTGCCAATTCTGACCTGGTGAAAAAAGAAGCTGAGCAGATGAGCAAGGCACTTGTCACAGTGTGGCCAAGGGTTTGAATTAATGTGTTCCAAACTCCTGGGTCAGACATGTCATGATTCAACATGTCAGCATCCCTGCTCCTTTTCAGGGGCATCTTCGGGAACACCAGGGGAAAGACAGGTGAGAATCCTGTGATGACAGAACAAATATGCAGAAACAAAACATTTTCTTGCCACATCAATACTGATTTCCCCAGTGTTTTCTAGAGTTACCCAACGTTAATGGAAGAAAAATACAGTTTTTCACAGTATTGCTCCATAAGATGGGCAAAGCAGGAACAATTGCTGGCGAAACAAGGGTTAATCAGCAGAATTATTATTTATGAGCCGTGTGTGCAGACGTTGGTTTGTCAGACGCGTTGCTCTGCTGCAGCTCCGTCCCCAAAGCAGAGCAGCCTCGCACAGAAGGAGGCGGTGGCGGGGGGCGGCTGACGGCAGGTGGCAACAGGAGACCAGAAATGCTCGATGTATCTCTCGGGAGAGCTTTTAGGCAGGAAAAATCCCAGACAGGGCTTTCCTTCCTTCTGGTGCGCAGAGCTCCTTCGCTCGACACAAGCCCCCGTTTCGCGAGGATTCCGATGGGCGAGCCCGAGCGCCGTTCGTGCTCAGCGCATCCCCGCAGCACTCCCTGTGCCCCCAGAGCCATCCAGAGCAAGGCAATCCCTGCAATCACATCCATGTGAACCCCTTGCTTCGGCTTTCACTGGAGCGGGAAGGAGGTGACAGCCCAAAAGTCCTTTCCTAAAGAGCAAGGCGACATCAGCAGAGCGGTTTAACCCGGGTGCAGCCACAAACAAGTTAAATCCAGGCAGGCGAGAGCTCACGGGGGAGTTCCCTGGACAGTTTTCCATGGATTCAGAGCTTGCACTTGAGAGGGGCCAAAAGGTGGAGGAAAAGCAATGGGTTGGTTGGGCTCCAGCTCCAGCGGGCCGTGGGAAACACCCGGGAATGATGAGGAGAAACCAGTACGCGAAGCCTGAATGGGCGGGATGAAACTTCCCACGAGAAGAAAACGAACCACGCTGCTCGCACGAGTCAGCAGGACGGGCTCAGGGTCAGCAGGACGAGCTCAGAGTCAGCAAGAAAAAAAGGAACTTGAGAACTGTAAAGATACTGAGAGCTCTCTTTGGGTCGCTGTACCCCCACATTACTGCAGACACCTGCCCTTCGACCCACCTGAATCCTGCTTCAGGGGGAACTGCTCCAGCTGCACTTCAATATTAACTATGATTTTATATAGAAAGTTCAAAAGAATCGTCTTTTCTATCATGCCCAGGGGAAAAAAAATCATATAGACAGTACAAATATGTGCTGAATTATGTATAATTATTTATTGTATTTTAAGTGTAATATATGTTATATGTAGAATACGATAATATTCCGGGGGGTTCTAGACTATATATTTTGAAAATATAATATATCATAAATACCATATATATTATATAATTTATACATAATATTTTTTGCAATTTTCCTGTTTAACATATAAATCATCTTTCCTAGCACGCTCAGGGAAAGCAGCATACCCTTGATGTGAAACAACACTGCAACTTCAATCCATACTTCCCTTTCACACTTTAATTGACCCGGCGGGGAGCGTTACTCATCCTGGAGAGAGAGAGAGAGAGTTCTGGTTCCCTTCTCCGGACTCGGGGCAGCATCGAAGGCGGCCGGAGCCCCCTCGGGGGGTCAGGGCAGGAGCCCCCGGGGCGCCNGCGATGGGATGCGATGGGACCGGGCACGACCAGGGCCACGGGAGGGGAACATCGGGGAAAAGCAGGAACGCATAAATACATAAATAAAGGGGAAAAAAAGCAGAAAAAACAACGGCGACATGAAAATTAAGGGAAAAAAGAGGGGGAAGGATTAAAGAAAAAGGGAGGGGGGAAAGAAGGGGGACAAAAACAACGGAGGCAAGGAAAAAGGAAAAAAAAGAAGGGACATAAAAAAGGTTACACGCAAAAAGGGGGGACGTAAAGACCGACAAAAAATAAGGGAGATACAAAAAAAAAAGGGGTGCACACAAAAAAAGAAGTCGGTCAGAAAAAAAAGGGGGCGACAAAAAAAAAACAAAAACACCAAACAAATAAAAAAACTAAAAACAAACAAACAAACAAACAAACAAACAAACCAAACAAAACTACAAACAAACAAACAAACAAAAAAGAAACCCCAACACACACACACACACACACACAAAATACAAAGGGAGGTGACAACAAACCCCCTCTGATCCGAGATTTCTGCCACAGCTGGTGAGTCGGTGGCTGGGAGTCTCTACTGNTCTCCCGGCAGCGCGGCTGGAACCCCCTCCCGGCAGGGCGGCTGGAACTCCCTCCCGGCAGGGCGGCTGGAACTCCCGGCCATCCCGGCCCCTGCACGGAGCCCCGGGCCGGAGCAGCAGCGCCTTCAGGCGGGCGCGCCCGGCAGCGCCGATTCCGGGAAGGCGCTCCCTCCATCGCCGCTCCCGCAGGAAAGCGAAACTGGGAACGGCGGGGCC
>VZRX01004708.1:19919-48896 GCA_013398075.1 Notiomystis cincta
CGGGACTGCAGGCAGCGCGAGGTGGGTCGCGGTGCATCCCATCCTATCCCATCCTATCCCATCCTATCTCCTATCCCATCCTATCTCCTATCCCATCCTATCCCATCTTATCTCCTATCCCATCCTATCCCATCCTATCCCATCCTATCCCATCCTATCTCCTATCCCATCCTATCCCACCGTTAGCCCCCCACTTTGCGCAGCACGGAGGTTCCAGGAGAAGGCGCCCCGCAGGGTCTATGGGGCTCAACTCTGCTCGTCAAGAGGCGGCAGCGCCGGCCTCTGTCATGCGGAGAAGTTCTGGAGGCGGAGCGGGCGCATCGCTCCGGCCGCGTCGGGGTGGGCACCGCGCATCCCTCCTGCGGGCGCGGCACAAGCCCCGGCAGGGGACAGGCTGGGCTGGGCTGTCCCTGCGCACCCGCGGGGCCGGGCACGCTCCGCTCCACCGAATAGCCCCGGGCGGCCCGAGCGCCGCTCTCGGGGCAGCCCTTGAAGGACCTTGGCCCGGGGCGGGCACTCTCCGGGACCTCGTCCCTCCCCCGCCGAGCGGGTTGCTGGTGAAAGTTGGAAACGGGTTCTTTGGGCAGTGTTGGGCTGTGCGTCTTGGGAAAACACCGCAAACAGGAAATTATTTGTGCAGAGGAAGGGCCGGCAGGGCCGGTCCCTGCGGCGGCCGCTCCTCGGGACGCGTGGCGGTGGAGTTGGGGATGCCCACCTGCGGCAGCACCGCTGCCCCCCTGCGCAATTAACCTTGCGCAGCTTAATTAATAATAAACTTCTAAGAAGAGGATTGTGCAGTCGGCGCCTCTCCGTGGCTGTAGAGCGGGGGGACACCCTCACCAGGTCGCGGTGGTGGCGGGAGGGTCCCTCCCAGAACGGGAGTCGGAACCGAGCTCCCTCCGGCCTGACTGGTCCCACGCAGAACTCCCCACTCAGCACGGGCTGAACACCCACTGCTGCATCGGCCTCTTTGCCGAATTCCAAAACTGAGCGCTGTTTTGGAGCTGAGCCAGGCAGGGCAGGAAGCACTTCCCTCCCGGAGCAGGTGAGAGGCACTGAACGAGAGTTAGGACTCTGGAAAAGTAGTTCTCGGTAGCATTGGTGGTGATGCTGAGCGCGGAAGTATGGGAGGGGCGACACTGCAGAGTGCTTAAAACACCGATGAGACTTTGTCTGACCTGTTTGTTTCTTCTTTCTCAGCCAACATGCCAGTGTCAAGAATGCGCATGAGGCCCTGGTTGGAAATGCAGATTGATTCCAATCAAATACCAGGACTGATATGGATTAACAAGGTGAGGCTGCTCTGTGCTATTATCATCATTATTGTGAATCATTAACAATCCTTCTTCTTAACTGACACTAAACACAAGGCAAGATCATAAAGAAAAAGACATGGAGGAAACTTGCCAGGATTATGCTTTAAAAGCAACAGTTTTTGTTTGCAGAAAAGGTAGCTCTGGTTGGTACTAGTGGAGTAGTTCCATTTTTCCTTCAGAAAATTCCCGGGAGGGGAATGATAAATTGCAATGAAAACATTCTGAGCATGTTGGAGAACCAAGAAATCTTCAAGATCTCTTTTAACTCCTGCTGCTTATTGAGCCAAGTCATCTCCTGTCCCAGATAAGCAGCTGCTGTTATACTCCAGTTGTTTCCATTTTTAAGATTCAGCCTGAAAGAAATATTGTATTTTTTGGTCTGTAAGGCATATTTCCCTGTTACCAGGGTGTAGCACAGGTCAAGATCACTGAGCTTATTGAATCAGATCTCTGAAGTTTCCATATCCATCCCAAGAAGATATTTAAGCTACATGTTTTGGTAGGATTGCTGCAGGATCTTATGGGCAACTTTAAAAAGGGATCCTCAGACAAAGTGTGTCTAGAAAACATGCTGTAATTTATGACATACTAATAGGTTAGATGCAATGTATTGAAATTATTCTGGGATAAAGTTGATAATATTGCTTACTTCTACTGTATTGTAGCACCTTTGGGGTTTTTTCCCAGTTTCAGAAACTATAAAAAGCCTTGAATGCCATGAACAAAATAGATGGAACAATGGCTATTCAATTAAAATATAGAGCAGGGACAGTTACAAGATTTCTGAGCTCCAGCTGAGAACTCTGATTAAATCCATCATTCCAAACTGGCACGTGATGTTTCTTTTTTAGTTCAAATCTCTACTGGTTAATTTCAGGATAAGAGGATATTTCAAATCCCATGGAAGCATGCAGCTAAGCATGGCTGGGACATGGAGAAGGATGCCTGCCTTTTCAGGAGCTGGGCCATTCATACAGGTGTGTGCTGGCTTTACATTCCCATCAGTCATATGACTGTCTTAAACAAGGCATTTAGCCTTGACCTACACTGCTAGTTAGATTAACCACTAGTGTGTGTGTCAGAAAATAGAATGTTATCTTTTGGTGGCAAAAACCAGCACTGGAAAGTCTTAAATACACAACCCATCTCTTATTTATAGGAAGGTATAAAGAAGGTGAGAAGGATCCTGATCCAAAAACCTGGAAAGCAAATTTCCGCTGTGCCATGAATTCCTTGCCTGACATTGAAGAAGTGAAGGATAAAAGCATCAACAGGGGCTCCAGTGCTGTTAGGGTTTACAGGATGCTGCCACCCTTGACAAAGCATCAGAAGAAAGGTAATCCAGCTGGAGTTACACTGCTTAAACAGCACTGAAATGTTCTGCTCAGTGTAAGCAGGGGGTGACAGACCTGTTGGTAGCACTGGTGCTACTGGGCTTGCTCACTGGTTATTGCTGGGAACAGCTTGTGCAAACAGTTAATTTTATCCCAAATTCCTTAAACATGCCTAAAGGCAGCATCAGGAGGTGATGGGGACTGGCTGGTGCTGGCGGTAGTTGAGCTTGCTGAGCAGGTTTCAAGGCTTGCAAGAGCTCACACTTGCCTTTCTCATATTCATCTTATTTTATTTTACAGAAAGGAAGTCAAAGTCTTCAAGAGAAGTAAGAAACAGGAGCAAGAGAAAGGTATGTGTCTATAGAGGCAGCTGAAGAAGCTAGAGGTTTTGGTGGTTTTCTCGCTTAGCTTTTTTTCATATGGGAACTTGCGTGTTCTTAGACAAGTCTTTCATGCTTTACCCTTGTTTCTGTAGTGTTATGAAGAGACAAGGCTGGAAGAGTCAGCAGAAAGCTTAACCAACACTCCTTTGCCAGATGACCACAGTGGCTACACCATTCACGAGTATGCAGGGCAGGAAGTGGAGGTGGAGAGCACAGCCATCACCTTAGGTGAGGCGCTGGGTTAGGTCTGAGCAGAGCGGAAAGTGCCGCTGCTGCCAGCCCAGGGTCAGACATGAGCCTTGGGCTGGGGCAGCTACAGCATCAGACTGGCAGGGAGGAAACAGAGGGGGTTGTCTGTCCCCTGTGAGTGCCAACTCCTGCTGCATCCCACAGACCTGTCCTCCTGTGAGGTGAGCGGCTCCCTGACCGACTGGAGGCCAGCAATGGAAGTCACCATGGCTGACAGCACCAACGACCTCTACCAGCTCCAGGTGTCTCCCCTGGCTTCATCCTCCGAAGGTGGGTACTTCTTTTTTCCTACCCCACTCTTCCACTGGTCTGCTGGAGGCATGAAGGAATGTGTGGGCCTACAGGAGAAACAAGAGCTGTTTTGTAGAACAGCTGATAGATTTGGGAATTTGGAGTTACCAGACCAGCCAGGGTGCAGAAGGCGAGGGCTGGCACATGCTGCCTGCCCGGGGGTGAAAGTCTCTGAAATGCCACCTGCTCCAACTGAGATGGTGGAGGGAGCCGTGCTTCCCACTGGGGAAATAAATAATTAACATGGATATATCAGAGGAGTTCTTCACTTGGGGTGCAAATCATCCTCCTCCTATCATCTTCCACAGCAAGTGGGCTCTGCTGAGTCCTGGGGAGGCATCAGAGCTGGGAAGAGCTCTGAACCTCAACATGCAGTTGTTGAAGACCATGAGAGATGAAGGGCTGTGAGGAGACTGGGGTGGGCATGAATAAAAAGTAGTGGTGTTGTGAGACAAGAGAATATGAGGCAGGCTCTGTGGTGAAGAAGCAGAAATATGAGGGGTAAAAGTTTACATCTATGTTTTTTTCTCTTTTTTTATGTGCTTACAAAACAGTCACAGATGAAGATGAAGAGGAAATAAATCCAGATATTTTTAAGGTAAAACTAGCTCTTCTGGTCAGATTAAAATTGTCCAAAGCTGGTGTTTGTACCAAGAGAGGAAGGGAAGCAGGTATCTGATCCAGTCTCATGTGAACTGAACATACACTTAATGAGGAAGCCTGAAAAATTAAATATAAAAAGAAAGCTGCTTTGCAAACATGAACTGGAGAGGACACACCCATGGAAATATTTACCCTTCATGTGAAAGTCAGAGGAAGTTACTGAGTACTGCTGGGAGTAGAAGTTCATAGAATCATAGACCCACAGAATCATTAATGTTGGAAAAGATCTCTAGGACATCAAGTCCAACCATCAGCCCAGCACCACCACAATGTTCATTAAACCATGTCCTCAAGTGCCATGTTTTTTGAACACCTCCAGGGATGATGACTCCACCACTTCCCTGGACAGTCTGTTCCAATGCTTGACAATCCTTTCCATGAAAATTTATTCCCTAATAGCCAATATAAACCTCCCCTGGCACAACTTGAGGCCATTTCCTTGATCTCAGGCTGTTGTATTAGGGTCTGCAAAGATCCTCCAGACTTTTCTGTTTTGCCCTTCCCTCCACCTCTGGTATGTTTAGCTCCTAATCTGCATTTCCAGACATGTCACACTCATCCCACTAATAAGATAGGAGAAGGTGAAAAGGTGCTCCAGCTCTTGCTGTTTTGCATGAACTTTTTTTTTTTTAAAACTGTGAATAAAACAAGTCTTATGTAACTTAGCATGAGAAAATAGAACTTGATCTTGTTGCTTACCTGTCTTCTAATTAAGGGCAAGTAATGAAACATTGCACCCACAGCAGGAAGGAGCAGTTTTTACCATCTCCTTCTTCTCTTCCAGCTCCTTGGACCAGCCCAAGACTGGCACAACACCAGCATTGGAGGGAAAGGCTTTCTCACCAACGAGTCAGGCACCCAGACCCTGTGCAGCACCTACGGCTACAAGGAGCAGGACGGGGATATCGACACCACTGCAGGTACAGGCTCCCAGGCTATCCCTGGCAGCCAGGGCCACAGGATGATGCAAATGAGACACTAACTGGGAGGCAGCAAAGGAAATGGAGGAATTCACCATCCTTGTGTTTTAAGATTTCCAAGCAGCCTGTTGGAAGGCTGTAAGGAATTTGCTGATTAAAGGAAAAGTCAAAAACACTTCCAGGAGGTGAATCCTACAGATTTCAGGATTATACAAGTGTAAGTTAGGTCAGCTTTCAGGAACTCCTTGGAATATAACTGAAGAATTTCCTTTAGCAATAGCTTAAATGAAATGGAAAAACTTTTAATAGAAAGTATTTGATGTGTTTTAGGAAAATAATAGTCTAAAGTATTTACTCTCATCTGAGAAATCTTTCAATTTTTGATATTTAATTTTATCTATCTATATGTTATTTTGCTCTTGCTGCATTAATTCAGTGCCCACTCTCTGTTCCTTTTATCTAGGAGAAGTGGATTTCAGGTTCTTGGACCAGAAAAGCAGCCTAGACTTCTCCTGGCTGGATACAGTGAGGCCGACCATGCAAGTCATTCCCTGTGGGTTGTAGATGCTTGGCTTCCTCCAACCACAAACTGCTCTTGGATAGAAACTTCAAAAAGCATGGAGAGAATGGAAGAAATTTTTTGTTACTGACTGAAGGAAGAAAGTAGCTTTTCTATTCCGTTTCAGTTGTAGACGTGGAAAGGTATGCATGAGAAACACCATTATCAGTGTAAAAAGGGAGCCCCATCTCGCTACCAGGACTCTGGCACTGGAAGTGCTCAGCTGCAGCTCCCACCTTATCCCTCTGGAGGTGAAGCTTTTGCTGGGAGGTGTCACTGTGCCGTGGAGTCTGGCCTGGTGGGATACCACAAGCCTGGGGAGCAGGTTATCATCCTCCCCACGTGTGGTGTGAAGAGCACTTTACCCACAGAGTGCTTAGAGGAGACACTGCAGATAAGTGTCTGACCTGTTAGTTTTGGTTGCTGCTTACCTGTGCAACACTGGTGACATTGAGCTTAACAACTGTCATTAGACTTAGGTAAAAAAATTGCACTAATAGACCAACTCTTCTTTGATTTACTCCATCATATCGTTCGTCTTTCAGACCTTGCAAACCCTGTAAATAGACCTTTGAAATGTGAAAATTCAGTTTAGGCTTTGCACCCACCTAGTCCATTCCCCAGGTGCACTCTTAGGATGCTCTCTCACATAGGTTTGCCTTCCTCAAATGAGTTCAAGGGCTGCTGCATGAAACGATTTTGCACTGATAGGGGCAGAGCTCTGTATTTTTACCATGCCTTTTGCAGACCCCTTCTGGCACTCTGTGGAGATCCCTCCAGTACTGCACACAAGCTGTAACATCCCACAGATCCTCTGGATCAGCATGTGCAGGCCAGTGCTGGATGGAAGAGGTTCTAATGTGTGTGTGTGTATGTGTAATAGATAGGAATCAAATCACTAAACTGTAACAGACTATTTTCTTGTATATTTTATTTTTGTATATAAAGTGTTGTATATTTGTTTTAATAAAATGTTTTATATATGACATGTTTACTTTTTCTCATGGAGGAGCTCTGAGGATACATTCCAGCTTCCTTGAAAACACTGAAACAGATGTGCTGTTGAAAGAGACAGTTGGAGGGGTTTTTTCATGACTCATCAAAGCACAAAGAATTTAGTTTGCTCTCTTTTTCTACCCTCCAGCCTCTTCCAAGTGCAGCTGATGGGTGGAATCCTACATGTCAGGGAAGGGGAGCTCTGGTGCTGTGCATTGTGGAGTGGTTGATTTGTATTTGTCATCATATGCAGGCCAGACCTGAATCAGAGCAAGGTTACAGGCTACACTAAAAAAATCCAGTACAGTGAGTTCTTACTGTGGATGTTCCTATCAGCAATATCACTGGCTTCTGGATTAGATCAGCAGTGAAGCCCTAGTTACATACCTCAGGTTTGCCTACAAGAAAGCACAGGCACAATTCAGAAGGTAAGGGGAAAGCAAGCTGGTTTTCCCCCAAATAGTTGATTCATTTGCTATACTTCATGCTGTACAAGTCTAATGTTATTGCAAAAAGTGAGTCTGAGGCAGTGTGTGAGAACCACAGCCACTGACAGTGCCTGGAAAGCCCCTGTACTGTGCTGGCCTTTCGGGAATAACTTCATTTTCTGGGCCAGAGCCAAGGAGAATATTGGGCTGCAGGAGAGGAAGACCCAGCCCAAAGGGCTGGAACAAAGAGGACATTTCCTACTGCCTTTGGCACAGGCTCCTCTGCAGCCTGACCTGTGGGGCAGGGACAGATGCAAGGCTTACTGAGGGAAGAGGGAAAATTGAGTGCCAGGTCATGGGTCTTAAATCCAGCGAGGTGGAGGGCAGCAGGGGAGGGAGAGGCTGGGCAGGGTCCGTTTGTCCTGTTAGTCATTAACCAGCCCTCCCTGCACAGCCTGGGGCAGGCAAGCCCAGGAAGCACCTTCCAGGTGACAGGGGCAAGAGAGCAGCTTCTGGGGAGCTCTTCCTGGCCCTGCAGGGGTGGCAGCTGGGAGTGTGGGGACTGTGCTGTCCCCCCGGGGCTGTCACACTCCCGGGCAGGGTACCTGGCCTCAAGGTCCACACCTTGGGAATTCCCCCCAGCCAGGAATCCCTGAGTACCTGGAATGCCTTAAAGCACACATACGTAAAATCCTGCAGATCTACAGCAGGAATGTTTTGTGCACAAGCAAAGAAACCACCCACCAGAATCTCAGCCTTCCAGTACTTAAAGTGAGCTTATAAAAGAGGCAGACAGCAACTTTCAACTCAGGCAGACAGTGACAGGACCAGGGTGTGTGGGTACAGGGCAGGGTTGGAGTGAATAGATATTAGGAAGAAATTATTGACTCTGGGGGGTCATGAGGCCCTGGCATAGGCTGCCCAGAGAAGCTGTGGCTGTCCCCTCCCTGGAAGTGTCCAAGGCCAGGTTCAGAGGGGCTTGGAGCAACCTGGCATAGTGGAAGGTGTCCCTGCCCAGAGTGGGTTGGAGCAAAATGAGCTTTAAGGTCCCTTCCAGCCCAAACCATTTGATGATTCTATGATTCCATGACCAGATTTGTGTCCTGGTCAGCTGCAGCAGCAGCTTCTACTCGGGAAGGAATGTGGGGCTGCAGGGCCTAGAGCAACCTCCTGCCCTGGGACAGGACACTGGCTCAGCATCACCAACACAAGGAGGAAATCAGTTTTAAGAGCCCTTGCAAGTTTATCACACATGGGGGCAGGGGACAGGAGAGAAAAGGGAAACTTTCTATGATGCAAACACTGCTAAAAATAAAGTAGACATTAGTTCACCCATTCATGCATTAAAAGGGGCACACTTTTCACAAATATGCTCACATACAAAAAAATCCCAGCATTGAAATATTCACACATAAAAGGTTAGACCAAGATCTGGGAATAGAAGAAAGCAGCAGCAAGTGCCTCACACCCAGGGACCAGAGACATGCTCCAAAACTATTTTTTCAGGATGTTGGAAATGCTTTCCCTGGTTGCCTGCCAAGGTACCTGCATGTCTGACTGAGTGTTGGCTATTTTAGCAGTGAAAAGTGGTGAAGTCCCATTACAGAATTTGGTAGTTACTCAGCCATTGAAGCATCTGAATGGATAAATCCCATCCCAGGTATATAGTGCCAGATTTGTTGTTGTGAACTCTTTGGGAGGGGAAGAAAACCAGAGTGGTGCTCTCCAGCTCAGGAGTGGGGTGACTTGGGGGCTGCTATGTGGAGCCTGACTGGCTCCTCCATCACCTCCAGGGCAGGTGGGACTTGTAGAAGCAACAGACAAAAGAGACTTTCAAGCTACTTGTACACAGAGGAGCATCATCAGCTCTTCAAGATAAACTCCCTGCATAGGCTACGTGACAGAAACTGCTTTAAACCTTGACACTGGATTTTTCTGAACCTGCCTATCCTAATCAGGCTCTTCACAAACCCAGTAAACCTCTGTTGCAATAAGAGTTGTTTCCACCTGTTATATGCACACAGATAAATTCAACTGGGAAGTATTCACATTGAAGGAGAGCAGGTCCCTGGGGAGAGGTGCTCAGCCCTTTCAAACCCAACCAGAGCAATAAAGGAAAGTTCCTATGGGCAGGGCTCAAAGGGCAAGCAGCTCTTGTGCTGTGAACTTTGCATGACAGAGAGAAAGATCTAAAGGCAGTGCAGCTGTTGTAAAAATAGAGATAACTTTTCTGTGGTGGAAAACAAAAAGGAGTCCTTGTGTAATCACTGGTCATTTAGGAAATGAATGGAGCTGCAGGCTTGGAAGGCTGCTCCAGCAGAGGCTCTCCATCATCTACACCATCCTTACACCATCACTGGCTGCAGCTCACTTGTAAGCCTCGAAACCATTCAAAAACAAACTAAAAAAAAATCCCTTTATTTAGCTTTAGAGCCTTAGACCATCAACAGGACAAAATTTCCTGAAAATAACATGACAGTCTCAGAACCAGTCCCACATCCTGCATGCAGGAAAGCTCTGCAGCACCTCAAGCACAGATTTTGCCCTGCAGCATCAAGGAGGAAGAAGCTGCTGGTTCATGCCAGCAGAGGTTTTCAGTGCTGCAGGGGCAGGATCTCCCACACCTGGTAACTGAATCTTTTCCCAGGGAAAACCTGGGACCTGTAAACAAGGAGTTGTTTCTTTTCCCCCAGTCTTTGTCCAAAGGGATTCTTAGTGAGCAGCTCAACAATGCCTGGAGAAGCCCCTGGCTCTTGGCTGCCCAGGGCAGTGGCACCTCCTGTAAGCTTTGCCTGGCAGGCAGCAGAGCATGCAGTTATCCTTTCACCTTTATTTGCTGTGGTGATTGAATCCTGATAGTCACACACATTTCCAGGCAGTCACAAGACTGACAATATCACACCTGGAACCAATATCAGTGCTTAGGGCCACAGATATGAATTTATAACTGCAAAAAACAGTGGGATATTTATTTGTGGTGCAGAGGCAAAGTATTGCTTAGAAAGCAACCAAATCTCTTGGGCTACAAACACTTCTCTGCTGTCGAGGATTATTCCTCCTCTCCAGCTCCCCAAGGGCCTATTTCCCCCCATATTTGTAAAAACACAACACATGGAAGACAGAAACTTTCTCAGGGGAAAAGCCTCTCTGGGAGGCTTGGGAGGACCAAGGAAATAAATGTTATCTGTAGAACAGTTGGTGTTAGAACTTAGATGGGGAAACTTCTTCCCTAGAAAGGGAGATAGGGAGAAAAGTCACATTTTCATAGACCAGTTGTATCTAAGTTTTGTTTTCCCTTTCACCAACTGGTTCAGTCCATTGCCTGTACTCTCTCCCACCACAGTGCTGCACTTCAGAGCTGCTTTTTCTCTCACATTTTTCTATCCCCTTCAATGTTTCTCTCACTGTTAACTCATCCCTGTCCTTCTCCAACCCTTCTATGTACAAAAATATCCCAAGGAGATAATAAAAGCAATAATAAAAGCAACAATAAAAGCTCATTGGTGCAGCAGCATGGTGCAGGTAGCTCCAGTTCCTTGCACTACGTCATTCCCCACTAACCTTTGGTCTCATTTGTCCTGATAAGGTCAGGATGTGAATTCAGCCAGCGTGGTTCCCTGCCATGCCCTCTGTCCTAGCACAGCTTCCCCAGAGAAGGGAGGAGCTGGGAAGGGATGGAAAAACTTCCCATGGCCCCTTCCAAAGCTCCAACAAGACCGTGGCATGCACTGCCATCAGTTGAACTCTCAAAGGCACATCAACCCAAGCCAGCAGAAGTCATAAATTGCCCAGAAAATCTGTTCATCCTGCTGGATTTGGTCACCATCTGGATATGAGCAAAGATGTCACACACGGTATGAAGGACTCAGGGCTGCCAGGCATGAATATTCTCAACCCACTGACTGCCTTGCTGACCATGGTGGCAGGGCAGTGCCAGATCACAGGCAGCATGGTAGAAAGATGGGGTAGCCAGGAGGATCTGTAGCCACAAGGCTCAGAGAGGAGGAGGGCCAGGGACTGGGTGGGGAGTAGATCAGATGACCCCTCCAACCAAAACTTCTGTGCCAGCAGTTACCAGGGTCTGTCTCTGCATGAACACCAGTGCAGTTACCATCTGTTCTGGTCTATGAGGCTGGAAAATTAAGTCAAGACAAATAATTGGATGAAATAAGCACTGGGGAACATTTTGCAGGAGATATGCATGAATAAGGAATCTGATCTGCAGAGAAAACAGGGCAGCAAATCCAGCCTCTCCCCTTGCTTTCTGACAGCTGACACGAACAGTGCAGCCCTCCTCAGCCTTTTTAACTTCAGAATGATCTACTCCCTTCATTTTGTCCATGATTCACACAGAAACCTCACCATGAAGCCTTTGAAGAGCCTGGCAGTCAGCACCCAGCCAGCCTGAGATGTGAGGTGGGATGAGGGTGAGGTGTTGTCACAGCCCATGCAGCCTCTCACAGCTCACCAGTGTCACCCAGCTGCCAAAAACCAGCAGGCAGCAAAGGCTCAGTTGGTGGCCCACCAAGTTGCCAGCTCCTGGGCCAAAACAGCAGCAACCACATGAGCATCCTGAGCTGTGATGAGAGGTGGGTGCTCAGCTGTCACTGTTTTGGGGTAATATTGTCACATTTCAGCCAAGGACTCCTGCCTACTGTGCTTGTTCCCCATCGCACGGCACGCTGTGGGCACGTGGTCACAGCACCAAAGCTGGGGCAAGCCAAGATGTGTCCAGCATCTTCTGGAGACCTTCCAGGGGAATTCAACCTCAACAGCATTACATGACAGCCTGAGCAGAAACTGCTGCCTGCCAGCCACAGGCAGAGGGAAGGACTTTGTTTGCTCTATTTGTATGGATCAATGGCTGAAAACACAAAAACAAGGGAGTGGTAAAAGGCAGGTTCTCAAAGGGAGGAGGAAGGAGAAGGGTCTGAGGAACTCTGGCTAACCAGAAAATAGCTGGAGGTTTTGTTCCTTGCAAAGCTTGGGTGGTTTGGCGTTGATAACACAGAGAATGAAGGACAGAAAACAGCATAAGAATGCTGGCCCAAATTCAAATTGAATCCAGCACAAGCATTACACATATCAGCTATTTGTGAGCAGGGCTATTAAATAACAAGAGCCAGGTGAACCACAGCATATCCACTAAATATGCCTAGTTCCAATATCTCCATTGTGAAAATATGTCTCACTGAGTTTGTTCTTTCATCAGGATTTCACCAACGGTCTTCAGGCAGCAGAAACTAACTGAGAAGACAAGTCCAGACAGGTACAGCTTTGTTTTCACCAGCTTTATTGCTGAAGAAAGCAGACAAAGCAGGAAGCAGAGTGGGGACTGTGCTGGCCTGTTCCAACCTTGTGGCTAGTTCTTAGGATATTTTAACAATTCTGAAGGGATATGGCATAGATTACTAGTGGCAATATTTAAAATCAGCAAGTGAACCATTTTAGACATCTACATGCCACACAGAAGTAACAATTCTGTGTTATATCCAGCAGCTGCCATCCCTACCCAGGGCAATCCTTCACCATCAGCTTTGGAGAAGCATTACTGGGGTTTCTCCTACCTAGCCTGTTTCATCCTATGCTTCTGGAAGCCCCCAGACAGGCTTCCCACAGAGAAACATGAGGAGCTTTGCTGGAAGCACAGGCTGAGCCCCTCAGTCCCATCCCTACTGAAGAGATCAGCTCACTTCCCTCCAGTATTTTACTCATGTTCAACAGGTAACAAATATTCTACCTAATCAGAATCCTGAGAGAAGCAGCTCACCAAGGTGTTTGATTACAACTTACACACCATTAGGTAACAGGAGCATCCAGGGGTTAAAGAGTGGGAACAGCCCTTGACCTGCTCACAGGTATGAGGAAGCCTTGAAATAACATTTCTCTGTGCTCTGCAGCAGGGTGACATCTCCTTCCACCACCAAGGAGCACAGCCAGGCTTATTGGGTGTCCTGCCAAGGCAATGTCTCCAGGATCAGGAATGACTCTGCTCTGGCAGCTTTTGCAGGCACTAAAATGTTCTGGAGAAAAGGAGGCTCAGGAGGAACCTCATTGCTCTCTACAACTCCCTGACAGGAGGGTGGAGCCAGGAGGGGATCAGCCTCTTCTCCCAGGTATTAAGTGATAGGAGAAGAGGAAATGGCCTCAAGTTGTGCCAGGGAAGGTTTAAATTGGATATTAGGAAATATTTCTTCATGGAAAATGTTGCTAAGCCCTGGAATGGGCTGCCCAGGGCAGTAGTGGAGTCACATTCCTGGAGGGATTTAAAAGACATGTATATGCAGCACTTGGGGACATAGTTTAGTGGTGAGCCTGGCAGTGCTGGGGGAATGGTTGGACTCAATGACCTCAGAGGGTTTTACAGCCTAAATGATTCTGGGATTCTGTAGCTACAGATTCCCACAGTAGCATGGAGTTGGGGTCAGGGGAGCTGCACTTGGCTGACATTTGACCATTCCCAGTGCCAAGGCTGGAGCACCAATGTTGTGCTACATAAACACATTGCATGGAACCTTACAGATCCAAGTAGAGACAAAATTTCTGTATTTCAGGGGAAACAGCTAATTCCCTGGGGAAGGTCCTTCTTGTGAAGAGGAACAACTCACTCCCTAAGCCATATTTGAAGGCTGAGGGCTCATGCTGGAGCAGGGGTGTTTCCCTGTTTTAGAAATTAGGAGATATCTGCAGAAGCATTGGGAGCCACCAGGGTGATGGGTGGCAGGGGCTGCACTCCCACCTCCCACAGCCTCAGATGGAAGGAGCCACTCCATCATCACCATGAGCTATTCACATGGCCTTTGTCAAGACAAGGAGGAAGATGCTGGACCTCCAGTTGGTTTTTTTGTGCTTCCACAGCAGACCTGGTGAGATGTGAGAGTGAGGATCCAGGCTGCCCTTACCACGGCGCTCTCCTCGAAGTGCAGAGGATGTGAAGGAAACCACTGGTGCCCTCCCACACACGGGATGGGCACAGCACCCACTTGGCACAGACCTGTTCCTACCACTTGGAAAGAGCTCATATTCAACCCCTTCACAGAACAACAACCCAGGGGTGGCTGAGCCACCTCTGTGCAGAATTTCACAATGAACTTGCTCCGTTCAGCAAACCTCAGGCGCCTTGTGTTTGGAAATAGGAACCTCAGCCACCAAGACCTGCAGGATGTGAGCCTCGCTCTGCAGGAAAACAAACTTGTTACAGTGTCAAAACTCAATAAAAAACTCAAGAACTTGGCACTCAGGACATGTCCCCTTCTGCAGGCACCGCAAGCTTACACGTGCCTGCTGGGGTATCCCACTGTGTGCCACGAAGAGCCCAGCACAGCTTTCTGCTCTGGAAAATAAACTCAGAAAATTGAGAAAAACAATGAAAAAGGCTCATGCTGCACTTGATAACAACTTGCAGCCTCCTATACCTCTGCTGAGCAAACCACCATTTCCTGAACTGAGGTGTCAGGCATGAAATATTTCACATGCTGGTGCAACCGTCACCGTCTGCGAAGTGACAAACAGAACTTCAGCTTTTCCTGGTATTTAATGCATAAATCAGGGTGTGTCCTGTGTGCCTGTTTTAGTTTTGTAATTGAAAAATCACTGTCTTGCTTGAGTAGGCAGCAGCAAAAATGTTTGTGTAGCCAGTGTAGACTGAGCCTAAATGACTTTCTAGCCA
Source organism: Notiomystis cincta (assembly GCA_013398075.1). Classification (NCBI taxonomy): domain Eukaryota; kingdom Metazoa; phylum Chordata; class Aves; order Passeriformes; family Notiomystidae; genus Notiomystis; species Notiomystis cincta. The sequence goes on from VZRX01004708.1 coordinate 34,728, forward strand.
AGAGTTTCTATAGTGTGCAGTCTCATGCTGCTGCTGCAGAAGCACTGCCAGAAGTGCCTGTGGGCATCAGGTAAGGCCATGCTTGAAGAACCAAGAACATGCTTCCATTTCCCCACTTATCCATGGATTTATCCATTCCTTCCACTCCACAACTCACCAATGGGAAATGACTCATCTGTAACTCATGAGCTCATGGATCTGGCAGGCTGCAGAAGCATTTATCTTTGTTCTTAACCCTCCAGGCACTCATTGACTATCCCCCCAATTCCATACCCAAAAGTGCCAGCAGCCACTGTGGTCTGGGGCCACCAAGTCAGCTCCTGCTCAGGTCTCCAGTGCACACAACCTTTTCCCTTTAGGCCTCCACATGGATTTACACGAAGAGAAGCACACCCAGAAGATGGAAGGAAAGGACTCTCCCCTACCTAGTACACAGCAGACCACACTGTGCCCAGTTTTGTGCCTTTCCAATATAAGAAAGACACTGGCAAAATGGAGAAATAAGCCCCAAAAGCCTGAAGCCACAATTGCCACCAGGGCACTGAGCCTTCCTTGCCTGAGAGAGGAGTTGTTCTGCTGGAGTGGGCTCATAACACTCTCCTGCCAGGGGCTTGTTGAGAGAGTGGACCCAGGCTCTCACCAGGGTGCATGGAAGGAGCACAAGAGACAAAGGGGGATAAGGGGCTGTGCCAGTTTGGATGCAAAATCCAGGAGGAAAACTTTGTACCTTTAAACTGCAGCTGGGAGAACTCTTCAAAGCAGCAATGGGGAAATACAGTATTGTCATAGAATCACCCCAAGAGAGGGGCAAAAGCTGAAATACAGGTTTAGCCAGGATATCAGGGGATGTTTCTTCCTACAAGGTCAGCCAAACACTGGGATAGCTCATGAGAGGTTTCCCAGACTGGAAACAGCTCAGGGCAACTTGGTCTGACTTAGTGGCTGACCATAAGCAGGACACTGGAGTGCAGCCCTCCCGAGGTCCCTTCCCATACAAATTATCTTACAGGACTAATTCTGCCATGTTCTTCATACAGAAAACAGATCATTGCAAGTAGTGCAGCCCACCAGAAGCTCTCTGCTTTTCCCCTCCTGCTTAGTGCACTGATTTACCAACTATTTGTCATCTTTAATCAGCAGCCAAGTTCACACCACACTTACAGAGGAGCTATTTTCCTATTTAATTTTGGTGATGTTTCAGTTAAGGTTTATAGTAAGCCTCCTGTTCTTTTACTCCTGTCAGACACAGGAATGTGTGTTCCCTCACTTGTTCCATGTTTCTCTGCTGTACAAGTTCAACATCATAAAGCTCCCAGGTAAACCCATCCATATCAGCTCCAAAAGCAGAGGTGAATCCCAACAGAAATGGCATTTCTACCAAAGCCTTCCACACCAGCTATGGCATTGTCGTGGGATGATCTTGTATTCCCCATCGCCTGCTGGAAGGTTTTTTTTGTGCCTTCGGACTGCAGCCGGGAGGACTCTTCACGGCGGCTCGCCTGACCTTGCAGCCGGAATGTTTACATACTTTTGCCCGGCTGGAGACTTTTTTTCCCTCTGCTGGTAGCGGAGGAGGAGGGGTTGCTCTGGACCTTTTTTTTNCCTCTACACTAAAGTGCTGGCTTAATATTTGCTTTATCACACTCCAAAAAAACCAAGGATTCTAAAATTTTATCCAAGGAAAGATGAAACATCAATAAAAAAAAACCACCCTCCTCCCCCAAACCAAGAAACACTGGACTAAAAGCTCTCACTGAACTGGAAGAAGGGAATTAACTTCACAGGCTGAGACTGCTGCTGGAGGATGCAGAGGTCCATCTGCTGCCCTGTTTCTGGCTCCAGAGGGACAGTGAGAGCATAAGCAGCACTTCTGCAGAGCCCCAAGAAGCCCAGCCTGCCCTGGGCTCTGATGTATCACAGCTGGGCTCAAAAGTGCTTTCAGCTTCTCAGGAATTTAATTTCTCAAAGAATCTAGACACAAGAACTAAAGCACAAGGGGCCTCTTACCCTCTATAAAACGTGAAAAGGTTCTGTGAAGGCAATTTTAATGTGCATTATTGCTAGAATAAACCACAGTAGACAATTCCTCATTTCCTACTGAAGAATATAAAAGTGGCAGGTAATTGGCACAGGTGAGTTAGAAAGAGGCAGTTGGTGCCTTGGAAGTTCCTTCCTTTTTTGCATGATATTCCCATTCACACATGGCAGACATTGCCTGCCCTCATGCTCCATTGGAACAAAGGAACAGGAAAAATAAGCACAGGAAGAAAAAGAACATGTGCAGTGAAAGACTGGGAAAAGGAGAAATATGGAAGGAAAAAAAAATAGAAAAGGAAAGTTGAGAATCAGTAGAATTTGTCTTCCACTATGAATGAACAAAACTCAAACCAAAACCTAACCAAAACAAACAGTTTCATTTTGAAAGTGCAACACTTACTGTGCCAGAGACACATCTGTACAGGCAGCTCCACCAGACTGTTTTCCTTGTTTACTTTTCAGAGTGCTTAGTGATGCTCCTAAATCAGTCTGATTCATGCCAACCCATGACAGCCCCAGCACCCACTGCATGGAAACCACTGATTTACTGATCTTCAGAAGGCAAAACAGAATTAAACCCAAGAATGACTGCAGCAGCTTTAAGCCACTTGCAGTTCAAACAAGATACAAACTTCCTTAGACGTATTTCTAAAACAGCATTGGAATCACCTGATCAAGAGTTATTAAATCTACAGGGTCTGGGTTCACCTGCCCTTAATTCTTCTCCGGTGTCCCAATAAATTAGTCTGGGGTCTTCTCTCCAGCCCCAGGATATCAGCAAACCAGTGAAGGACTGCACTTCTGGTATCTCTCAACCAGTGCTACCCTTAGGTAACAAGCAATAAAAATTTCAAATTACATCAGAGAGGAGCTGATGTGCTGCCAGCTCCCAGCCTGGCTCTGCTGCCCTTGGAAGCCCTGCTTCCAGATAAATGGATCTGTTGGCTCCTTTCCCTTCCCCTGTGCTAAATAACATCACTGCAAAGCCCTGGCTGATGGCAGGATGCAGCCACTGAGAAGTGCCCCTGGGTCAGCTGCACCACGGAAAACCCCAGCACTGAGCTCAGCTGAAGAGCTGCAGCTGCTGGTTACAACACTCAGATGCAAATGGAAATAAAAAAAAACTCACAAAATAAACAGAACCACAGTGGAGCATGCAAAAATACATTACAGCAGCTTTACTTCCTATTTCCTTTTCCTTACAGCTCTGAAAATAATAACTGCAGAAGTCAGTGGGGCTTTTGGGGACAGTTGCTTATAGTCAGGCTGCTGTGGGACTGGCTGAGTACTCAGGAGCCAATTACCACAGACCCACCACTTCCACAGGATCATCATTTAGGGTGGAAAAGCCCTTTAAGAACCGTGGCCAGAGCCCTGCAGATAGCATGGTGTAAATGTCTTACTCTAGCTTGCATTGCTTGTACTCATAAAAGAGAGAAAAATTATGTATAAGGATAATAAGCACCCTTTTGAAGATAAAATGCAATAGGAACATCAAAGATTCATTAAAAATAGCTCAATATGTCTTTGTCCAAGGCTCAGGAATCCTTGACAAGCAACTGGGGAGAGGGCTTGGAGACGGTGGAAGAGGCAGTATTAGGAACAGGAACTGAAGCAATATCTACTGATGGGAAAAGAGAAGTGACTGGGCTATTTCTCAGCTGGTTTCACATCCAGGCACCTCCTTTCATGCACAATTACTCCTGCTTTATAATGGGTAAGAAATTGAGAGGTTGGAGCCAGACCCCACATAGCCCAGGGTATGGGGCTAATGGAAACACACCATCATGTGGGGACTGATTCATGAGGCACTTCTTATGTAAGAGATTTTCCCTCTCATGCTAAACCAGCAGGCTGCCAGCAGGATACTCATGCTTGATACTGGTTGCAGCATCTGCATTACCTCCCTCAAAATGTGTGGTTATGTGGGTTTATTTTAGAATAGCCAAATACACAGGAGGGTTTATGTTTCTGCTTTCTTATATTTACATATAAATAAACCACTTAAATATACCCCAGCACCACCACAGCCAACAAACCCAGCCACACCCATGGAGACTGGGCTTGGTTTAACTTCTAGCAACTCTGCCAAGCAGGGACTCCCCACTTCTTCCTATAGTAATTTGTGGTGATGTGCTTTGTTTAAAGACGTTTGGAGAGGCTGGTTTATTGCAAGTGTTTCCTCAGTACCAATTTGTAACTCACATTTTCACTTATCAGCTGCTTCATAGAATCACACAATGGTTTGGGCTGGAAGGGACCTTAAAGACCATCTTGTGCCAACCCCCACCATGGGCAGGGGCACCTTCCACTAGGTCAGGTTGATCCAGAGCCTGGTCCAGCCTGGCCCTGAACACCTCAAAGTCTCCCATTCAAAGCCTCACACCACTGAACACTGGAGCTGCTGGGGGCCCTGGAGTCAGTGGCGGGGGACTTCCACCCAGAGCAGCTTTTTACCTTCCATCACAGAGAAACCTGGTGTCTCCATAACCACAAGCTGATGCAAGATTTCTGTGCAAAGGAGGAAAGTAGAAAACCTGGAAATGCAGAGACATTCAGGTAAATCACAGCAGAACACAGGGAGCTGCACCCACCACGAGGGCGCTGAGCGTGACCTGAACACGCGGGTGCCGTGTTGTGTCCCCTTCTGAGCACACGTAACAAGGATGAGGCAATTTACCACAGCTTCATTTTTCACAGCCTTTTATCAGAGTAATTTAGAAACACCAGCAGACTCTGGTGAGAGGCAGCATGATGACTGAACTTACCCTTGCTTTGAAGCAGCCTGGGAAATATTAACCACAAACATGAAACGAACATAACACAGACACAGGGGTTTTTTCTCTTCTCTTCTCTTCTCTTCTCTTCTCTTCTCTTCTCTTCTCTTCTCTTCTCTTCTCTTCTCTTCTCTTCTCTTCTCTTCTCTTCTCTTCTCTTCTCTTCTCTTCTCTTCTCTTCTCTTCTCTTCTCTTCTCTTCTCTTCTCTTCTCTTCTCTTCTCTTCTCTTCTCTTCTCTTCTCTTCTCTTCTCTTCTCTTCTCTTCTCTTCTCTTCTCTTCTCTTCTCTTCTCTTCTCTTCTCTTCTCTTCTCTTCTCTTCTCTTCTCTTCTCTTCTCTTCTCTTCTCTTCTCCCTATAGGAATACCAGATCTATTTTCCTAATTCATAAAAAATACAATTTCTAATGTAGCTGGCAGTTCCAGGAAGGTGGAGACCTTCCCAACACGGGCATTAAACTGGGATTCATTAATTTGGCAGAGGTTGAACTTTATTTCATGTTAGGTAAGAGGGAAGCCCTTACTGTGGGCTCCTGAGTTTGAGCATTTGGCCAATGAAATCCAGGTCTGATAATGGTCATGGTAGGGTCAGAATCTGCACATCAGTGAAGATATATCAAGTGGTAACAATGTACAGTGATGCTGCAGTGGTGTCAGTTTTCTCAGTGTATCAGTTCATTTCTATCTGTAAGCATGCTGCCCAGAGTATTTTTTGCATTTTCTGTTTCCTTTACTGTCATTTTAATATCTTCCTTAGATACCACCTCCATATTTTGAAAACCTCCTTTAGGAAACACAATCTCAGAGTAGTCATCACTCCCCTTTTCCTTTGCCTAGTTTGTAATTTTCATAGACTCATTGCAAATTTCTGCTAATGTCAATAAGAAAAATGACATTTCTTATACCACTTAACAGGGTTGATGGTCTTATGCTGATGCTTTCCTCTTTCATACTGCCCATAACTGACATGAGGGCCTCTTTTTGTGATCTGCATTTTGCTGTGACTTGGTAAAAGCTGGCATACACTGCCAACTCACAACTTGTGTGCTGGGATTTAAAGGGCTTTGATGGGTTCCTTTCTGAGACTGCCATGCACTGGACTTTCACATTCACAACGACTTCACCTTCCATATGTCATTTCAGTATTTAATACTCTTTCTTGGAATGTAGGAAATACACCAGAAAGTACCAAATTCTCTGCAAGCCCTGTCTTTCAAAAGGACCATTTAAAAAGGGTGCTTTTCTCCTCTGTATTTGGATGGAGCATTTAGTACCTTAAGTGAGCCTGTTAGAAGGGATCTCATCACAGACAGTATCTCAGGCTTTCCTGATATTTGCCCTTTTGGATCTTTCATTCCAGTGGAGTGGTGGAGTGGAGTAGTGGAGTCACTTCATTCAGAGCTCGATAGTCCACAGTCAATCTCCATTTTCCCTGACTTGCACACAGGCCAAATAAGGCTGTTAAAGGGTGAGTGGGCCTTGCTGACCACCCCTTGGCTCTCCAGCTCACGGATCATCTTGTGGATGGGAATCAGAGCGTCTCAAGTTGTGCAGTACTGCCGATGATGCACTGTCCAAGTGGCGATTGGTACTCGCTGTTCCTCCATTCTCAGAAGGCCCACTGCAGATGGGTTCTCTGATGGGTTCCATTCAGAGCACATTTGGCATGTTTTTCACTGAAGCCACTCATCAATGCCTCTTTTCTTATAAAGTGAGACTGAAATGTGCATCACAAGGAGGGATCCCCACTAAAGGTTGTACCATTAATTATAGTAATGGTGGCTCCCTCCTGCAGTTACACTGGTAAATGAGTTGATTTTCCAATGCTAAATATTCCAGGCCTTTGAACACAAAAGGCAGTCTTTGTCTTTTGCAAGAATTACCCCTAGAATTACCCCAATTAACTTGTGTTAATTCTCATTTCTAAGGTGTTAGCCCTGTTGCTGGTTTCACTGCTGCTTAAGAATCAAAAAATGCAGATCGTACTTTCTTCTTGTCCTCTCATCCTCCCTCTCTGCCTTGGCTGCCCTAGTTAATCTGCCAGTGTGACTCATTTGGTATCATCTAACAGAGCAAATTCTGCACACTTTCAAGTACTTACAAATGCCACTTGCCAAGGAGTGTAACCATTGAACAAAGAATTGTAGGGTCGGGCAACGTCAGGTGCTGAAACTGAAAGTGGTTGAGATCATGCCATATTAAAATGAAACAGAAAATCAGTTTATATAGGACTTTCAGTTGGGCACCCCTGAGAATAGCAGCTTGTCAGCAATGACACAGCAATCCTTCTAGCTGCAGTACAGAAAGAGAAAAGGGACACCTTCAGTGGTTTGGCCTGAGAAAACACAAGGAATGTACTACAAAATACTTGAGCCAGACAAATTGCACTTTTCTAGTGAGGGTTTTGCAGTTGTTCTTTCTTGTCTGTGCCTTTACTTTTCACAGAAAATAGTGGGGATTTTAATTATGATTTTTCTTTTTTGTGTTGTATTTACCTCCTCCTTTCCATCTGCAATTAACAATTTTGCTTTTCTTTTCTGTATGTTACAGTGGTCCCTTGAATTAATCAAGTGCTATTTGCACAATGGTGAGTGAGCTTGGATTATTAAGCTTCTCATTGTTTGATCTGTTTCCTGTTTCAGTAAATAGCAAAACTTCCAATGACTCCAATGAGAATGAGATTAAGCTGCTACTGTATTTCACATGTTTGCATAATAAAATGGTGATTCTTGCAAATATTCACAATGGTTATTTCAGGTACTGAAATGCCACCTCTGCTCAGGGCAATTCTGAAATTGACTTCAGCTGTTCTCCATGTTTCTTAGTGAGTGAACTGAGGCACTTCTAGTTTTCAAGGCTCGATTAAAAGGTGAAAAAACTGGGGTGAAGGGGGGGGAAATTCCCAGTCCTGGGGTATGTAATAGATTCAGCCACATGATCAATAATCATTAGTTTAATTAGGTACCAGTGTAGTCTTTCATTCTAGCAGATCCCAAAAACCTTAAAATATGCAGCAGCTGCTTCCTTGCAACAAATCCCACAGCCAAAAGCCAGGCCTGGCCTTCGCCTTCCCCTTGCAGCCTACAACCTCTGCCAGATGTGATTCCCACTCTCCTTCCCAGCTACATGGAAAAGCATGGAAAATCCTCTCAGTGTCCCAGAGTCCTTAGGGAAACCAAACAGCACTTCCACCTCAAACCGCTCAGTGTGTCAGGACAGAAAGCTGTCCCTGACCTGCCCCCTTGCCTTCTCCTTGCAGCCCTTCATTTTGGGAGCACACACTGAAGCTATGCACCTCGTTTCTCAGCTGAGTGAAGTGTAATATTGCTGGAATCCCACACATCCATCCCCTTCTTGCACAGACAAACCGCTTCTGTCGAAACACGCCGACGCTACGCGCCTTCCTGCTCAGCTATTTGCACCGTCACATTCTGTGTGCCACCTGCAGTCTGAATTTAAACCAAGAAGTTTCTGGCTACATCTCTGCACACACAGATGTGCCAGGAGGACAAGGTTTCTTGGACCTTGCCTCTTATGTTCAAAAATGTCCGTTCACTTTGCAGTCAAATGACAGCTTTCTTCCCTTTACATCCTGCACGTTTCAAACACACACACACCCCAGAGCTATGCATTTCCTTTCTCTCACAGCTGAACTCACCCATCCCCCACCTTAACTTCTCTACCTCTTTTCTCTTCACCTTGTTGTGCATGGACATTTCCTCTAAGACACACCTTTTGTTGCCTACCCCTCCCTAACATTGCCTTGCCTTCCCTACCCAACCTTGCATTTCCTTATCATTCCTGACCATTCCTTTCCTTTGCCTTCCTGACCCACCCATCTCCTTCTTTTGCCCTTCCGACCAATCCAGTTCCTTCCATNTTGACTTCAGCTGTTCTCCATGTTTCTTAGTGAGTGAACTGAGGCACTTCTAGTTTTCAAGGCTCGATTAAAAGGTGAAAAAACTGGGGTGAAGGGGGGGGAAATTCCCAGTCCTGGGGTATGTAATAGATTCAGCCACATGATCAATAATCATTAGTTTAATTAGGTACCAGTGTAGTCTTTCATTCTAGCAGATCCCAAAAACCTTAAAATATGCAGCAGCTGCTTCCTTGCAACAAATCCCACAGCCAAAAGCCAGGCCTGGCCTTCGCCTTCCCCTTGCAGCCTACAACCTCTGCCAGATGTGATTCCCACTCTCCTTCCCAGCTACATGGAAAAGCATGGAAAATCCTCTCAGTGTCCCAGAGTCCTTAGGGAAACCAAACAGCACTTCCACCTCAAACCGCTCAGTGTGTCAGGACAGAAAGCTGTCCCTGACCTGCCCCCTTGCCTTCTCCTTGCAGCCCTTCATTTTGGGAGCACACACTGAAGCTATGCACCTCGTTTCTCAGCTGAGTGAAGTGTAATATTGCTGGAATCCCACACATCCATCCCCTTCTTGCACAGACAAACCGCTTCTGTCGAAACACGCCGACGCTACGCGCCTTCCTGCTCAGCTATTTGCACCGTCACATTCTGTGTGCCACCTGCAGTCTGAATTTAAACCAAGAAGTTTCTGGCTACATCTCTGCACACACAGATGTGCCAGGAGGACAAGGTTTCTTGGACCTTGCCTCTTATGTTCAAAAATGTCCGTTCACTTTGCAGTCAAATGACAGCTTTCTTCCCTTTACATCCTGCACGTTTCAAACACACACACACCCCAGAGCTATGCATTTCCTTTCTCTCACAGCTGAACTCACCCATCCCCCACCTTAACTTCTCTACCTCTTTTCTCTTCACCTTGTTGTGCATGGACATTTCCTCTAAGACACACCTTTTGTTGCCTACCCCTCCCTAACATTGCCTTGCCTTCCCTACCCAACCTTGCATTTCCTTATCATTCCTGACCATTCCTTTCCTCTGCCTTCCTGACCCACCCATCTCCTTCTTTTGCCCTTCCGACCAATCCAGTTCCTTCCATTGACTTGCCCATCCATCCCCCACCTGAAATTCAACACCCCTCCTTCGTGGAATTTCTTTGCCTTGCCTTGCCTTGCCTTGCCTGCTCCTCCTAGGGCTCTCAAGGCCTTCATGTACCTCCAGTGTTTCAGGAGCCTGTGAGAGGAAGCCCAGACAAGGTCAAGTGCAAGCACACCCATGTGTCCTGGAAGCTTTGTTCTGGCACCTATCCTTGCATGTCTTGAATTTTGGACAGGCAATAATTCACATTTTGCCCTTGGGATCCAGGACCAGAATGACAGTTCTTTTGCATGTGAAGGAAAGCAGGCAGCCCAAGTGTTTTAGGTGCAGATTAGAGATGGCCCAAGTAAGATCAAGGTCACACAGAGCAGTCTGTCTTGGCTGCTTTTGTGTACCAGCAATCCTTGAATGTATTTGTCACTTGCCTTGCCCTGCTAAACCGTTGCTTCTCTTGCATGCTTGTGACCCACTGTTGACCTGTCTACCTCTTTTCTCCAGGGCCTTGCCTTGCCAGGCCTACACTTTGTTTGCATTTCCTTGCCTTTCCTGTCCCTTCCTTCACTTTGCCTTGCTGTCTGGTCTGTAGACTTCCCTGGGCCTTCCCTCCCTCCACTGCCTTGCATGGATTTGCCCACCCATCCCCCACCTGACTTCCCTTCCTATTTGTCCAGGTCCAGCCTTTCATTTCCTTCTCAGACTCTCACTGCCTTGCCTACCTCTCCCTCTTCCTTCCTTGCAAAGCCACCAATTGTCTTGTCTTGTCCTTGAACCCCTCCCTTGCACTGCGTTACTTTGCTCACTCCTCCCCCACCTAGAATTCAAGACTCCTTTTCTCCTGGCATTTCCCTGTCTGTTCCCCTCAGGACTCCCAGGGCTCTCAGTATCCCCATAGTTTCAGGAGCCTGTGAGAAGAAGCCCAGGAGAGGTCCCATGCAGCCAGATCCATCTTTCTGGGCAGTTTTTGTCTGGGACCAGCGCTTGCATGTATTAAATTTTGGCCAGGCAATCCATATTTTGCCCTTGGGCTCTGGGACCAGAATGACAGTTCTTTTCCATACACAGGAAAGCAGGTAGCCCAAGTGTTGCAGGTGCAGATTGGCAGTGGCACATGTGAGATCAAGGCCAGCCAGAGCATTTTGTCCTGGCCATTTTTGTGTACTAGCAACGCTTGAAGGCACCTCTCACTTGCCTTGCCTTGGCAAGCAAACGGTTTCCTTGCCTTGCCCTGCTCACCCTCCCTATCCTTGCATTCCCCCTCCATGCTCATGCCCCACCCTTCACCTGCCTACTGCTCTCCTCCAGGGCCTTGCCTTGCCCAGCCCTTCCTGTTTCTGCCTGGCCTACCATCACTGGACTTACCTTCCTGTGCCAGGCCTTCCCTGTAACTTCTGGGCCTGCTCTCGCCTACCACTCCATTTTTTCTTTCCCCTCACTTCTCTGACCTTGCCTACCTCTCCCTTGACTTGCCCACAATTGCCTACACTTGGTTTGCACTGCCTTGCCTGCGTGGAAGGCAGGGTAAACAGTGGTAGGCAAGGCAAGGCAAAGCAAGGAAATGGTATGTAGGGCCAGGCAAGGCAGACATAGGCAAGGCAAACAAAGCAAGGCATGGCCAAAAGACTCAGAGTGCCTTTCCTTGGGAAGCAAAAGATATAGTGCCAGTGTTGGTGGAACAGATGTTAAGGTCCCATGGGAAGATATAGACCAGCAAGACATTTCTGTCCTGACCCCTTCTGTGTAGGAGCAGTTGTTGGACATGTTCAATATTGGGTGTGGTAAGCAACTTCTGCTTCCTAAGTTCCTGAACAAGAAAGGCAATGCTTTTTCATGGGAAGCAAAGCATATAGCTCCAGTGTTAGAGACGAAGATAAGAAGCTGCCTTGTGCAGGTCAAGGGCAGAAGCAACTTTCTGTCCTGGCATATTTGGTGTGGAAGCACTGCCTCAATGTGTACAATGATGGAGTCAGTATCCATCTTTGGAAGGTGGTTTCCTGAAAGAGTGAATCTGTCATGTGGTTTCCACTTCTCAGAGGTGGCCTTCTTGAAATTCTGGCAGCACATGTCCTCTGGACAAGGTAAGCAGCTATGCTGAGTCTTGGTGTGCAGCTGATCTAGTGCCCTGGTCAGTAATGCCCAGTAACAGTGTTTGGGCACCTTGTATGGGATCAGTCCCTGGATGTGTCGTATTTTGGCTGACAGGATGTAATTTCTTTTCAGATGGGCTTCTAGTTCCTCTCTTTGGCAAAGAAAGTTTGGATGCACACTTCAGGTGGTCTTAGTGAATTTAAAGGGTTTTCCCAACGGGCAGTTCTCTGGATTGAGCTGTTGAACTGTAGTGGGAATGCAAAGGCCAAGCTGTTGAGCTTTTTTCCTGGCAGCTTTAGTGTGTGAGCAGTTCCTAGAGCTGTTCCATTTGGATCCTGACTCTGTGAGACTGAAGGCTTAGGACGATACCCACAGTAGAGAAGAAAAGTGCCAACAGCACCAGTGTGTACTGGTAGTTTGATGGGTGCTGGTGTAGTTGTAGGAAACAAGAACTTTGGCAGCTGGCACTCTTGTGAGCTCTGTTTTTGCCAGATGTTTTCAAGTTTGTTAGTGATTCTGTGAGATGTGTTAGGGCAAAGGAGTCCGTGCTGCCCTTTGAGAGTGGCGCAAAGAAGAGTCTGCACGTGGAAGAGGAAGATCAGCGATCAACTCTGGGCAGAGTGGATTTGAGGACAGGGACGTTTCCAGCCTGGCTCTGCCCTCGGCGTGTTTTCGAGCTGTGCTCGCTGCATTTCCTTCCTCTGCGAGTCGACAGTGACATCCTGTGGTTGGTTGGATGAAGGCTGACAGCAGCCAGGAAAGCGGCAGGCGCTCTTCTGTCCCAGCCCCATTGGTGTGGCAGCAGGGCGAGGAAGAGCTCCGCTGAGGAGCCTGGCCCTTGGAGACTTGAAAGACAGTGATCCTGCATGCAGAGGGGAAGGAAGAGGAATCGTTTCATTGTTGGCTATGCAGTTTATAGGCTGCAAAAGAAAAAGCAATTCCAGTGCGGCCTCTTCCTCTCAGACCCTTTTCTGTGCCATGATCTGCTCAACATATAACTGGCACACACTAAACTGCACATAACTGCCTGGAAATATGCACCTTATTCTGTATACTGTCCTACCCTGTCACTCTCACAGATCCAAAACTGCTTCAAAGCATGCAGCATCAGCCCACGAGAAAAAGGCCTCAAACAAAAAGCCAGTGCTGGCCTTCATAGTCCCCTTGAAGTCTGTATCCTAGATGAAACACACTAGTGATTTGCACTTTCCTTCTCAACTCTATATAGCATGACCACATTCTCTCAAGCTGGGCAGAGCCCATCGTTGCACCCAACGTGAATTTGGAGGGCAAGTGATTCTGCAGTCAAGTTCCTCTTGCATACAGCATGCTGTGCACACCAACCTGGTGCTCTGTGACTTCTTCCTTCGCCTTTTGTAAAAAGTGGTGCTTTCCTCCTCTCAGAAGTGAATCATCTCTGAGGTATGTGTCCAGGTCATGAGGTATGCTATCCAAGTCAATCTCAGGTTATCTCTGAATACTAAATAGATCATGCCTATCTGGTTAGTATAGATCAGCAACATTTGGTTAGAATCCAGAGAAAATTTAAACCCTTCAAAAGCTTATGAGATAGGCCCAAAAACCTGGTTGAAGGACTCAGAGAAGACTTGCCCTGCTGTCATTTCCTCACAGAAGGTATCATTTTTAACATAACCCCAAAAACATGAACTTAGTGTGTGATAGCCATGTATCCATTTGCCCACCTTCCAGAGGAAATTAAAAATCCATGAATTACTCACCTTGTTGATCCATAAGGCAAACTGGATACTGGCCACAGCAGCCTTAGTTATAGGACCCATGTTCAGGTATGGACCTGCAAACGGGAGAAATATGGCCACGACCACGTGCCACCCGAACCAGGGTAAGCCAGACCACATGGTAAGACCTGATGGGTTCCTAACTCCACTACACAAAAAATAGGGTTATTCAAGAACTGTTACTCCTTTCTCACCCTTTTTCTCTCGATGCCCTCGGGCCCCACATTGGGCAGCAAGATCTGTCATGGTTAAGAGACAGGTGTTTGTCAAGAAAGGCAGGAGCCTCCCTTGGGATGGAAAATGTAAATGCCTTCCCTCCAGATTATCAGTATTTTGAAATTAAGGGGCTCTGAGGCAAAGAGAGGGGAATAGGAATGACAGTTCTTTACTAATATGTCTGTAAGGCAAACCAACACCAGCTCTGGCAGTGACACCGAACAGACCCAGACCCCACTGCCGCCTCCTCTCCCTGCAGGCACCGCCCCCTCGCTGCAGTTCCGCTCGCGGCCGCCAGGGGCGCTGTGGCCGCGCTGGGCAGGGCAGGGGCGCTGA
>VZRX01004714.1:0-52881 GCA_013398075.1 Notiomystis cincta
AATTTCTCTAAAACCTTCGACACGGATGTTGTCAGTCAAGCTGTGTAGGTGCTGACCAGAGATTCTTGGAGAAGGAAAACTGAAATGGATCACACAAGTTCAATCTCTAATTCCCAAAGACTCTAGGCAGTCATCTGTTAAAACTAACAACAGGAGTGCCAGAATTCCCTTTTTTGTTTTTTTTTTTTTTTTTGTACAGAATCAGAGGAACTTTGTTATGTTAGGTCAGCATTTTGTATGGATGTAAGGAAGCAGTCCCTGAAAAAAGTGATTTGGGAACAGGTCTTGAGAGGCTCCAGAGGCTAAATGTGGTACCAAGAAACAGCTTAAGAAGTGAAGTAGTAGAGTGAGAGAGAGGGGATACTGCAGCTGGTAGGCATCTGACTGCTGCTGAGTAAGCCTTTAATGAATACCAAAAGGAGGTACTTCCTAAAAGGAGAACATTAAAGGATGAACATTAAATACTACTAGTAGTATAATAGTCCTGTGCCAGCCTTTTAAATATGTAAATCAACTTAACCGCTTAGGCATTGACTGCTATATCCTTAGGGATTCTTAGAATGTCTTCTACTCATAAAAATAGTTTTCTTGTTGATGTGGGGGATGAAGCAGCATTTCGCTTCAGCCCAGAAGGACTACAGACTAGAAGAAGGAAAAGCGTTAATTCTGTTTTCTTCTTCTTGTTACCTGTAGTTTAGATGTGGTTTGATCTGTTTCTTGCACCTGTTAGGTGTTGGGAACCAATAAAGAATCAAAGTTGAAGATAAAGACAAAAAAGGGAGAAAGATGAGGGGGAGGGGAAAGTAGGTTTTGGGAGAAGGGTAGGCAGTTGGGATAGAGTATAAATCCCTGAGTACCCAACCAGTGGGGAAGGGGAGAGGGACCCTGCTTGGCCGTGTGAGGATATGGAAAGGCTGCCATTTTAACGAGGTGTCTGTGTTCACCTCTCGGAGAGGAGATACACACGACTCAGCTGCATTGTTGATTTAAATAAATTTAAAGTTTTTTGGTTCAAAGAGTCTGTCCTCTTTCAGTTCTATAGAAGAGTGAGCTACTTCTCACCGGGATGTCTCTCCATATGTTAGTTAGATTTAAGTTTGTTAGCAGAAATTCTTTTATACCTATGCACAATCTTTTCCCCCTGCAAAAGAAATCCAGTTAGGGAAATAATCTTTTAAAATAAGGCCATAAAAACAAACATATGAACAATGGAGCAGGAAGCTGGGGAAGGCATACATTACTGAGTCTGTTGAAATTGCAAAAAATGTATTGTAACTACATTTACCACTGCACTAAGTATCAAAATGGTGATCGATAGTCCAGACCAAAGACTTCTCATTTGCAGTTCCAAGCAGTATTGCAGCAAATACAGTTCAACAAACACACTGCAACACAGGAGTGGTCTTCTCCAGGGGCACCTTACTTAAGTAAATTCCAAAGTCCCACTCCTCACACCTCGAGAGGTACCTTGTTTTAGCTACTTCTGCTACAACAAAGGACTGATGTCTCTGAGGAGTACCTTACTTTAATTAATTTCCATGTTCAGTGGATGGAGGGAGACTTACCATCATTTTAATTTCAGAGTTCTCCAGTCTTTCTGAATATTTCTCCTGCAAGTCCTTCAGCAACAGTTTCTCCCTGTGCTTCACTGCAGCAAGCAGAGCCCAATGGGGGTTGGCCTCAGTCCTAAAATGATAATTTTCAATTCTAACTTTATCAACTTGGATTCTCAGGTTTTCTTCTTTCCTGTTGTTTGTGAGTTGCTTAATCCAGCCTCAACCCTCTCCCATCTATGTGGGAGGAGGCTTCTAGTTCCCATGTTTGGCATTCTCCAGTGCATTCTTGTTTCCACCTAGGTCTATCAAGGGAGAGCACACTCAGGCTTATGTTACATTTCTCTGCACTGGTTTTCGATCATCTTATTTGGCCATCCCAGCACTGATTTCGCTAGCCCATCTGTGGGGACACCATCCATTAGCCTTTCCAGGATTTCCTTCTGCTGACCCTGCGACCGTAGCACCTGTCTTGTGAAGGGGCGGTCCCGTCTTTCCTGGTTTGAATAGGGGTGGAATCCTAGGTGACAATCTGGGGCTAATTCAGGTGTGTCTCACCGCATGAGTCTTGGGCTTGCTGGCTGGCAACTTAACTGGTCTCTACTTTTGCCCAAAGTTTATTAATTCTTGGGCGACCTCTCCCCAAGTCCTTACTTGACCTTCTTGTGCTGGGGTATTCCCTGCAGAGGAGGTGGTAGGTCTGTCCAAAGCAGCACTGACTCTCTCCAGGGGAACTAAAGCCTGGATTTTCCCCTGTAATTGAATGCCAGTTGGTGTCAGGGAGCTGGGGAGCCCCTAAATCAATGGGGTCATGCTTTCAGGGTCTACCAGCACCATCATGGGATCCGTAAGGGCACCAGTTTGCAGTCATGCATCATTTGTATGCATGCTGCTTTTTGGATGCTTTCTACCAGCTGGTCAGTAGTTCCCTCTGTAGCCAGTGGGTCGCCACTTTCTAGGGGGTTTAACTCTCTGGCCTATAAGCCTTGCTCTGGGCTAGTGACCAGGGGGCTTGGCAGTCCCTAGTTGTGAGGAACATGCCAGGACCCCAATATCTGTCAGCTACCTTCTTGCTTAAAAGGAACTAGTGTCCCCCCTACCTCAGAGATACTCGCCACACCTACTCTATCTCAGATTCCCTGAGGTAGTGACATCCTTTTTTAACTTTGCCAGTTCAGTGGCCCTAAGTGGCACTTCCTTTTAGTAATGTTAGGGACTTGATCCTGGTTATTTTCATACAGATACTCTGTTTTTAGTAAAGAGTACATGGAGAGTGTGGCATCTGCCTGATGCTCTTTCCCTGGGTAAATGGGAGTGACCAATTTGGTTCCTACATCTTCCGAGCACGCTTCAGCATCCACTGGTGTGTTGGATCCCCTTATTAATTCTTCTTGTAAAACGTGTTGTAAGTTACTATTTTGTGCCTTTTCTTTCTCTAGCCTCCCTTCCAAGCCCTCAGCTCAAATCTGTTGTAGAGATTGCACGTGCCCACAGGGATTTGATTACCATCGTCTCTTGGCTGCCCTGTGTCGCGTGTTCTTCCATGGCAGCAGCCAACACAGCCCCTAGAACAGCACAGATGGCTGCTTTGCCCCTTCCTTTAGATTTTAGATTTTGCTTTAAGCCGCAATGCAACGATGCAGTCCAGCACAACTCTGCCAATTCTCTCTCGTCCCCACACTAAGTGGTTCAAAACAGATAGAATGTTTCACCAGAGGATCCCACTTCTGACACCATGAAATGTCCACCATGGGGAAGTGTGAGGAATTCTTTTAAACCAATGCCTAGGGTGACATTAGGTGCAAACAAGGTCAAAATTATATCAGTGAACCATTTATTAATGAAGGAAAGTAAGTGGCTGTAAGAGAAGAGGATAGAGAAGGTAGAAACAAAGGAAAGAAAAGGAGAAGAGACAGAGAAAGAGAGAAAGACAGGGTCTTTACCAGAAAGACTTTGCAATGCACCATCGATGTTGTGTACTGTGAGCCAGGGGAGTCTGCACAGGTCTTGGGAGGAGAGGTGCAACTTCCATGGTCTGCAGGCAGCATGTCTCCTGTGTTGGCGGGCGGCAGGATGCTCGGTGAGTCGGCACTCAGGCAGGAGAAGGAGGTAGAGCAGCAGGCAGGATCGTGGTAGGATTGTGTCATGCTGCAAGAGGATTGCAGGCAGACAGCTGTGGGAACAGCTGGATAGGAGAGCAGGACTGTAGCAGGGGCAGTGCGGCAGGAGCAAAGGCTGGGTTAGAAGGGTCGGTGAAGAGTGGGCAAGAGAGGGCAAGGGCTAGGCCGGGAGCAAGGCTCGGTGCAGGGCTCAGAGGCAGTCACTGGGCAGTCAGTAGGTGGCAGGGCGCAGCCAGCCTCCAGCAAGCACGGACTGGATTCAGCAGGCTTTGGCAGGCTCGTGTGACACACTTCATAATTGTTTATATATTGCATAGCTCTTCCCGTGGTCTGATCATCCGAGAAAGATTACTGGATAGTCTGGAGAGTCTTCCCCCAGTAGCAAGGGTTGCCCCCCCGTTTAGGGGGAGTAGTTTGGAGTCTAGTAGTGAAGGCTTTTTTCCCCTGAGAGGCTATGGGAAAATGTCCCCAGAGATAGAACCCATCTCCATTTCCTAAAGGCATGTCTGCTCAAAGACATTCCTCAGTGATCCCCTCCCCTTCATGAGGACTTGCTGCCTGTGCACATGCTCACATGTCACATCTCCTGGAGTCCTTCTGCTGCTTTACCATTTGACATCTGTCTTAGTTTGAAATACAGGTGTCCGCCAAGGAAAGTGGGAACCCCCCTTGGTATGGAGAATATAACTCCCTTCCCTCTCAATTATTATAACTTTGAAATTGGAGGGCTTTCAGGCAAAGATATGGGGAAAGGAATCACAGCTCTTTACTGGTACATATATGTATGATAAGGCAAACAAACAACAACAGTGGCAGCAACAACACACCGAAGCAGAAACCCAGTGTCAGCCTTCCCTCGGCCGAGGCGCTCTGCCCCTTGGTGCAGTTCCGGTGCCGGCCAGCGGGGGCGCTGGTGGCTCCCGGCCGGGCAGGGCGGGGCGCTGGTTCCCCCACGGCCGCAGGGGGCGCTGTGGCGCGAGCTCGGCCGCCTCAGCACGCGGTAATGGTGGGCGGAGCCAGCGGAAGGGATGGGAAAGGAGCTTCCCTCACAAAGGCCCGGGGCAGCTGGTCCCAGCGCCCCTCTGGACAGCAAAGTGAGCTGTAGCAGGAGCCTTGGAAACAGCCAGCTGGGACGGCAGAGGCAGGCACAGCCCACAGCAGTAAATGAAACGTGACAGGAACTCCACAGCTGTAGCAGGAGCCTTGGAAACAGCCAGCTGGGACGGCAGAGGCAGGCACAGCCCACAGCAGTAAATGAAACGTGACAGGAACTCCACAGCTGTAGCAGGAGCCGTGGGGTGTCCCAGCAGGCAGGGGGTGCAGGGTTACCATGTCCTGGAAAACCCGGAGCACTGGCAGAGAAATGGTGGGGCTGGGCATGGCCGAGAGAGGCTCCCTTGGAAGGCTTGGGGTCCTGGCTTCTCCCCTGAGGCTCCTGAGTAGATGGTGAGGGTCCTTCCTAGTGGTGATGTAGGGTGTTAATAAGGTCCCAGTGCAACAGCTGCTCTTAGAGCCAGACCTCCACTGACGGTAGGAGAAGAAACCAGGAGATGGAACCCCGCAGTGGTGGCGAATTCTCCCCACAGCAACCGCAGCCTGTCTCTCCTCTGATGTCAAGAGAGAGAGAGAAAGACACTGAGAGAGAGGCTGTGCCCAGTCCTTTCCTCCCCAGCCCAGAATCTTGCAGTGACTCTGTCCTTCCCAAGAGAAAACCTCTCAGGTAGCAGAGTAGCAGCTAGCTGCACTCCTCTTCCTCCTCTGTGGTTACACCCTTTGTCTCTCTTAAGTACTGGTCGTTATTGTTTCTTAGCAACAAATGGGAGAAAATTCCCTAAGAGAAAGAAAACAAAAGGAAAAAATTCTAACCCCCAGAAACATCAAATACCAGATTTACAACCACAGTTATAAATCACATTTTATAACCACAGTTCAAGAAACAAAAGTAAACAATGCTGAGGTGTTATTATTTCAAAATTAAATTGGTACCTCACAGTGGTGGTGGTAACAGTAGGAGAGGAAGAAGAAAAATGGGAACTTAAAAGTTAAATGTGTTAAATGTGGCCATGCAGGAGTTAAAAAATCTTTTCAGAGAAGCTGGGAATTGAGCGGTGCTAGTGACTTGTGAGCTGTGGAGTGCATGCCTTCACCACTACCCCCTACAAGACCCTTCCTCTTCATCTGAGAGCTAACAAGACTATGGGAGACATGGCAAATAGATTATATAAATGCTTTCAAGGAACCAGAAAGAAAACAACATGTGCTAGTGTCTTGGGGTGATTCTATGACAATACTGTATTCCCCATCCTTGAATGTAATCCATGTATTCCTTATGTTTGAATCCCTAGAAATGTAGCTTGTATCTTTAAAAAGTGCAAAGGGAGAGAGAAGCTGGGAGAACTCTTCAAAGTGGCTTGCTTGACCTTGCAGCTAGATGTTTACATACTTTTCTCTGGCCTGGTGTCTCTGCCAGTTAGCACAGAGTTTTCTCTCTAACTTTCGGCTTTCAGCTGGGAAGGGACTCAGATCTGCAGCTTCTGTTCCTTTTTGAACTGTTTTCAGCTTCCTTCCTCATCCAAGACCAGCTTACCATCGAGGGGACGCTCGGTGGGACCCTGCCTGGACCCTGTCGGACCCTGCCTGGCTTAGGACAACAGCTAAGTCCTTCAATCTCTTTGGGAGAAGCTAAGTTTACAGGAGGGACTATATAAAATCCACCAGCCTTTGCCTCTGGGACGGGAGGGGGCCTCAGTATCCTTTTCTGCCCTATGCCTGAGGGATGAACTCTCTTTGTTAAATAAACAGGGTTTTTTTACTTTCGTTTTTATTTTCTGAACCCATGGGGGAGGGGATGCTGGGACGTGCTTGCCTGGCAGGCAGGAGAGAGAGAGACACACCCTTTCCAGGTTGTTTCCTCCTAGATTTGTGTCCAAACAGGCACAGCTGGTCGTGGTTGGAAGTAGTTTCAGGTCTTGCTGAGGCTGAAGCAATAGCATGGCTTATTGGAGAAAGCATAGTTAAAGTGCTGAAGAGATGGTTCAGTTACTTGTCCAAACCCAACTCTATCCAATATGACAAAATTTTACTGCCAGGGTGGTCTAAGAACAGGATAATTTGTGGGCACAAATTTGTTGTAACCTAACAGAAGACAACAATCCTTGAAAAGATCAAGGAAACTGTAACCAGGTATATAACAAGTTTTACTTAGGCTGTACTATGATTGATTGGTGGTACCCACCATTAGAGAGTAATGAATATTAAGAGAGTAGGGATATTTTGAGACAGACTGCAGTGGGATCCACAATGGTGAATTCCTTCTTCGTTTATCGTCTCCCAAAAAGATCAATCCTTGGGCTGTTCAGAAATAGCTGTTGCCATGTGCTGTTCAGAAATATTTAAATCATTGCTGCCACAGGCTGTTAAACCTGTCATAAGATTTAAATAATTGCTGCCATAAATAAAACTTTTTGATTGATTGATTGGCATTGCTTCACCATTATTTAGCTCAAGGGTATCCCAAATGTACCTCCAAGTAGGCAGTCCACAACTGCCCTCTAGGATCCAACATTTTGTAGCTATTCCAGACCAGGTAGCCCAGGTTCGCCCTCTTGGGACTGGACACCTTGCATTTATAAAAAAGCACTGGGTATATTTTATGTAGTCTAATGTTTAGTCTTTTCTTCCACTGAGCATGAAGAAATACAGGTATACAGTGGGCAGATGAAAACCAGCTTGTGTCTGCCCCTACAGGCCAAGCTTTGCCTACAGATCTTGCTTACCTCTGGTTTTGGGATAGGAAAGGCACACAAGACAACAGGAAATTGTTTACTTAATCATTAAGAATGTGACCATTTGGTTAAATGTTATGCCAACTGATTCACACTTGGAGACTGCCCTAAGGGTACCACATCACTGGGGCAATCCTCATACTGTTGCAAACTAGCATTACAAGTAGCCCAGCAGCACTCCCCAAAGTGCCTCTTTTTTCATGCTCTCTATAACACTACATTTGCACATTTCAGCCTTTTTTCCATATGCATTTTTTAAGCACCGAGTACAGTGTTCCAAGGCTACTTAAAAGATGACAGCTGAAACCAAAGTTCCATGATGTGTATTTTCATCTCCATTTTCAAAGAGTTTAAACACTCGACTTCCATGTCCTGACATCTCAACCTCCTGATAATTGAACCATTTAAAATGAAGTAGTGTTTGCTTCTCAAAGTTTGTGTTCATAATCTGTGGCTTCCCTTTTGCCCAAGGCTTGCTTTATCTGATAAGATCCAGTCCCTGGATTCTCTTGAGTCTGAAGCGTTGCAATTTGTTTCCTTTTCCAGCCCAAGAGAAAGTAGCAGTCTCTCCACCATTTTTCATCCCAGCTTCCTTTCTCTTAGCCTTTTCTTACCTGTAAAAGCCATGGGGCAAATTCAGCAGTTACTAGATTCTGGCAAAGTTGTACTGGTGGGCACTTCAAATCAGTGACACTTTGGATAGACATTTTCCCTTACTCAATTTATGAAAAAAATTCAGTTGAAGAGAAAGCAAGATTAAATAGGTTTGAAATGTGTAACGTGCTGAGGGTGACCTTGGGAAATAGCATACTTGTAGTCTGTAGATTAGACTTCACATCTCATTACAAGAAAGTAAAGAGAACGTGTGATTTAATTGCAGTCACGTTTATTTGCAGTTTCTATACACACTTTCTAGGTAATCAAACTTTTCCAACACATTTTTTGAGAGGGGTTCACAATGAAACTGTCACCGTTTTTACTAAAAATAAATACAAGACTTAAAGTGTTGCACAGCTCTAAAATATACAAAGGCTTGGATTTAATGTAAACTTTGAAAACATTTTACAAAAGAAACCATATTTGCAACAATTTAAAAAGTTCATATTTACAAATATTACAAAAATACAAAATGGATGCAAGTCCATAAACCATTGTCTTTTCTGCCAGCATGAACTGGTGCTAGTACCAAAATAGTTACACTGTAACCTTCTTAATTTTTTTTTTAATTCTTTAAGTCATAACCTACAGTATTTCTCTATCTGCCACCATTGCAGCAAATGCACTCAATCACTGACCTTTGGCAAAAGCAAACATATGCCTTATTTGCTACAACTATCCCATGCCCTCTATGCTGCCACAACAACAACAACAACAGAAAGGCAAAGAAAAAAAAAAAAGAAAAAGAAACAAGAAAAGGGGAAAATGTTATTTTTCAGAACACAGCTGTATAACTTAAGAAATCATTTTCATAACATCAGTGCAAGCAACAGAACAGTAGGTTGAAATGGCGGTTCAGCAGTTCCCTGGTGCACGCTCTGCACCCTGTCTCACGAGGGGAGTGATGTTGCCTTTGCTCTGTGGCCTGTGCTCTGGTGCCTTAATGGCACACTTGCAATGCTACAGGGATCCCTGCCATTCGTCTTCCTCTGACTCCCACATTCGTTCCGAACTCTTTTCTGCAGAGAGGATTTGGAATCTCTCTATTTGGGTTTCAGTCTGCTAAATATAAACTAGAAAAGTAAGCAAAAGGAGACTATACTCTAATGGGATTGTTCTGTGTTTGTTTTGTACGTGAAGTATTGCCTCATCATTCTGGTAAAAAAACCCTAATGTGTATATATTTATTTAAGGTGTCTGTGAAATTATTGATTGGTAATAAAAAGTGGTATCATCAAAGTCAATTCAGCTGTATTCCATTTACTGTTTTGAATGACTATTTAACTCAGGACTATTAAACATTTTTTAAAAGTGCTCCTGGTAAAATTTTTGTTGAAAATGACTGAAGATGACAAACTAAGGATTTTCTGCCCATTATCTAAACTTCATTTTCTCATACTCTCCAGAAGGTGGTTTGTTATATGCCAAACATTTCCTCTTACAACATTCTCATTCATTCACTTCACTTGTATTCAGACTTATTTTCCTACCTAAGCTACTAATGTGGTTAGCCTTTTGTTTCCAAAACCTTTCTCCCATTACATTTTAAAAAACTATTTTAGATGATTTTGCAGCCCTTCAACTGGTGGACCAACCCTCATCCCAACACGTGTATCACATGCACAGTGACTCTACCTCATCAACAGAATGCAATCAGGCTACACAGGAGGACAGCAGGAAACTCTGAATAATGTGTGCCTTGTGGTAAGCACTAGACAAAATCAGATGTGAACCTTATGGGGAATAACATTTAGGATCTGTTAAACTGTTCTGATTTGCTTTGACTCCTTAACACTTCTAGGTAGAACCTTCCTGTTTGAAACATGATCTGCCTTCTTTTAATAACTCTCAGCTTTATGCATTACATGACTAAAGAAAAAAAAAGTAAAAATCAAATTCACATATCCCGCCTCCCAGTCCTTTCCTTACGCTTAAAGCCAGCTTTTAGCTGATTCCTTTATACCAAAGAACGCTCTTTCTGCCATCCTACTTCACCTGTCCTAGTGCATGCCCCATTCCTCCTTCACTCTTTTCTCTGCACTAACCTTTCCTCTATTCCTAATCATATCCTACAGCAACCAACACCAACTGCATCAGTTTTGGATAAAGAGGGCCTTGTCCTCTAAGTAGCACAGATGGGGCTACATAAAGGAAATTGTGGTGGCCCAAAGGAGAATCAGGCCTGTTGGTTTCATTCTGTTTAAAAATTAAAAGTATAAAGCAACTCACGGGTTCTTGCGGTTTTAAGATGAGAATATTCAAGTAACTTCAAGTAATTCAGCTTTTATCTCCCTGCCTTCATTTGTATCAAAGCAGCTACTTTGATTTGTCTCCTTTCCCACCCACCCCAGTCCCCCACCCTGTTCTGTGTTTCTGGTAAACCCAGACAAGATCCCTACTGTACGTGGCTGGCACAATGAACTGGAGCTTTCCCCTTCCCAGCTCAGCAATGAATATAAATAATGCATACACATACCTATTTCCCAGCTACGTTTTCACAGTGTCATTTTTGTAAATATTTAGGTAGCATGAATCTCATCAGCACAAAGAGAAAGCTTCACTGAAAACTCATTGCAGATATTTACTGATAAATCGAAAGCGCTTCTTGCATGCTTATAATTTATTTGCTTCCTTTACGAACCAGAAACTAATTGTGTTTAAAGATTATAGTTACCAGGTTATGACTGTGTTATGTATCCCAATAGCCTAATAGGAATATGAAAGTTCAGTATTGTTTCCTCTCACATCTATCCTCTCTGAAGCAATCCCTGCACGAATAAAGGCCTGGGGGAGGCTGTGGGATGGGACCCTTTGGGGCTTTGCATCAGACCCAGCTCGGTTCTGTCAGAAACACACTCATCTTCCCCACCGATCCTCACGGTAACCCTCCCAGCTGTGCTTTCCAGTTAGCTTCTTTGGAGCTGCCTTAGAAAGACAAATGGTTTCTTTAATCCCCTCACAGTCAGCCTTTCCATTTCCTTAACTTAAGGCGGAAAATTCCCGCTTTCCACTGCTCAATGTCATCCTTCAGGCCTGTCACACTGAAAGTGGTTATTGGTGGCCATGTTTTATGTTTGATATGAAAATGGTATTCACAGAATACAGTTATTACAATTGAATTCATTTGTCTTCTATAAACAAAGTTAGTATGCAGTAAATCGTTTGCCACGTCCACTTTTTGATAATTCTATTTACAAATTTTTATCAAAAATATGATATTTACATATGTTTTGTTAATTTCTTCTAAATTTTGTTTCAGCTCATTTTAGTGTAGAAAAATACCAATTCTCAAGAGCATTTTCTTTTTTTTTTTTTTTCTCCCTAGGGAAGCACTACAGTGAGGGATTTGTTTCTAGATGGGCAGCTTCTGAGAAAAAACCCCCACCCAAAGTCACCTTTAACTCTATGGAAAGTGTATAGCCTTGAAATCTACAGTGACAATGGAAATGAGAGTGGGATAAACCAAATGAAGCCAAAAGAAAACAGAACAGACATAGCATATCTTCATCCTTTTAGAAAATGTAATGTAATAAATAGCTACAGCTGTAGTTCTTTTGTTTCCCCAGCATCTTCTGAACGCAAGCACATCTAAGCATTGATATTGCCCTGCGATTGTCCTCTTTTTCTTCTTTTTTTTCTCTGTTTTTTGATTGCTACAGCATTGGCCTCTTAGGTTGACATCCTCACAGAGCTGGAGTGGTGTTGGCAGCCTGGCCCCGGCAGCCGCAGCCTATGTCGAGCTTTGAGAAGACCGGTCGTCGTGGGGGCTGCCGTCCGAGTTCTCGGTCTCCCCCTCGGAGATGGCCTGCATGGGGGTGTTATAGAGCCTGCAGCGCACGCTGTACCGGCTGCTGCTGGCTGCCGGCGGCGCCCGCGACCGCCCCACCCGCGAGGACGCCGACATGGGGAAGTTCTTGGAGGAGAATCCTTCCGTGTTGACCCTGGGGGAGCAGGGGGAGAGCGGGGATAACGCATCAGGGCTCGTTGTGGGAGGAGACTCTTCCATGCTTTGAAGGGCATCCGCCGTCAGCTCTCCAGGAGACTTGGGCAAAATAGGACTTTTCAGAATTTCTGTGGCAGACATCCTGTAGCTGGAATCAGATCGGCTGCCCTTTTTAAGGAGCAGTAGCTTAAACTCCTCATTGGATGTGTTGGACTTCTTGGCATTCCTGTATATGAGCCCGGGGGACCTCTGACTGCTAATGGGAGTGCCCACGCTGCTGGCTGGTGGCATGTTACTGGTGGGCAGTGTGCTGCTGGTGGGAGGCTGGCTGCTGGTCCCAGACGAAGTTCTCAATCTGTTTCTTACAGAAAGGTCTCCAGAATCCTTTCTCCCAAGAACTTTCCTTTTTGATCTGTAAAAAGACAAAGGAAAACTCTTTCATATGTTATTTTTGTAGTATAAGGCTTAGTGCTGTTCTGGAGTTTTAAAGATGCTTTCATATTAACCGGAGTTCTCTTAATCCCTCTGTCAGATATTGGAAGCTATCAGGGACTCATGGCACTGAGCTACAGAGTCCCTCTCAACATTACCCAGCTCTTCAAAAACAATGTATGCACAACCAGATCTTTGTAAAGACAACAATGCATATGGAATCTTAGGTAATAATATTACTCAGCATAATCTAGTCAGTATCAGAAAACTTTAATTTCAGTTGTGATCCCAAATTTCAGCTGACTACAAAACAAAATTGAAGAGATGCCTCCTCATCCTTTTTCCTGCAACAACTCATTCACCAGAATAGAGCTGGTGGACTGGTAGGCAGAAGATGGGAACTACAGCAGGTAGTTTTCTTTGAAGACATATATGTTGGTTAGAGAGAACAGACTGATGTTTTTATCTGTCAAGTATCCCACACATGCCATGAAGATACTCAGGCTGCACTCCAGGCCATAATAAAGCATGTTTTAAAGCTGCTTTTAGAAAACTAAACTGAGTTAACTAAAGAATGCAGTTTGAGGACAAAACTGAAATATAGAATAACCATCCTGCAGGTATTGTTAGTGGACAGTGGTGCAGGGATGCATGTTACCATTTCCCATTGCTGCAAGGTTAGGTCACCTGTGAATGACTGCAAACAGATCCTCAGTAGTGCGGGGTTTGTTTGGAGACACAAAGACATCCTCAGTGTCAGCCTGTGACTCCTCGCTCAGCGGAGACATGATGGACTCATCGCTTGGAGAAGACTCTTAAAAAGGACAGAAGTCATGTTATGAGTCGGATTCCACTGCACTTTGCAACAGCACAGCCAGCTGGAGGCACCAGCTCCGCTCACAACTGAATGGGTGATACCGCTTTACAGCCTTTACCCTCTAATCTAAAAGTTGTGTTTGTTCCATATTGAAGCCCATGAAAGGGGCCCTCAACACAGGATCTCCCATTCACAGCATAGCTGTGATAATAAGACTCTTCTGTACCAGGGTCAATGCTGCTCCCTTTTATCTTCTCAGCTGACATGCAGCACAAGGGAGGAAATAAATATCAGAAATACAGTCTGAATACTTTGGAAAAGTGTAAATAGCTTTGGGCTGGCTGGCCAGCTAGCAGAAATGGGGGGCTCTGTGCTTAAACCCACAGAGGGAAGCTGATGTGCCACTCTGCTCTGTGACTGCACTGCCATCCCATCCCATCCCATCCCATCCCATCCCATCCCATCCCAAGCTGCCTGATTGGGTATGACACAGAAAGAGTTCCCAACTGACCTTTCAGCGAAGGCTCGTCTGTGCCGCCCACTGTCTCGTCTGCCCTGCAGTCATCAGAGGCACTTTTGGTTGGGATACCTGATGTGATATCGTTTTCCTGCTTGCAAACCTCTTCGCTGAGTGAATCCACTGCTGCCATCTCTGCTTCGTAGCTGATATTCCCAGGCACATGGTGGCTTACATCGGGTTGGTGCTTTAACTGATAGGTGATGGCTGGTCCCTCAGTCTGAGCTGGGCTTTCACCCACAGGCCCAGCTTCCATCTTTCCCTCGCTGCCGGTGGAGACCTCTTGCTGAGCCTGCACTTGTTGAAGATCATGCTCTGTTTCTGCTCCCTGGACAGGTTTCTTTGTTTCATCATCACCTGTGAGGACAGCTGAGCCCTTCTGAAAGCCATCCATGGGGACAGCACTTGTCTCATTCAGAGAGCTTTCGGGTAAGTGTTCGGCGGCCAGGTGCATTTGGTCCTTCCCAGGTTTGATTTCAGCCAGACCCATGCTTGCAGAAGTTACAGCTTCTCGCTCACAGCTATTCTGCCCGCCAAAAGAGGAGCTTTTCTCTAAAGGTGGCTTTCCAGGGCCTGCTTCTGCTGGGGAAGTGTCAATGTACAGCATTATGGCCTCATCTGTAGAGTACTGGCGTGATACTGGTTTCTTAGCTAGGAGCGGCCTCATTTTGCCATCGGTTGCCATCAAGGTGGTCTCCTGTATGCAGAGCAGGTCTGGGGTACTGCCTTTATGTTTCACTCCTTCAGGCTTGCTGACTGCCCGGAGATGGACAGACTTGAGAACGGAAGGTGTGATGGCAAGGGCAGAGGGAGGGCTGGGCTGCAGGGCTTCCCCGACTGCGCTCTGCTTGCTGTGGCTAAAGGTATGCAGCTGGTGCCTGTGAGCGAAGGGCTTGCTCAAGACATTGTGAAGAGCACTTAGGTCGAGGTGAGAAGGAGGTATAATCGGAAGTTCGAGGTCTTTGCTCACTGAGGCGGTGCCGTCTTTTGAGAGTGGCTGCTGCAGCGATGACTTCCTCTCTGGTACTTTTGGCTTCCTCTTGCTCCCCCCTGGAGACAACGGTCCCGAAAAGAAAGCTGTCGGAAAAGAAGAGGTGGGTGTCTCTGACTGGCTGGAGTACCCACTGGAGGGTGAGGCTAGCCCTGCCAACTTCTCTGGGGAGGCCAGCTTAAACTCATTATCAACAGAGGGGAGAGATGGGGTTGTAGCTCGTGACCCAGACTGAGATGTCTGAGATTCAGAGCTCTCTGGTGACTTGATGCACTCTATGACTGTAGTACCCGTAGCAGTGCTTGAATTGGACAAGGACCTGTAAGGATCACTGGATTTCAAGTCGTTCAGAAGCCAGAGGTCTGCATAGTGAGGTTGTTCAGCACCTTCATCTTTAAAGGAGGGGATATCGGCGGTGTCGAACGGAGTGTCCTTTAACCCGCCATCGCCCTGGTTTGCCCAGGGAAGCTCCTGCTTGGCTGGCAGGTTGGGGCCTTCCACTCGGGAAGGCGTGTTTGAAAACTCAAGGGGCAGCTTCATCTCCCGGGCAGTGTGAGAGACATGCTGCCCACCACCGATCTTTGGTTCTTTCTTGTCGGGAAGGTCGGTGCT
Organism: Notiomystis cincta; assembly: GCA_013398075.1. Lineage (NCBI taxonomy): Eukaryota > Metazoa > Chordata > Aves > Passeriformes > Notiomystidae > Notiomystis > Notiomystis cincta. Next base: position 15,428 of record VZRX01004714.1, read on the forward strand.
GCCCTCTGATTTCCTCAAAGATGAGCTGCGTTTTGGTGGGGCTGGCTTTGCCTTTGGTTTCTTCAGTGAGATGCTCTGCCGTGCCTGCCTCCTGTGGCTCACACACTCCTGCCAGGCACAGTCAGCTAGGCTGGAAGTCATGCTCCCAGTCTGGCCACTCTCGGAGCCTGGGGCTGCATAGTTGCAAATGTAGCTTTTATTACCCTTCAGACCACAGTCAAAGTGCATGGAGGTATAGTATCCTTCAGTATCCACAGAAAAGTGTGAGCTAGTGTCTGCCTTGTCAGAGGGGGTCTTTTCGAGGAAGCTGTCATAGGTGGCCATGCTGGTAAAGCTGGGACACCCCAGGCTGTCCGCCTTTGGGCGCTCAGGGCTGAAATCCTGGCGACAGGAGGCATCATGGTGATGGTGCAGGTAGTTCCACTCACTGTCGCTCGTGTTGCTGTTGTTGGGGTCATCCAGTAAGTCCGCCACAGTGGATGTGAAGGAGCTTGCCCTGTGGCCCCTGATCTTGTCTGTGTGGTCACCAAACTGCTCTGTGATGAAGACATTGGAGTCTTCATTGGCATTAGGAGCGGTATTGAGTGACAGCTCGGAGTCACAGTGTGAAGAGCCTGTTAGCGGAGGAGAGGCAGCAGGAGGAATGGTTTCAGATGTCTGGGAGGGACACGTGGAGCTGCTCCCGCTCCAGTTACCACTGGAGGACTGGTGGTCATCTTTCTGGTCCATGTGGCTGCTGAGCAGGACTCCCGCTGTGGAGATGGAGTGAATTGGGCTCCCGAAGGTGTCTGAGTTGGATGAAATTTCACAGCTGCCTGAATCAACCATCCTTGACAGCCGCGATCTCCCCCTCTCGCCAATGCTGTGTTCGGGGCTATGCAAGTGCTGAGGACAAGTTAAACCAATGGGCTGGCACTCCTGTGAACCCTGCTTGCTCAAGATCTCCTTCCCCTTTTTGGGGATCCTCTCCTGACCAGCTAGGAAGTGCTCTGCTTCGTACCCTGCACTCTTGGTGGTGGCATCCTGGTGGCCCTCGCTGGCCCGGGCGCCCTCGCGAGGAAGGCTCCGCGAGCGGATGCGGTTGCTCACAGCAGCAGCAAACACCGCATCCCCGTTGTCCGCCAGCACCAAGATGTTGCCAGCAGAGTGGGAGAGGGAGGCAACCACGCTCTGCCCCCGCTGGGCACGGATCCGTCGCCGGGAGGGAGCAGCTATCAGGATTTCTTCCGTCTGGCACTCTGAGTCCCGGGTCCCCAACCTCCTGTTGCTGGAGCCAGAGAATTCGGGGTTTGTGTGCACAATCACATTGCGCTCTCTTGCCACTGGCGACTCGTCTGAATCTAGGACACACGGAAAGCTGCGTGAGCGGGAGAGAGCTCCACATGTCCTGGCACGAGACAACCCGCGGAGCAACCCAAGAAGCATTATCTGCTGTATTCTCTATTTTTTAATCTTTCTAAGCATTGGACCAAATTTAAGTTTGCTATAAAGAATTTATAAGGCAGACCTCCTGCCGGTGAGGTAGGGAAATTCTCCTAGTCCTGCAACATGACTTCTGCAATGCGTTCTCAATGCGGAGCTGAGCTTGCTGTGGTGAATATTAAGACAAATACTAAGTTTTCAGTTTTTATGACTCTATTTCAGCTACTTAAAGACAGTTTTCAGGAGTGGCTGCTGGTCAAAACACTCCATAAGCTTCTGAAAATAATTCCGCTTTGCCTGCCTCTCTGTTCAGAATTTCCATTATCTGCTTCTTTACTATCAAGAATATTTGCAAGACAAAGGGATCTTTCTTTCATATGTTCTCTGATTGCTTATTCCCTATGATAAACACATTTCTTCTGCTTCCAGTCAAGTTTCATGGCAACAGACCGAAACACCAGAGCCATCTTCGTGTGTAGATGAGCATTAAGAAATAACAATTCTGTTAGTTTTGTTTTGAATTAATAAGAATTTCACATTGAATTTGCCCCCAACAGAGTTTCTCCTAATTTACCTAATTTACAAAAAGTGAGGTAATTTTGTAGATTTAAGGCAAATATTCTTGGTGATAAAGAATAATAGGAAGGAATTGAGGTGTGTGATAAATAAAAATAAGGTTAAGCACAGCCCCCGCAGGGTACCAGCAGCTGTACCTATGGTGGATATTCAACCACTCATCTAAGTTATCCAGCTGTTGTGACAACTCATCATCACTTTGCAGGGTAACATCTGTCAGTTCTTTACCTTAAGCTCCCCTGATGCAAGAAAAAACTTTCACTTAATCTAGTTACTTTTTATGCACATAACTATGGGTTCATAACAGAAATAAAATGAAAAAGAAAAAAAGAACTGATTAACATTTACACAATAAGAGCTGAACACGTACATCTATATTACTCAGTAAGGCCCCCAGTCCTTCAAGGCCATATGGAGTAATATAGCTTTGCTCACTGTAATAAATCAAAAGAACAAAACATGTCATTCCTAAACTCCACAAGCATTTACACTTTCAAGGTTTCATTTCTTTGGAAGGCTAACTACCAGCTCATATCCCTGCAATTTAAGTTGGTTAGAAAGCTATCTATGGAAGATTTGTATTTATACTACACCTATTTCCTGTTGCACTCTTCTGGGGATGCCAGAGATGGTTTTCCTCCTCCTCAACTTTCGTCTCCGCTGTAGTACAGATTGTGAATGAACAAGAGAGCAGCGTATACTAGCCTCTCTGTCAAAACCAACTCCTGCAACCCATAAATAGGTCTCATTAGCCTTTAGAAATAGTAAACAAATTTTCATGGCTGGAACACAGTGGAGGTATGTGAGCTTGGATTAAGCCTGTGAATAAACATAAGGGAGCCCTTATGTAGCTCTTATGTAAATTATATCACAGTATATCACAGTTTTACATCTAATTCCAGCTCCCCCTCAGCAGCCTGGTCTGCCAAAAATAACAGAAGGCATGAAAAGAAAGAACAGAAAAAGGAAAGACAATCAGGAAGGCAAATAGAGAGCTCTTGGTAGCAGGGCATCTTTCTTATAGCTATTTATCCATCTGTCATAGGGACAATGACAGTAACTTGTCTGCAAAGCATTATCATCTGTTCAGCTGTAGCCTGACTTATTTTAAGCAACTAAGCATAAGAAAACATTTTAAGGTTATAATGCCATATTGCAGTAGTTGGGTGCTTCTTAGGAGACCAATATGCCAAGGGAGCTAACATTTAAAAAAGGAAGGAGACAGCTAAAATGGGGCCAAGTCACCATGCAAGTTTAGAGAGCATTCTCTATGACAATGACACATGACCAAGAGTGACATTAACGGGGAGCTGCTATTTATTTGCATACCTCAAGAAGTGACCTGATTTTCCCATGTGTGCAGCACATGGTGGGAGTCTACTCAGGTCACGAAATCAAGATCCTCAGTTTAGATTTAGAAGCACAAGTGCTTGAGTACAATTGTTTTTGATCACCTTCATACAGAATAGGTGAGAATTCCTTATTTTCTTTATGTTTCCATAGCATTAGAACAGGGAAGTGTCTTTCAGTTTGATTTTACACTACTTAGTCAAAAAACAGTTAAAAGGAGGCCAACCAGAAGGCCCGTGCCCATCTGTGCTGGCGTTTTGCACACCTGTACACTCACTCACGCTCTCTAAAGTTGACATGGGACAGGTTGAAAAAAATGTGCCAGGTCCATAAAAACACTAACATAAGGATTGCTGGTACAGTGGTTTGTAATCTTAAGAAAAACGAACAAACTAAACCAAACAAAAGGAAAAAAAAAATCCTGATAAGAAGCTCTATTTTAATAGCGTATAATTATAGAAAACATAATTATACACAGACATACACATACATATTACATTACATAACAATGTAAAACATTAAAAAGTAACTTTCTTGTAAAAGTTCTTCTTGAAATCTACTACAGTGAAATAGAGGCTTCAGACAGATGTCCTGTAACCACCAATGCCCCTGGAATAAGCAGAGGAAGAACTTTCTTTAATATGGAACAAAAGTGCCGTAAACTCCAACAACAATCATTTTCAAAAAAGTGAACATTTCTCAGGGTTGGGAGAAGCTTAAAAAACAAAAACAGAGAACTAAAAGCAAACTCTTTGAAACAAAAAACCAATCAGCATCATTGCTGGTTTTCCAGCAACTGTGAGTTAGCTGAACATGCTCTGTGTGCCAGATGCACGGGGGTCATCTCCAAGAGGAAAGTGGAAGAGGGTATTTCTTCCCCGTGACGCATACAAAATTATTCCCATTAGTGCTAATGAGAATGATACACATAAACATCCAGAAGATTACATACCATTCTTGATCTGTAAAACTGATCAGTGGAAATTTGGTTCCAATGTATGGCAGGTGGAGTCTAGGCAAAAATGGCTATTACTGGAAAAGTTAACATTGGTCCCAGACCTAACTGTCCTCTGGCTGCATTAGGTGACCTTAGCCCTGTTAGAAAGCCTGCACCGGTTAGGATCCTATATTGAAACTAGAAGGAGCATCATTTTATCACCAGCTTTACCTCGTGGAAATATGCCACATTATCCATGACTTTCCATGGGGATTTCCAGGGACAGTGCCTAACCTACAACCTCGACCAGCTGGCTCCCAGCCTGCAGCCCAGCAGGGTTCTGTTCTGCCAGCCAGCTGCCTGTCCTCCTATGGCCAGAGCACTGTCCCAGAGAAAGGGACACCCACTCCTGGCTGCCACCTCCACAGGGAGGCAGAGCTGGTGGCACTGTGCAGTGTCACCCCCTCTGCCTCTGCCAGGACGGAGGGGCGCTGGGGCTGTGTTGCTGTCACTGGGAGGATTCATGCAGCTGATGGTGGAGCACATGGGGACTTGTCACCATGATGCTGTAAGCCCAAAAGCCTTGGTTGTGAGCTGAAGCTGGACTGTGGGCACACAACCCCCTCCAGCACTATGGTGAATCCTACAGCCTGTCTTGCAGGAAGGTTTGTGCACCACTGATAGACATGGGGAAGAACAATGGGCAGTGAGGGGCTGTGACCTTACCCCAACCCCCCAGTTACTGGGAAAATAGAACTGAATACAAATATTTTCTCTTGAGAATGAAGGTTAACTGAAAGCCCTCTCTTTTTTCCTGATTGTTTACATTGAAGTCTATAACTGTGGAAGTTAGCCCACTTTATGCTCTTAAGTTAATCAAAATTTGGTACGTGAAAATACTATTGAGGAAAACTTAGATCAACTTTATGTTTACCATAGCCCTCTGGAAGGAAAGAAAGAGAAAAAGAGAAAGAGAAAAACAGCCTGATTTTTGATTCTGGAAATAATTCATCTATCACATTTAATAAGTGATATACCTGCTGCTTCTATAAACAAGTTCTCCTTCAAATAAATCTAGTCAAATATATCCAAATGTTATAGAAGAAAGAGAAAATGCCATTACTATACCTTCAGCATAGCTGCATGTAAAGAGATCTCAGAGCGATGGTTTGCATGCTACACATTCATGCCTTGCATGTTTAAATCACTGCAAATAGTAGCCTACATTCTCTAGTTTCTCTTCTCCTGCTACACATGATAATCATATGATTAATTTTGGTGGCTTTCTGCATTATTTCAGTCAGCTACATTCAAAAAGTTATTTGAGGTCTTTGTTAATACAGATTGTAGGTTATATACACAACAAAAGTACATTGTTTATACAGGGAACTAGGGTTATGTTACACCATATAACATGACTCTGAAAATATGGGCCAAATTAATCCTAGATGCGGCTTCGGCGGCTCCAGCAGTCACGCATAAGGGATGAATTTAGCCCACTGTCTTTCAGAAACTAAATCTTCAAGCTAGGGTCTTTGCCCCCAGACTGCACAATCTCATGACTTCAAATAAATTAAACAAAATAAGTACTTGACCTCCCTTGAACCATGCAATAAATACAAAAAGAAATAGAAGAGATTTGTACCAGTGACATTGATGGGGATAATGCAAGAAGAAATCACTTGGGCATCTTGTTTCATTTTCTCCTCTGGAGTTGGGAGAGGTAGTGCTTTACTCCAATTGGTTTGTTTATCCAGTGTAGAAGGGATATTATGTATTGGATTTTTCGGCCTCTGCCCTAACATGACATCTGTATCTTCGTCCTCTGGTGGATGGGACTGCAAATGAACACATTCAAAATCAGTGTCTCCCATTCAGGCACACAAGGCTAATTTTGAAACAAAGCAGACACACAAATCAGAAATCAATTACAGGGATGCAGGAAGGAATCATTCTAAGTAAGTCACACAGCACCAGCCATTCTCCAATGGAAACTTAACATCCTGCTAATAGGAGAAGAACACCTCAGCATACTGGAAGTCAGCACATTTACAGTGACATTTACAGGCCATCTCCTCTGTCAGAAGGGGCACATCCTGCATTCGGGCGTAGCCATGGCAAGCGTGTCCTCAGTTACCACAAGCATCAGACATGTGGGTTCTCATTTGCAACTGCATCTGGCCTCATGTAACCATTCATTCAAGCATCAGAAGGCCCAAAGTTTTAAAGAAGACCCCTCCATACTTCGGAAAAACCATTTGCATTTCATTTGTACACACGCAGACCAAGAGCAGACCATGGTACAGCCATCCAACAGCTGTGTGGTGGGAAGTGGCAGGTGTTGACAGTGCTGGGACAGGAGGATAACAACCAAAGAAAAGAGTAGCCACAGAAGAAATTCAAAAGATTGTTTAGAAACCATGCATATTTTTATAGCATACTACAAGAAGAACTAGATGCCAAAGATGAAGAAACAGAGAGAAAAGTAAACAGCATGAAAGAAATACAGACGGTTTGTTTTCTTTTGGCAGAAACAACAAATCCCCCAACACCCTGTCTTGCAAAGAGAAATAAAGCAAGTGCATTTTCATGTGATGCTGGCTGCCAACCTGGGTTTGGGGGTCTCTTTGTTTGCAAAAAAAAAAAGTTTCTGTTTTGTTTGAAGGGACAGAGGGGAGAAACACTTACCTTTACCTTTTTCTGCCTAATTTCCCTCCCTTCTTCCATTAGTACATTCTTCTGTAAGCTGTGACAACTGTTTGGCCAGCTCAGGACATCTGTGTGCCTCTCATTTTTTAAAAATGAAGTGCAATCCCTTTCAGACCGGCTTTCTCTTCAGTCTTGAATTCCCAGCTGCTAACTACCAGCCTTGTCTCCTTCATGCCTGCTGTTTACACTTTATTTGCCGGTTTTAGTTTCGGTAGCAAACAGGGCAGAAATGAAATGTTGCTGTACATTGCCGTGGCACAGCACCGAGCAGGCGGTAGTTGAACACGGCAGGATCATGCCCTGTCTGCCATTGTACTTCTGCCATTCCTCCGCCCAGGCTCCTCATAAATCCTGGGGGAATTAACCATCTCAGGCTTGACAAACAGCATTTGCGTCCCGGCCCCAAAAGCGTTAAAGATCTTAACTCGGCAGCTACTATTTAAACTGTTGGAGGGCGCTTACTTACCTTGTCAGTGTCACCTCCTGCAGCACCCCCAGACCCAAGACAACACACGTTTCCTCTTCTCCCGCCCGCAGAAACCCTCTTTTCCCACGTAGGATTTCAGTCAAACATTGCAGCTTTCTTTCTGCCTGCAGCTTTTGTGCCGATTCCCGGCAGACGTGAATAGCTCATATAAACTTCAAGCACAAAAGACTTTGTTTCCTAGGTAACTCCCCNGCATGCAAAAAAACCCACCCTTGCACACACGCACAGGCACGTGGACACACACACAGACACACACAGACACACACACACACAGACACACACACACACACACACAGAGGCTGCATTTGTTGCCGAATTCATCCTACCCTGGATGACAATGAAGTGCTGGACAAAGCAGGCAAAGTGATCCTGGCTGCCAGAGCTGCTGCTCTCCAAACAGTGGCATCACCAAGTGGCCAGAGAATAAATACCCGCTGTTGGTGTGGCATTGTCTAACCCATCTCTTACCGTTTAGGAAAGAACGAAGGGGCAGTTGCAAAACATGGCACGAGAATTAAATGCAATTGCTAATGCTATTGAGTCTGTCCTAGTTCAGGCCTTTTAAAGGAGGTGATAGGGGGAGGCAGCGTCGTGGCCTTGAGCTCCTGAAACCCATCCAAGGTGAAGAATGAAAGAAGGGGGAAAAAAGTTATTATTGTGTCTTACTGACATGAGGAAAACAGAAATGGCTTCTTTTAGCACAGTAAAGTTAGCAAGTGAAAAGCAAGCAAGAGGAAGGGTTAGGATCTGGAAGGGAGAAGAGTGAGACAGGGCTGTTAATTGAGGATTGCTTGTTTTTCCAGTACCTTTCTACTCCAGGGGGTCATGTGGCAACACTCAATTGGGGAGGGCGAACGGGTGCTGTTAAACTATAAATGTGAAATGTGGGAAAAAAAAATAAAATTAAAATTAAAAACATACACAAAACGATTCTTGTAAAGCATATAGTTTTTGTCTGGATAAATTAGCATCAGAGCCAAAATGAGAAGAGATTTTCACCCTGTTTCCTATTGATGGGTTTATTCCCCACAACAGATTGGTTTGGACCCCTGTGAAGTCTGTGCTGGTTTTGCTTACTTGAGTTACACAAAACTGCAGTGAAATTGGTTCAACCTTCTTGTAGAGACATGCTTAAATTGTCCCAAGAATGTCTTGTACTGATTTGGTAACTCAAACCATGTTCTGCCTGGAGCTGAAGCAGTGCAAGATACATATCCAATTACATTATAAATGTAAATTATTTCATAATGTAAGAGGGTTTTTTTCCCAATTTTTTCTTCAGTTTTAAGGAAATGGATATAAATAATGATGCTGACAGTGATTTATCAAATACATTGATTGCTATGTGTTTCTGATGATATCACTATTTCTCTAAGTTTGCAATCATTGTGGCAGGGTGACAACGACCAATTGGCTTTTTGTCACTTTTTGTAACACTTGAAAGGACAAACAGCAATGGCCACAACATCCTGGGTCTTGCTGAATCCCTACATCTCCCAAATCCTCTTCTGTCAGAAACTCCAGTTTGTTTGTGGTAATGTCCAGTTTTCAAAACCAAGGAGTGAATGACAACTGACTTCTTTTGAAATAGGAAATCAAACAAAAAAAGACATAAAGGAAACAGGTCTGTTGACCACCCTGGAAATCTCTAGCACGTGTTTCTTGGTAGGGGTTATTATCTCTCCCTGCATTAGTTAGCTGACTAATAATGCCAAATAAATCTATGAATGTTATCAATCATTATCGATTGTGACATCTGCTGTGACAGATGAACAAACCTCATTTTGAAAGATTTTGCATTATATGGTCTCCTCTCAAGCAAAAAAGCTGTAGTGAGTCTCAAAAGATCTAATCCTGCATCTCATCCTACTCTCTTCCTAGATACACAACATTTCCTGCTTTTCCCTGGTTCCCATGTGCCCATGGGAAGCCTCCAGATGAGATGTCCATAAGCCTTACAGGAGAGCAGAGTGGGGCAAATCAAAAGAGAGTTGTTCTCAGTGAACATTTCCAGCAGCTTAGTTTCTGCCCAGGCCAGTGGAAAACCAAGTTCTCCCAAAGTCCTTATCTCAGGGAAACACCTCTGTTCATACAACAAAACCTGTGGAGGTACTGAATACATCAACGATTTCAGTCTACTTACTCCTCAGATACCCAAGGATGATCCTATGCTTGGTCCTCTGACCAAGTTTCAGTCACCTGCTCTAAGCAGACTGCAGTTACCAGGATGCTTGAAATTCAGCTTCCTCATGGAAGGTGTTAGAGGATCTCTGGGGAGGGTCAGGACACAGGGAAACTAAAGCTGGTGACAAGAGTTCAGGATAGGAAAAGCTTTGCAATATCCCATGGCCTGTGATTGTCAGTGCACAAAGAGAAGAGGACAGGAGGGACCTCCTGCCCTGAGCTTCAAGTACAGCTACATGCAAAGCCCCTCAGGGGCAAACCTGTCCGGGAGAGAAACAGCAGGAGCTCAACTTTGGTCTCAGAGATAGCAGTGTGTGCTACAGTCAAGACAAGCAAGATGTGGTTACCCATCTGCCTGTCCTATCAGTGCAGCACTTCCCCACCTCAGCCGTGTGCCACTCTGCCAGGTGCCTCTGAGAAAACACCTGTCTGGTGCCACGTGCCTACAGCCAGCCTTTGATGTGCCAAGGACTCGGGTCCCTGATTAAGCATGGCAGGACAAATTTCCTAGGTAAGTTCCTATCATTAGAGACAGGACAAAAATGAAGGTGACCAGCCAAATTTCAGTTTCTGCTGTGACAGTTGTGTTCTGTCTGGTGCCACGTGCCTACAGCCAGCCTTTGATGTGCCAAGGACTCGGGTCCCTGATTAAGCATGGCAGGACAAATTTCCTAGGTAAGTTCCTATCATTAGAGACAGGACAAAAATGAAGGTGACCAGCCAAATTTCAGTTTCTGCTGTGACAGTTGTGTTCCTGAGGAAGCTGGTGCTACCACTGCCTCACCAAGGGGTCCTGAGGTCCCTTAGTGCCTGTTCCCACATGGTGGGGGCATCTGAGGCGTGCTGGCACAGAGCAGCAACCTCAGCATTTCAACACCTCCGTGCTGGGGGAGGGAGTGAGCTGCTGCTTTTGAAAAGTTCTCATTCACTCAGAAGACTAGAATATCTCTAAATGTCCTGAGTAAACACATAATTAAGCAAGAAATTATTATTATTATAAACCCAAGGCTGTTCTGGTCTGATGGGCAAATCTGAAGTTAGGCAGTTTTAAAAGTGAATTTCTTTTGTGTGGGTGTGCTTGGCAAACAGAAACAGTGATAATCATTCTGTTAAATACTAAGCCAGAATACTTTAAGTGTGCATTTTTCTTTAATGGGCTAAGATTGCTTTGAAACTAAACTGGTGCATAATTGCTTGAATAGGGATTTGTCACTGACATACATGAGCATTTTCATTTCCTGAGCTATCCCATCAACCCCACTTGCAGAGGTGCCATTGTGCTCATGAAACTGCCTTGCAGTATAAATCTTGTTGCATATGCACATGATCTGATTTCTCAGTGCTCCATGCCACTTCAGTGTGAAGGTCTCTGGTTTCTGTGTACTTCAACAAGATAGTCAGATGTCCAAGTCTGACTAGTCCACAGAGCTTCTCCTACAGAGAAAAGACAGCAGCTCTGCTGAGGAGCAGTGCAGCCCACCTTCCTTCAGCACTTCACCTGGGGTGAGATGAAGCACCCCTCAACACTCTCACCCTGATTTTAGGAAGAGCATTACTTGCACATATCTAAGTCAGGACCCATGATTAACCATTTTAATGAATTAAAACTTTAAAATATCATCAGGACAGTGATAAAGAACCAAATCAGCAGTTGACAAACTTGTCATGGGGCTATTTATGATTCTGTCCCGTTTATTGTCCCAGAGCTGGGATCTGGAGAAGGAAATAAATGGGTCAATAACAGGACAAAAATGCCACTTCTGCCCCTCTTGTCTTTTTGATCCCCCAAAGCTCTGAGACACGACTGTTGTTCATCTTCAACATATAGGAAAGATTGGTTCAAGAAGCATAATTTTTGTTTAATCGTGTATCTAGCCTTCCTAACCTATAGTGATTGCCTTACAGGAGATTCTGGGATTTCAAAGTTAGTGCACAGGCCTGGGGAACACAGTGCAATGGTGATGGGAAAAACATAAACACAAGAATAAAGAAACAATTTTTCCTCAGTTAATTAAAGATTGAGAATGCTACAGCGTCTTCAAGAGCATTTATTCTCAACATGTTTGTTGAATTTAGATATGGCTGAGTTGATTCCTTCCCTCTTAGCTGTGTTTGATTAGGCAGGCAAGGTGTTATCTCACAAAAGATTGAGGTGGCAGAGTCACAGCCCCCAGCAGCACAGGGCTGGCACAGCCTTGCAAGGGCAGGAGGTGGCTGGTGCACACTGCTGCACAGAGGATTATTTCTGACTCCTGCTGCCTAAAAGCTGCAGCTAACAAAAAGCATAAGGAATCAATATTATTTCTGACTTCAGGCTTCTATTGTAGTAGGTGGGGGAAACTTCCCTCCCAGGATCACCTTATGAATGAAGTGGGTGATATTCACCCAAGCAGAGCATCAGCATGTACCTTCAGCATCTGCAAGCTTTATGTGTGCTGTTGTCCCCAGCAAACAGAACATACACACAGTTTGCTCTCTCCCTATGGGAGCACATCAGTAAGGTGTACAGTACATCCTGATGTCTCATTTAAGAACAGTCATTCATGCACTGAAAAGGCAACATGTAGAACAAGTGTGAACTGGTGTTCAATCCCACATTCACATGAGTACAGTACTGACTCCTGGGGCTCTGGTTGAAACCTCTTTGTCTCCCTCTCTCTGCCTGTGAAATGGAGAGCCTGCTGCTTCCTTAACTCACAGGAGTTAAGGAGAATGGTGTTTATTTACATGATAAAAAAAATGAAGGTCTAGAGAAAGGAGAAGAAATACTAACAAAAGGCTACCAGCTTTCCAGTATTTTCAGAGCACAGCTGACTATTTAATTAGAAATTTGTAACTATACAGCAACTTTCTTACACAGTCAACTGATACTGAAGAGAAAATAATGGGAATATTTCTGGCCGTGCAATTTTTGCTGCAAATCACAACCCTGCTCATCTGCCTGCTCCCAATGTTTACATTTCCGTATGTTTCATTCTCCTCAAGTTTTTATTTTATCTGCTTGTGGGTGTTTTCTCTTCCTCTGGAGCATCACAAATGTGATCAGCCAAAGTACTGACAATCCTTGAACGATTAATGTACGGCTCTGGTGTTTTGACATGGTAAAGACAAAACTAAGACATGTTTTGTGACAGAAGTCATACCACACGTGGCATTTCAGCAGACAGAGGCACAAAATAAACATCCCACAACACAGGGTAGTAGGTGTTAGGCTCATTGCATAAATAGTGCTGTACAGGTTCAGTCTGATGAATAAAGTCAGGTAGGCTTTGTTTCTAACAGCTTCAGGCAGGATTTGCACACAGAAAGTGCAGAGCCCAACTCATGCCTGTCCTTTAACTCAGTTATTTCTTACTGAGGCTTCATCTGGCTTCAGCACAAAGCTGTGTGAAAGTGAGCATATTCAGTTGTATTTCCTTCTCTTTGCTTGTACAAAGCATCCTAAAACAGACCATAGGGAATATTTTTGAAATGGCAAGGAGATGGAATAAAATTACCCAATGTACTATTTTCCCTTCACATTTGCTCTAGCTGAGACCTCAGAGACAGAAAACCCTGTCTGGAAAAAAACCTCCTGCTTTTTGTCCCTTGGATTCCTGCTCAGATTATAATTATGAATAAACTGACACTGAAATTTGTGCAATTGTGAGTGTACATTTCCAAATATTGAATTCCTTTCTCCATCTCCTTGGTTTTATTATAATAGCTGTGCCACGTGGGGATTGAGAAAGTGCGGTCCCATAATGTTCTGAACTGGAATACAGAAATTTCAGAGCCTTGCTGGCTGGACTTGGGGAAGCCCAAGAAAGAAAAACTGCAGAAAATATTAAAGGGAAGTCTGAAATGCAGTTGGAATGACACAGCATCTTCACACTCAGTGACTGGCCTCAGCAGTGCTACAGGCAGGGTTGTCATGGGAACGTGTGTAAGAAATATTCTCCTCGTTTTATCAAGTCCATAACTTTCTCATACTCTCCTCAGATTATTTTCGGTTAGGTTTGGGTTTTTCTTTTATTTCTTCATTGGCAAAAATGCCTGCATGAATTATACTTTTAAATGTGTTTGGTTGTGTATTTTTTCATTGTAGAGAGAGATGTATGCCAATTTTTCAGCTTTAAAAATGAATGACTGGAATGAATAGGAAAGTTAAGTGAAGTCATGCCTGCAAAACCATGAGGAGCATGGAGAAAGGGAATGAGAAAGCACAGAGAAAGGGAATGAGAATGCTTACTGTTTCTCATAGTCTGAGAACCAGAAGGGATACAATGAAATTATGGGGTATTGGGTTTGAAACAAACAGGAACTACATTTTCAAACAGATTTTTAAAGTCATTGTCACAGGATGCTGTTGAGGCTGAAGGTGTAAATCTGCTAAAAAATTGGATTAAACAAGTCTCATGGTCAACACAGAGAGGTTCTTTGGTGGCTCTTATTTTATGTTTGATCTCTGGCCAAGGAACTCTGTAACCAGTTTCTGTATGAAACTGGATGGATAAATCATGGGACAATAAACAGCATAAACCGTGCTCTGTTCTTATACTCTTTCCTGAAGGATCCCCTTCTGGCCTTTGGGCTAAGTGGACATTTCGTCAGCCAAATAGGGAATTTCCTGTAACAAGAGTAGACATGAAAGAGCCTATGCTATTTCTGGTTCTATACTCTTTTCCACAACAACATGATCTTATGATAGAACAGTCCAAAATGTCTTTCCAGACTCATTTATGCTGGCATTACCTCCTTTGAACTTTAATTTATTTGTCCTTTCTTGGAATCTGTGGGACTTTGGCATCTTTCTCCCTGTAAACACAGTTGTGACTAAAAATGAATTTTCATCTGCTGTGATTGATTTTCTCTAGTTTTTCTACACAATATGTAAGATCTTTGGAAGAGTTCATAGCCACCTAATTGGTAGCAGCCAAAAGGTACACACATAGGGAGCCTTGACTTATCTTTGATATAAGTAACCTGTTTTCTCAGTAACTTTGAGTACTGGTAGTTCCCACAGGTCTCACAGTGGTAATTTGAACATTCCTCAAAATCAAGTTTCTTATTTGAGTATCTTAATACATGCATTGTCAGTTTGGAAAACTCAGACCCTGTAACTTTCAAAAATTTCCCAGCTTCTTGTTGATCCCTTTCCTAATTTAAAAGAAACACAAAACAGGGCTCTTTTGGTTGTGTATTGCTCCCTTCAGCACCTTCCCAGTGCATCAGAAGAGTGGAATATACCACACACTGCTATGCCATGAATAAAAAGTCTTGTAGATTTAGCATCTTTAGTTCATTGAAGTCTAGATACCATCAACTGGAGTCATGTGTCAAACATTACCGGCAGTCCCTGAAGCAGATAAACTTTTGCAGATGTCTGTCAAAAAGAGCTTATGCCAAAAAGAGCAAGCCAGCCAATAACAGCATTCTCAGCTTTCTCTTGTAATGGTATCATTATATCATGAAGGCTGGCACAATATCAATTAGCTATTTTCAGTGTTGCAGTGTCTTGTAAAAATCTCTGATTAAATTCTGCTGGACAGAACATTCATGTGCAGCTTCATCTTGCCTTATTCTCTTTAATTTTTAAGTTGACCCATTAACAAGGATTTTTTTCTCAGAAATGGGTCAAGGCACTTTGAAGTACTCTGGGTGCGGTGTATTTGCAATTTCCAAAGCAGAACACTGCCAGATGCCTTGAAATCAGTAGAACAACAGCCCTCCAAGCAGCTCTTGTTTGCTTCTCCTTAGGGGAACACTGAACCCGGTCACCTTCCAAAAGGAGGTCTGATATGGGCAGGCACAAAGCTCAGTATTCCTTCTTGAAAAGAAAAAGGTAGACTTTCAGATATAGCCAAGACATCTGCATTCAGCATGACTTGATTTTGTCAACTAATGCAGGACTCAGAGAGTTGCTCACTATTTGTTATTATTTTGTGCTCCACAGATGGAAGTAATGTCTAAAATGCACTGGTTGTTTTCCAAACACAGCAAAGATCCAGGCCTTTAAGCACTGTGTATGCAATTTCAAAAGAGATGCCTTGTTCCCCATCTGATACTAAGAGAGATTTATGTCCAATAGCCTGTCCAAACTATCATCTGTAACTAGTTCTGATCCTTAACATGGCACCACCTTCCCTTTACCTTTCAACGACCCTACAACAGCACTAGCTTTGATGATGACTTATAAAGAAGAAACAGGTAATCCTGTTTCTTCTTTCTGTCTTCAAACTCTTTTCTATGCTGTCCTTTAACATCAGGATGTCTCCTTTAAGTTGAATCATAAGGCCTGCAAATTTAACCTGTTCAAAGACTGCACTGATGGTGGTGCTGTCCTCAAAATTAACCAGATAAACAGCCAAAAACCCATAACAGTGAAACTAATCCAAATCTTATGATGTATTTCATGCTTTTTAAATGAGAAACAAAACTTTTCCTAGGGACTGATTAGCTGTTTTGGTCCCTGGGCAGGTGTGACTCATTTACATTCTTTTACACTGTGAGTGCTTTAACATTGTAGTATTTAAATATGGTTAATATAATGGATTAGGATGAATGCACTTGGGGTTTTAAGTTAAGTAAGTGATGATTCAGTGTAGTTACTGAGTCATCACCAAGTTTATAATGTACTCACAGGTGTAGCATCTCTTGAGATGCCACTGTCCCTGTACTGGCAGAAGCAGAACAGATCTATTACCACCTCACTGAGGGCTGGCATTAGACAAACACCTCACTTAAAAGCCAAGTCTGGGTCTGACCTACACCTTTTAAATAATGCAGTGGCTCTTAGTACAGGGTAAAATGTAGCTACAATGACACTTGGGTGAGAAAAACACCCAGAGCCACAGAAATACCAAAGTCCAGCACAAGCCAGTGGGAATTATGGATCTAATCAGAGTTAAAGTTGTGAATCTGGTGCATTTCCTTTAACAATGATAAATACCATGTTGTCAACACTAACTTGATTTGAAATTAATGCAGCAGTGGCAAGTCAGCACAGACATACAGCATCAAATCTTCAGCTTGGCTGGTTGCAAGGACATGTGTGAGACATGAAACATCTCAAAAAAATGCATGGAGATGAACATTGCAAAATAGGACTATGGAAAGTGTAGCTCCTTGTAGCTGGAGGCATGCTCCTGAACCTATCTGCACACACACAAGCCTCAAGCTGGCTCTCAGAGCCCTTGAGCTCTTGGCTCCTGACAATGCTAATGCCAGGGCTGAAATTACAGCACTTTCTGAAATCATGGGAAGATCCTCAAAGTGCTACTTCTACAGCCTGAGTGGTGAATGTGAAGGCCTTGTGGAGGAGTGTGTGAAAGAGAGCATGTGTGTGCTGGCCACGGGTGAAAAGCAAGAGGTTTCTGGTTGAAAACAGCCCCCCTGGGGCTGGCTGCTGGAAGCTGTGACACTGCTGACAGTCTTTAAGGTCAGCTCCATTGTACCTGCACTGGTTTGGGGAAGGGGCACCTGTGAAGCACTGTCACACTTAGCCCCCACCATGCCACAAATGTATTTGTGTGTGGTAGCTGCAGGGAAGGACTTACTGGTAGCAAGTGCCGGTCCTTTATCGCTTGCCTCTTTTGGCTGCAGATTGCTGGGAAGGGAGGAAAGGGAGGAGCCACCACAGCAATGGGGCCTTGGACTTTTTGCTCTCTGTTATCACCTCGGCTTCGATGTTCTGTTTTGGATGAGAAAGAAGACATGAGTCTTTCAAAGTGTTAAAAACATACAAATATCTCTATTAACAGCACAGCAGAGACAGGTACAGGACAGTGGACTCCAAAGACAAAGGTTCTCTTCCCCAGTGACTGGTACAAATGGTCCCTGTTGCAGCTGGAGGGGAGAAGCACTTACTGGACATCCATGTGGAGAAGACAATGCCCATACAACACACCCCACATAAGCACTGCAGCTGAAATGCCACCAAATGAGATTTATACCATTTATCCCAAGAGGCAAAGGAGCTACCTTCTAGGCACTTGAGGCCCAAGGCCTGATTTCCAACAGGAACCTGCAGCTTCTACTGCCTTGAAATATTGAGATGCAAGAACTATGTCTGCATTCTACCCATGCAAAATATATTGCCCTGAGGGGAAAGAAAGACACACAGCTTCAGGTGGGATTTTATTCCCTGGCTGCATGGCAGTGCTAGGTCCTGAGCTTTGGCTTGGCACCATGAAGGTGGTTGCAGTGGTAATGCTCAGGTTCCAGCACGAAGGAGATCATCCTGAGAAGGTTAAGATCTTTATCCACCCTAGGCCCACAGGAGTCTTCCTTCACCCTGGGCTCACAGTATTCAGTCCTCTTTCAGCATCAGTCCCAAGCCTCTGGAACCTTCCAAGTGAATGAGAGAATGCTCATAGACTTCTCATCTCTAATTTTAGGTGACAGTTAGATAATTGCTATTTGCATGGAGTGCTGCTGAGAGGTCATAATATATTCACCTGCTCCACTAGCTGTGGTCCAGTCAACAATGTTTTCTGCTAGTATAGTTGTTTTCTGACCTAATATTTAGCTTTAATTGCTCCTGGTTAATCAGATACAGAGATATTGGAATTCTTACAGAAGAGAGAGTTGAGACACAATAAACGTGTTCAGAGTAAATTTCAGATTAAATTTCATCCCCATACATGCAGTTATCTGCAAAATAAGATAAAGCAGCACATGACAAGCTGCCTTCTCAGCCTGCACAGCTGCCATTAATTGTGGAGAATGGGAAATTTCCAAAACCAAGATTTGTAACTTTAAAATGATGAGACATTATCTGGAGCTGCCTTCCCGTGCTGCTGTCAGGATTTCTCCTGCCCACAAGATGGCAGGCAAAGATCAGGCTCGTTCTGGGACAACTGCAAAGCAGAGCTGCTGAGAACAGAAAAGAACTTCTGCTCTACTCCAGCACTACTGTGGTTGAAATTTGGCTGTATCACTCTCTGCCATGCTATGAAAACATACTGCATCCACAGTGTGTTCCCTGACCTAAAACCTGCAGAGACAGTCAAACGTGGTAATTAATTGGAACATCTCATCCAGCTAACAGATGCTCTGCAGGTCGAAGTAATCGATTATTATTATAAGCTAATAACAGTAATAAATGAGCAAGGCAATTAGAGCTGTTGGTGCAAAACACTTCAAGACAGGAGGCTCTGCTGAACATTTTAAGTGTGACCTGAATGGCTTTTCTCCTTCCTTATGGCACAGAAGAAAGACAGGCTTGTTTGCCTGCTTTGTCTTATGTCCTGGTAATAATTTTCCCTTGGTTAGGTTCCCAGTGAAAACTGACCTTTCCCCATCTTTTGCCTTCACTTTAATGTGCTGGTTTAGGTCCATCCAGATGTTTGCATCTAGTAAATTCTCTTTATGGCAGGGATCCAGGAGGCTGGTTATGACCCTGTTGCTCCACTGCTTCCTCTGTGTTGCTTTGAGGCCACAGGTCTGCAGTTTGTTAGGTGATGTCAGAAAATGTTCCCTAGCCTGGGAATGGAAGACTTGCCCAACCCTTCCAAGCTGTCCAGGACATCTATCACCTGACCTTCAGCTGCCACTCTTGAAGGACACAGGCTTGGAAACCCTGAGCAGACAGCTCAGTTTTTGTGGAGACTGATACCACTGGGCTCCAGTTTCAGCCCTTGTGAAGGAGGTTGGGACTAGATAATCTTTAAGGTCCCTTCAAACCCAAACCGTTCTGTGATTCTACACTTCTGTGATTGCTTAGCATGAGTACCTAAGTCCCAGTGGAGACCAGTGCCCACAGTTCTGTGTGCTTGTGCCTGAGCATGCTTCTGCTGCCTGGAGAGGACCATGGAGGTGTTATGTGTGTGGAGCTGGAGCACAGGGGAGCACCTACCTCTGCGCAGGGCTCGCAGGTGCTGCTTGGCGTGGTGGTGCAGCTCCTCCACACAGGGCGGTCTGGTGGAGGGGAGGAAGATGTTTCTTTGCTGATGCCAAGGTGCTCGGTAATAGACACTCAGTTTGCTCTCTGCATCAAGGTTGGAGACAGCTGTAGGATAAAAAACAGAGTGCAAGGTAAGACTTCTAGTCTCTCTTCCATCAGCCTAGCTGAAAAGCATTCTCAAGAACAGGCACTGGGTTTGTTACAGCCCCTTTACTCTCATCAAATGCAAGCAAATGTTATCTTCTCTGTGTTTCCACATCATGGTATACCAGTTAGCATTTAGACAATGGCCTTTTACCAGATTGCAAATGGCTCTGTGGAGGCAGGCAGGTGAAATGATACTATATTGGTGTTTTATATAAATGGACCAAAGGGCTAATCATTTTATAGATAGCAAAACAAAAATGCAAAGAAGCTGCACAATCTTTCCACAGTGACATTTCCAGCAAAGGCAGTGGGAGAAATAGGTCTTCCATTTACTTGTTCTCCTGGCAGTATGCTCTTTCACTACATCATGTTACACACAACTAATTTCTGACACAGGTTGCTCGTTCGCTGCCTTCCAGGCCGTAATGACTGAGATTAACTGCTTGCCCTGCTGAGAGACTTTAACTGTCACCCATCAAAAGAGGTTCCTTTAATAGACAGGGACTTCTGAGGGACAGGAACACTTCAGTTCCTCTTAAAGAGAAATCCCAGAAGTCTGCCTCTGAAGATTATATGAAATAAGTCCACTAAAGGTTTGAGAGAATTTCTCAGTAGTGCTGGACTCATGGGAGTCCCTTGGACTGTGCCCAGGCTCATCGTACACAGTAGGGCTTTCCAAGGGCTAAAGCAGGACTGGAGGGCCATGGGAGATGGCAGCACTCTGGCCCAGCCAGCAGCAGGGAGCAGGCTTATCCTCAGCCCACATAAAGCAGCAGAGCAGGTGGCACATCCTCAGGTTGTGAGGCTTTGATCCCTCTACCCAGGCATAGACACAGAGAGGCTCGGGTCTGAGGCCAAGGAGCTGCTGCAGCTGCTCTGCCCACAGCACAGCACAGTGGGACACAGGCAGGCACCCTCACACACAGTGCTGCCTCCTGGGCTTCCCTTCCCACTCAGCAGCCAAAGAGCCACTGTGCCTCACGTTGGTCCCCCCACCGGGCAGGCACTCCTCTCCTTTGCATACTTCAGGGCTCTCATCTGCTTTCCTGCTTTTGCACTCTCTTACCCTTTTTTGAGGGGTAACCAGTGCATCATGGCAGAGGATGGCTCTGGTGGAGATGCTTTGGCCTTTTTTGTCTTATTGCTTTTTTTTTAATGTAAAACAACATTCACTCAGCCTGAAGGCATACCAGTGCTTTGTATAGAGAAAGAACTGGGAAAGTACAGTTGGAGAAGAAGGAGGGAACAGACAGAAGAGGAGAAACCTAGGAACCATGTGTGGGATGATGAGAGACTACCAGTTTCTTTGATTAGGAAAAAAACCCAACAGTTCACCAAAATGTGTAGGTGTCATGATGGAAGTGGTGGTATGATATGATGAATAGCCCTGCTGAAGTTCAGGTTTCAGAGCTTCAGCAACAATGAAGGGACCCCAAACTCTCTGTCCAGTAGGGAGCCTTGCTTTCCTTCTCAGTGGATTTTTGCAGGTGGGGTTTCAGACATTTTTCAGCACATTTGTAGTGCTGCTCCATGGAACTTGCATGGTGTCAGTGCAAGGAATAGCACTGGGGGGGAGAGAGAAAAAAAGGATAGTGGAGGAAGGTAGGAGGATGAATGATGGCAATCTGTCAGTGCTTGCTCATCATGAGGATTTACTAATTAAATTTTTGACACTGCAAAAACATAATGTTGCCAAATTGCAGGCAGAGCTTTTGATGGCTTGTCTGTCTGCAGCAGGGAAATACCTCACTCACAGGAGTTGATTTGATAGATTCTTTACCCCTTGAAGGTAACAAAGCACTATGTCTATTTTACATACAAGGTACTGAGACACAAAGCAACTTGCCCAGCTCCTGTTCTGAGCCACACTTTCCTCCTTGGGAATCTTAGCTCAGGACAAAAATTTGTAAGCAACAGTAATGATACCCCACCCATTCTTTGTATTGCCCAGGGCATGTGATATTCATGATCATGAATTGTACCCTGGAGGCTAATGAAAAGGCAGGCACAAGCAGTTCCTTCCTAGTCCCAGAAAAATCTGTCTAGACTGAAGCACTAGTCTGTGATAAATATCAGTAAGTGAGTGGAAAGTGTTACCTTCTTACGAAATTTTCATACATTTCATCAGACTAGAATAGATTTAGTTGCAAAGTTTAACTTGTAGAAAGCTCTTTTGGCTTTGGCAACAATGCTTTACAAATAAGAGTAGAAGTTGGGTTAATATACTTTGTGTGAGACTTAAAAATGAAACCAAGTTCATGCAAGCTCTGCTGCACACCTCTTGTAGCCACACCTTGCTGTTGACAGATAAAACAGCATGACCTCTTAGCCACCCAACAAGTCTTCCTTAGCCAACAGACCTGGCAGAGCTGTGTGTAGTGCTGTCCCAGGAGAAAAACCACAAATACATTGCTTATCTTCAAATGAAAGGGCATTAAGAAGCTTACAGTACCCTGTGCTGTGGCCCCAGCCAACACCCATCCATGTCTTCTCACCTTTCCCTGCAAGATCTCTGATTCATGGTAACAGGGAATATACCTCCCCCTCAACACCAAGAAAGCATGAATATTGCACAATACTCACTGAACTGACCAGTCCTTTAAAATACTCCAAAGCTGGACTGGGTTTTCTAGGAGGTCCAGAATAGAAACTAAAAGTGCTAGCAAAAAAAGATGCAAGGGGATGAATGTTCTCAGCCTGCAGTGTGGATAAAGCTTGGAGGGAGGGAGCAGCACTGGGTAGGGTGGAGGACAATGCTGGCCCAAGGATAAGTAAGTATAAACCCATCATGAATGCAATTAGTCTGGATGTTTGAGGAACAGCATCCCAACCTCAGAGTAGCAAAGCTCTGAAAAAAACTCCTGGAAAGAGGAAAGAGGGGAAAAGCTAACCAGTGAGTAAAAGCCTGCCAAAAGAAGATCCTGCTTCCATTTAATTCTTTGAACATTGTCCTTTGCATGTTCTTCCCTGTCCTTTGCACATTGCCTGTTCCTCTGCAATGACATTTCGCCTGGCCCTCGCTGATTGCCCCTGGGAACTGGGCACCGTTGCTGGGAGCTGAAGCCAGAGGATGCAACCACAGGAGTGGACTGTGAGCTTTAAGGACTACTGAACATCTAATTTCCTTCACAGGAATGAATCTTTTACTTCCACTAAAAGAAAAAAGCCAACCCTGTGGCAGGGTAATTCAGCAGACAAAGACCACTGGGCTGAGATCTAGAAGAAATGTGCAGTCAAAGCTTCACCATATGCTTCTGCTAGGAGCTGGTGTTAAATATTAAGGCTCCCTATGTCTCTGTTCTGTGAAATGAGGATAAGGTATCTCTTTCAGCCAGCACTTCCTTTACTCAGTGTTTTACACTGCAGGCTGTTTTTACAATGCTGAGCCTGCGTGTGGCTGGAGCCCCTCAGCATCATCGTAACATGCATAATAAATAAAGCAATATAGGAACTGTAAAGCCACAGTCTTTAAATGATTAACAGCTGGACATCACACTGAATGAGAAAAAAAGCCAATACAGAGATAGGAAATGCTGCATTTCAGGCATCAGATATAGACTGTTAACATATTTTTAGTGTGTGCTTTGATCAATTTAGACTATACAAGTGAATCATATAAACTATCACTTCATTTCATTCCTGAGTTAAAGTAATTGTTGTTTTCTTTTTTTTTTGTCTTGTGGGATGACAAAATGACAAGAGACCATTTAAATGGATTCTCCATTCCATTCTGTGGATCCATTAACATTGGCTGGTTTCCTAACAACCAATGTCAAACAGACATACACTAATGGCTCTTCTCATGAGAAGATTTTTGAAGATTTACAAATAGCTGTTTTATCGAAGTTTATCATATTTATCATTTACAGATCCTTCTCATCTTCACATCCTCTCATTCTCCCCCTCCTTTAGCCAAGCAGGAAGAGGATCCTGCCATAGCAGAGCTGGATGTGGATGCTTGAAGGTTGTGCGGCTTTAGTGCACTCAGGCGTGGTTGTTCTAATAATAACACCACAAAGGCCAAGCAAGAAAGATTTCTGCTCTATTTATTTGATAGATCCAGGGGTTTCCCCCCCCAAACTCCGTCTGCTTCTCTAGACGCTTGCCTCCCCCCTTGCCAGCTCCTTCTGCTTCTCAACTTTCTATTATTTCTATCTGTATTATAGTTGCTATTAGCTGTCAGGGGAAGAAGGGAAAAAAGGTAATTTCCTATGTTTCCTGGTTCAGAGAGAAAACACGATTTGTTGTAAGGTGTGAAAAAGTGTGCAGCCTGGAGGGAATTGGAGCAGTGAGCAAGGAAGTTGCCTTCATGTTAAGGGCCAGAGCCCAGAGCTGTCAGCCCTGAATTCTGCACAGGCAAAGCTGAACCGGCAGCTGCCGAATCCTTATTAGAGCACACAGATTCCAAAAGACAAAACCCAAAATGAATAAGGATCAGACCAGTCAATGAGCCTATTCCAGAGCCCAGTTATGCTTAAGGGAGGCTGTAGTGACTCAAGCCCTTTGCAGGAGGCTGTGCACTTTGTAAAACTCCAGCTCTTCACACACCCTGCTGCAGGGGTGCAGGATGCACCCAAAGGTTGCTGTGGCCAGCAGCACCATGCCAGGCTCTGCTTAGGAAAGCCCTTCTTCTCCAGCATTAAGGTGGTTGACCTGTCATTTTAGCATATGCCATTTTTTCTAGCTATTTCATGTAAAAATGGTGACTTTTTTCTTGTATGATTTAATGTCATAAGAAAGCTGGATGTTCATCCAGCTTTGCATAAATAGGTCTATGCCAGCAGCAGCAGAATTCAACATGATCAGCCTCTTCCTCAGCTACTGCCCAGGTCAGCAGTGAGTTACTGCCTGCTGCGTTTGTGTGCAAAACATTGCAAGAAAATTAATTCTGAGGAAGACCAGATTATCTCAAAGACTAGGCAGCTCAGCAGCACATCCAACTTCATCATGCAATTTAGTGCACAAATGCTTCACTGAGGCAAGTGCTGAGTCTGATGTGGATTTTATTTATAGTGCTGTATGTCTCGAATGCATGCTTCCCCCAGTGTCCCCACTGGAGCACCCAGGGGTTTTAAGTATACAACTCTGGTAAAAATCTAGAGTCACTTCTTTGTTGTTCATGTCCCACATCCATCAGCAAGTTCAGTACTTTCAAAGCAGCTCCCTCTGCGGCTGCTGCTTCACAGGGATGGCAAAGAGAGTGCTGGGGTTACCCAGCAGGGACACCAGAGTCTGGAGCTCCCAGTCACTCTGTTTTCAACAGCTGTGTTCCCTCCCAAACATGCACCCACCCAGACATTTCCCTATTTGCCAATGGCAAACCCCATCAACAGGAACTGTGAGTAGCTATTTGGAGGAGTTACTTTCCTGTCCCATCTTTATTAACAATTAAAAGATGCCCATGCAAGGGGAGTGTGTTGGTGGGGCTGCTGTTCATTGCAAATAAAGCTACTGGCTTGTCAGCTTTTTCAGCACCCAGCTGAACAATGGCACCCTTACCATAACTACACCTACAACCATGGCTATACACACAATTTCCCTTATACCTCTAGAAAAAAGTACCAAGTGACTGCAGCTAGAAACTGGGACACAGGCAGGTGCCCTTGGAAACCCTGGTCACCCTGGCAGGGGCAGGATGCCATGCTCTTCCCCCACAAAGTCACTGCCAGAGCAACACCTGACAGTGATGGCTTTCTCTTCTAAAGCTCTTTTGCTGGGGCAGGGACATCAGATGTTGGGAATGTGACAGGCACTCTGGTTCCTTGGCACTGCAGAGGCTGCTGAGGATCCTGCCTGTGCTTCCCAGTCCTTCTCTTCCCTGGGAAGTTGCCTTGCTGCCCATCTTCCCTGGGACGTGTGAGAAATGAGGCAGGTCTTCACAGAGCTTTCTAAGCATGTCTCTAGTGTAAGACAAGAGATGTTCAACTCAATGAAAGAGAAAACTGCATGCCAAACTCCCTGTTTCCTCACTAACCAAGTACATCTTTGGGATTTGTCCGGGGTCTGGATACGATGTCCCCCCTAGGCATCCTATTTTGTTCCTGTTTTCCTGGTATATTCTGCCATTTGTGAGGGTGCTGTTCAGGGCAGACATTTCCCTTTCAGTCTTCACAGTGCCCACTGTCACAGGGCCATGGGTGACTGATGACCCACTTTAGCTGGTTTGCTCCTTGGCTACTTCCCTCTGGGAGCCTGTGCTGGAAAACACGGTTTGTAATGGCCTTGTGCATCATTATTTCTTATTGCTTTTATCAGGGCAGAAATCCAAATGATTTCTGAAGAGTTTTTGTGTTGTGCAGCCTGAGTCCAGGATGGATGTGAGGGGAAGGCTCCAGTGGCACAGACCCCAAGAGATGGTTTGGGCAACCGGTCTGGACCTGAATCCTGGATCACCACATCTGCCCTGCCACTGGCACTTGCACATGCAAATCAAAGCCAGCAGGACTGTGTCTACGCAGGCTGCAGCTGCCCTCCAGGAAAACAGGAGGGGAGACATGACAAAACAAGTTAAATCTTTAGCTACATGTGGGCAACAGCATGAGTACAATTATTATTCTGTTCTGCACTCATGGACAGACAATTTAGCAAATTTTTCAAACTCAAGCAAAAAGACAGAAACCTCACTGACAGTAGAATCTGTTGAGAAAGACCACAATCTTTTATGCTCTTTGTATTGTTTTATTTCCTGCCAATACAGTGAAACCTCTTATGTTTCAATCACAGTTTCTTAGAACATCCCTGTGGCATTTTTCTGCCTTGCATTATGGGACACATGGAAATAACAGCTAGTCAGGAGAAAAAAGGGCAAGTAGGCAAAACCCCATCCATATTTGGCATTCAGGTAGCAGGAGAGATTAAAAAACTGGAAAGCATATGATTTGGATGTCATTTCCATGAGCAGATCCTTGAATTTTGCATTTACCTGATGTTTGGTTGACTGGCACGACAGACATAATTCAAGAGGGCTGGGAGGCGTGTGGTTCTTATACAAGTAAGAAGATTAGGCTGTTAAGCAATATGCACTTATGTGAAGAGTACCACATGCTAATCCCATTCTTGGCTTTGCTGCTTTCAATCACTGCTGGTGGTGTTTGAACATATTTTAAACTGCTTTTCCTAACTCTGTCAAATATGTTACAGTGGCCAGAATGGGACTTCGTATTTCAAAGTATTTCAAAGCTGTCACTGCAGGATATACAATAACCTCTTAGAAATACAGAGTACTTTGTATGTTCAAGCCTTCATTCCTGTGAAGTTTCTCTAGCCAGCAATTTCTTCCTTTCCTTTTATTCCTGTTCTCAGGTCTATGCTTTACACAGCCTCCAAGAGTGCCCTGCAGGGTGATGGTAAAAGAGGCAGACAACATGGCAGTCCTGCCTGGCAAGCTTAAGGCTGCTGTTAGGTCAACTATTCTGCAGGAATATTAATTTCATGTTCAATTCAGATTGCTATCACGCTCCATGAGAAAGCAAAGAGCTAACTAGCCAGTAAAACAGTGAAGGCATAAACAGTGTTGGAGAAAAACCCAGACCAGAACTATTTTAAGGTTACTGGAGCTAATGGTAAGGATGGATGTTACAGCAGGGATGATGTGACACCCACATACACACACACCTGTGTGTTTGTGTACACACACACTCCAGAGCATGTAACTGAAATCAGTGTCCCAAGAGAGTCCTTTCAGTCCTACATGCTTAATTAATTGAAAGCACTTCCCTCAATTTGACACTTCCAGTGCTTGTCAACACAGATTTCTTCCCGTGTTGACCCTTCTCGTTACTCCCGCTCTGGATGCGCAGCAAGATAAAGTCTCTTATCTCCAGCAGTCTAGTGTGTGGTCTCGGTAACACACTTTGTGAGGATGCTTTCAGACATCCTTTGCAATTCTCTCCCACTGCTCTGCTAGTTTTCTCCTGTACTCACTCAGCCCAAATCACTACTAAGCTTGCCCGAGTTGCTCCAGCAGGTCACTGTAATGCTCTCCTTTTTATCAGAGAAGTGTGCTGTTCACTGTGACCTTGCTCTCAGGTCAGTCACCTTGATTTCACATGCCAGCACTCAAGAACAAAGCTTTACAAAATTCATGTGCTATTCTACCTACCTTAGTCAATGCTTGCCTTCAGGATCTTGTGAAAAAAACATCCTATAGACAATGTTATGGTAGGTCAAACTGGGTTTTGGTAGCAGTTTTAGGGTATCCTGCCTATTCTTCTACTCAAAACATTCAATTCCCCTGCGTATTTCTGTCTGAACATTTCACCTAGAGTGGTCATTTTCAAGTAATAGCCTTTAGAGTCTGTGCTGAGTGTCCTCTTTTCCAGAAGAGCAGAGACTTGGTCATTGCAGCACCTATTTCCACATCAGCATCCACAGTATGAACAACCTCTCCACATTTGTGAGCCTAGAGACCATCAGTAAAACACCATGAACCTTGAAAAAGCACACTGGAAGATGACACTCAACAAAGAATATGCTGTGCTTGCCATATTGGAAAATAAGACTCAGATGACTTATTCCAAGTACAGCAAATGCATTTCTGCTGTCCATGAAGTTTTCAAAAACTATAACCTTCCATCTAAGCTCTAAGACTTAGTCTCTATACCTTCTCTTGATTCTCAGAAGCAGCATTTAGCATCAAAGATGCCAGTTTGCACAGAAAATGAGTGAGCAGGGCCCCTCTTCCCTTCCACTGGCACTGCCTTGTAGGCTGAGGAATCCAGCCCCCAAGAGTCAGGCACAACAAGCCATGTGTTAGGAGTGGAGATGGTGGCTCATATTTCACACTTCTTCCTTCCCATCAGTCTTTTTCAGTGTGCTTGGCTAGGTGCCTTGGATGACACTTAACTGCAAGTGGAGATAAGTAGCAACTGTTCCTTCCAATTCTGTTTAGTAAATACTATGCAATACTATATATGTAAATACTATTACAGCATGTCCCTTCAAATTACTCACAGCCCTTCAGAGGAAGACAGCAAGTCAAACATCTCAGGAGGACCAAAGGTGACTATTTTTTTTCTCCCTCTGGAGAAATATTCTTGCTGCTCCTGCAGCTCCATAAGTCTGTTCTACAGAGGCATTGAGAGACCTGGCTCTGTCTCTCTGTCCTATCTCTGAATAGCTTCCTCCCTGGAATGGTGAGGCAGTGTGTTTCTTGGGACAGGCAGCAAGAATCCCACACTCTCCTCCACAAGGTCTCTCCAGAGCCACCCTGGTGGTGGCCCTGGGCTGGCTGGGCACAGGAGGCAGTTTCAGATACAGCCAGTCCACAGTGTAGCTCCTCTGGGTCCTTTCAGCACAGCTCTTCCCCAGTCTCAGTGAGTACCCAAGTCCCCCACTATCAGCATCCTCACATCTTTGGTCTGGCTCTGGCCTCCCAAGCTGTTTACTTGAAGCCCAGTTTCACACAACCATCTGAATCAGATGAATCACAAATGAGAGAACCACAGACTGGACTGGGCTGGAAGTGACCTTAGAGATCACCTAGTTCCAGCTCTCTTCCATGGGCAGGAATACCTTTCACTGTCCTTCCCCAGTCTCACTTCTGATGGGACACTTGTGTTAAACATTACAGGAAACTGGGCTGTAAGAGTTCAGAGAAGCACACTGAGAACAACACCAGCTGAATTGCAGTTTCATTTGTTGAAACAATAGGGAACACAGTTCTTTTTGTTTTGTAAGGGGAAGGAGAGCTGCTTCAGAATCAGGATTTTTGCCCCTTTCTCTTCGGTACTTTCTCATTTTTTAATGAAAAACCTGATTAGGATTTAGTCAACGTTAGAATTCTTGTGAGTCTCCACCCACCCTGTGGGTGTGATGCCAAGGATATGTTCCAGCACTGCTCACTGCCAGAGCTCCAGCTCTTACCCAGGAATTGCAGCCTCTCCCCTCCAGGCCTTTTGAGTTTGAAATTAGCCCTTAATCCATAAAGCATGGATGTGCTACAATATATGGAATGGCCTGTATAACTTACAGTACTTTCTATACATGGGAAAAAAGACTTTGTATACAAAGGCACCAATATACACTGGACTACTTTTGAAAGAAACCTATCCAGATAACATTTGGAAACTCTGTCAGTGAGGCTATATATCTAGACTGCAGGATGAATAACTTATGTCAAGATAAATTATTTTCCCACTGTTGTTATTATTTGAATAACATGTTCTCAGCTTACTCACCTTAGGCACTAAAATTTTTTCTGCAGACTTGAACTGTTTTTTTCTACTGTATTTCAAGCCCTTACTTACCTCAAATGGTCCACAAGCCTGAAATGGCAAATGCCAGCTTGCAAAATTAACCAGGAGGTGGGCATTGGTAGCTGCATGCCCTTGCATGTCCCTGCAGAGGTGCAAACCTGTAACCATGCCAGCTGGGAGCCCCTACAGCTCACTCTGACCCACTAGCTCTCACTTCCAAGTGAGACATCACAGCCACTGGTAACTAGTACATAAAATGAAGCATGAAAACATTTAAGCTAAAATAAATTTTAAAGCATTTACTTCTTTCAAAGTGTCATAGGGTGTTAATAAAGATTATAACATAGGCTAGGCTTCATTGTTATGGCTAATATGGCTTTATGAGCCCAAACCATACCCTATTGTTTGTACTCACATTTATACTATTAAGCCACATATTCATGCACAAAACCTAATTGAGTTCTGACGGGGTTTCTGAAAAGCCACATCTGCTGAAGAGCTTCAGGGTTTGTCAAATGCTGCAGGGGTGTGGGCCACTCTCTGGTGAGAGCTGTCATCCAGAACATAGCTGCAAACAGCTAATTCTTGCACATTTGTAACTCCTCTGCCTTTGTGCACGCATCAGACCCAGTACGAGGCAGCTTTCAACACGTCGGCTTTAGCACAGCAAACACAGAGAGGCAAACAATTGCTCCCCTGATGTTCACATAAACTGATCACCTTCTGAGTGTGGGCAGGCACTTCATTGTGACTGTGCACCAAGCCCTGCACACGAGGAAGAAAACCAGAAGGCACGGCTGAAAGGGCTGCATTTCATTGCATCCAGTCAAAACCAGAGCAGGAATGTCAGGTGTCAACACCTACTGGCAACTATCAAATACCACCGTGGAATAACTGCCCTGACAGCAACCCTGGGCAGGAAGTCTTCCAACTCTCAGCTGTAAGCAGTGTTGAAAATTAAATAAAACTAATCTGCAGGAAGTAAGCTTCTTGGAAAAAAAATCCACAGGAAAAGAAATTAAACTAGGAGGTACTTTCAGGAAAGGAATAAGGCAAGGAACAAAGGAGAGCGGGGAGAAGGGCATTGGGAGAAGGGAGAATTGTCATTAAAGTTACTGTGCAGAAAGTGTAAGTTAAAAATGGGGCCACTGTGTAGCAAACAGTGTTTGACCTTAATGTGTTGTGGATCAAGTGGAATGGTGAGTCAGGGCAGAGGGCATTCCGGGGACACTCAGATTTATTCACGATGAGCAAAGCTGACAATATTTCCAAACATAAAGAAGCAGAAAACGGAAAGTAATCACAAAACTAACTTTCCTCAGGGGAGATTTGTCTCCCTGGAGAATTTCTGTAGCTAACAGATAGGCTCCTCACTGATTTTGAGTACAAACAAGGCTCAGAGAGATCTAAAGTGTCCTCTAGCAGCACCTGTCCCCCTCTGTTCACTGTGGAAGGACCTCCAGAAGGCTGACAGTGAGGAGCTGACATGTTCTGTCATCACCAGGCACCAAGAGGGGACACTCCACATTTATGGGGTAGCAGAGCTACCCACTTGGAAACAAATGGGAGTTCTTGGAAACAAATGGATGGGTTCTCACATTTAGTTTTTGAATACATTTAATGACAAAGTAAGGTATAAAATTGAGTCACAGGCAAGCTATCAAGGTATAAGGTGAGTTTAAACTCAAAAGGTGAAGCATTGCTTGAGAAACTGAACAAGATATATTCATTTTTATGAAGGAAAGTTTAAACACACCCATAAACACGACACCATAAGCTGGGCCAGGTGTACAATTCTGCTGTCCTTACTCTGTCCTTCCTCAATCATGGATCTGCCTGACTTTTCTGGACCCTCCAGCTATGCCAAGACATCAGGTCTGGCCCTAATTAACTCCCTCCCACTTCATTGCCTTCTCTTCTCTGCCCCCTCTTCTTTCTGTGTGGATTTTCCAAGCAGTGTTAAAAAAAGGGAGTGCTGGAAGAGGTGCCAGACTGCTCTAGAGGCTGAGATGCTGAACAGTGAAAGGCAGACGACACCCACGGATACAGCACAGCCCTGATCTGGCAGGATCTGTGGAGGGGGGAGGTGGCAATTGGTCCTCACATCCTATCAACTCCCATAGCATCTGCCAGCACAGGCAGAGAGGGAGCCACCCCAGCCAACTTTTTTATAATATGGATCTTGTTCATAAAGTCAGAGACATTTTATATACAAATACAGATCAGCTCCCTGCCATCTGCTTATTTCTATGTAGCGTCTAAAGTATCGTAAGGGTGTTACAGAGAATTTGAAAACAAGGTCCTACCTCTGCTGCTGAGCTTAAAAAATAAGAAAAAAAGAAAGAAAGGAAAAAGGAGAAAATATAGATGTTGGTATGCAGTAAAAAGCTAAGAACTGAGACAGCATTTTCAGTCCTGGTCGCCTGGGCTGCTGTTGTTTGTGGATGGGGTTTGGCCTGATAAATGGACATGCTGGCACATCCCTGGTCTGGGCCTGGTGCAAGTTACCTCCTGGCCTTCAACAGCCATCTCTTGTCCTGCCAGGGGCCTCCTAGCCTTTTCTGTGGTCTTTCTACTTGTGTGTCTTAGGACCAGAAATCACCCTTTTATGCTAAGCATTTGCAGGTGCAGTTGCAGGCCCTGTGTTTCATGTGCTAGTCCAGGAATGCCTCCCTGTTGGGTCTGTTTAGTGTTACACTCCTAAAGATAAAAGCAGTCCTTATTCCCCACGAGGACATGCTGCAAACCTTTGCAGATGAGCTGTGGTCTGCACTGCCCAGGCTGCAGTTTTGGACCCACAGAACCAGGGGGTCCTACAGCACAACCAACCTTCACCATTTACAAGCAGCTCTGAAGCACTGCACTGGATAAGGAACAGGGGGTTCATTACTCAGAATTAACTCCCCATGGTCAGTACACAAAAAAGAGCCAAGTTGCCTGGTTCCACCAGAACCCAGACCCCCATGGCACAGGATGACATAAGAATTCACCAGTCATCTTCCAGATTCATTATCATCCAAGGCTTTTTAACTGCTGCATTTAAATACAGCTAATTCTGATAAATCAAGATTGTTTCCCTCACTTGCCAGTTTGATAATTTCATCTTCATGTTTATTCACATTAGTAAGTATTGATTTCCTCTGGGATGCAGTACATTTTCTTGCAGTAACTGAGGGTGAGGTCTGCTTGGCAAGGTTTTTGTTACACAGTAATTTCAGAAGTTTGGGTATTGTAATACTTAACATACGTTTATTGCATCCAGAAAAAATGGGATTCTGTGCAAGAGCACAGAAGAAAAAACACCTAAAAAGTACAACCACCACTTAGCTAAGAAAATGGTGTTAGGCAAAGATGCATTTGAATGCTTTTCATTTGAGTTATCCTCTATCCCATCTATTAACACCCTGATTCCTTCTGTCTTTGTAATATTGCACAACTGCAACACCTTAAAAATACCACAGTGCTTCTTCACTCTACAAGGGCCACAGCAACCTCTGCACAGTTAGTACAACCCTCTGGTTTTGGCTTCTGGGATGGGAAAGATACAACAAAAATTCAGCCCATCAGAAGAACATATCTAAACTTTGAAGATTCTCTTTTAGAGTCATACAACAACTTATTTTGCAGATACTTCTACAGGACAGTGGGATAATTTTCAAGGCTTTAAGAAATTTCAGTTCTATCACTACTGAAGTTACGCCACATCCATGATAACTTATGACTAAGGGAAATATTTGCTAAAAAGATGGCTCAAAGACACTCATCTTCCTTCCCCTTTGATGCCCTTCTGGGGACACCCAGTGAGTGTAGGATGATGTTGCTCCAGAAATACTGCAGCCAGAAGAAACCAATGATAACCAAAGTGCCAGACATCCCTCACAGAAATAAGCCTTGAAAAAGGACTGTGGGCAGAAAAACCTTTCTCACCCCATTCATGAACCACTGAGACAGATATGTGCCCAAAGCTGAGCTTATTCACATAATCCCCAGGGCAATTCTTGTATTCAGAAACTCTTTATTTTGAGGGCAAAATGACGTTAATTTGTTGCCTGCCACAGAAAGCACAACTTTGCAACAGCACTGTCACTGCCTGGATTGTGATGATTCATTCATCCCAACAGAACTCCATACTCATCCCAGACCCCCTGCCATGAGCTGAAGCCCCATGGAACTACAGCTCTAAATTTTCCAGCCTTTCAGCTGTCAGCATGCCCAGCATGCTGATGGGGGCTCAGATAATCAGGTAATCCTCCTTTAATGTCATGAAATCAGGGGGTCTTGGGGCTAGCTGTCCATCAGATACATATCTCAGCAGTACCTCACATTTCTAGCCAGGTGCCTACATAACACTGGTTTTAAGATTACAGCTGATGATGACCAGAGTTTCATTCTGCATTTCATACTAGCAATCTTCTACTTGGACTAGATGACCATGGTAGGAGGCTCCTACCAACAGAAAACATTCTATTCTATTCTATTCTATTCTATTCTATTCTATTCTATTCTATTCTATTCTATTCTATTCTATTCTATTCTATTCTATTCTATTCTATTCTATTCTATTCTATTCCTACCATTTCTACCAACATGACAAACACTGCTAATTTTATAGCTAACCTTCAAATTCACAGTATCTCCCAGTCTGACAACTCAAACTCACTGCATGCAGGACCTCTGTAGTACCACGTTGGGAGGTCATGAACCATACAAGGCAGTGCATTGTGCACATGAAGCAATAATAATTCAGCTAATTCCAGCTGTGTTATCTGGGGTCATTTCCCACTCTCAAACTGTGAAAGTTCTTCAGGTTTTAATGCAACAAAATGACCTTTGTCTTTATACAGTACATTACACTGGCAAAGCAGCTGCAGCCATGCTGACAGAACTGCATTTTGGCAGTCAGTCTACTCTTTGCACCCCCATATTCTTCAAAGAGGTACATGATGCTGATAAATGGTAGCAATGGCTTTGGCTGGCACAGTTTTACTGGTCAAAGATCACACTCCTTTCAGAGCCTTATCCCATACCTTTGCACAAGCAGAAATGAATTGTGAAGAAAATCAGCTTCAGTATATTCATTCAGACTTGTTATGGGGAACACAAGCTTTTAGATTCAGACCACATCAAAGGAATTCTAAAGTGTGGGGCACTGCAGTTTATACTTTTAGCTTCACAGACAGCAATTTCCTCCCCTTGAGCTTCCACACTTGACCAACTGAATAAATACTTCTTCCTAGGAAGTACAAATTTCCACTCAGCAAAGATGAAACATTTTTCATGGGTCCCAAGCTCTTCAGGGTTGCTTTATTTGCCAAATCCTATTCTGATAGCCCAATTTGTAATATAAATAAAGTTTATTGCATCTCTTGGAGGTACCACCAACTGCACAGTGCCTCTGTTTAAACAGCTGCCAGAAGATCAAGGCAGGGCTCTGCCTGACTCCAAGAAAGTTTCCAATAATCCCATGGAGACTTCACTGTGATGCTGGCACCAGAAACACCCCGGGACTCACAAGCTGACTAGGTCACAGAATCACCTTCCTTCAGAGAGGGTCAGAGACTGCACCAAGGCCAACTCAGGGCAGGATGACTGGTTGGAAAACAAGCAAGGCTTACTGAAACGATCAGGACAGGGTTCCTGAAAAGTTGCCAGTAAGTGTAGGTGTTGTGAAGAGGCACCACAGAATATGCAGAGGAAAAATTGCATGAACTGTAGTAAGTAGAAACCCAGTGCAAATTGCAAATTCAGAACATGGGACTAGAGCAAACCAGACTGACACATCAGCCAGCCTTTGAATAGGCTAAACACTTTCTGCTGCATTTATGCAGTTGTGTACAACTTACAGAATTTTTTTTTTTTTTTTAGTTTTTTATTTTGCCTCATATGAATAGACACTTGGCACTGCCAAGGCAGAAAGGAGTGGTCATATGTTGACACAGAACAACTCAAGATGAAAGACTCTAACATTGAAAGAGTGAAAAATTATGAAAGGCAGGTTTAGGGTGTAAGACAGGACACTCCTGGATTGCTCCAAAGAACCAGTACTGAGCCTTCAATACATGCCAGAACTGGGGATCCTGAGGCAGTCTCCAGGATGAACATCTTTTTCCTACAGCACTACTAGGCCCAGGTTGGTGATACTGATCCAGGGACTGAGTGTCTGCTCTGGCAAGTCTTACAGAAAGCTTACAGAAAATCACAATATGTGGACTGGACTATAACCTTGGAGTTTTGGAGTTATCTGAGATTGGCATCACATGTCCATGCACATTATGGAAGGAAAAAGAAAGTCCAATACTATTTGTGCAGGTTGAATTTGAGGAGACTACCATTTAAGCACTGCACACCTTGTGTTTAAAAGGCTATTCAAGGTATTACAGTAATTTTTCTCATGTTACAGCTGCAGCATCTCCAATGTACTCTGCATTCCCAAAATGCTCATTAACCCAGGCCTCCTGAATCACATCTGGTCTTCCTGCCACTCAAACTGTCCTAGTGCAAGTCAAGTCCCTTTCTTACAGATCATGAAAAAACAACTTGAGAATAAAATTTAGCCACCAAAAACCTGAGAGGAATTCAGTTCAGCAGGAATTCAGTTCATACCACCAAACCTTGGTTTTTTGCATTGTTATATGACACACTCATTATATTGCAGTTAATTGAAAAAGATGTAAAGTCACAGAACTGTTTGGATCTGTAGTAAAAATACAACCATGAGCTACAATTAAGTTCCTAAACCACTGATGGACAGGGTAGAATAATTATTGCAGTCTTGTCTCAGCATTTGGAGTTAGACATTGAAAGTAAAAGGGCTTTGGTAGGGTGGAGCTGAGACCGAGTTTGGGACAAACTAAGTGCAAGGGAAATTTGATCCTTCCTTACCATCCTCCCTTGCCATGCCTGTATTTGAAGCAGGCAGTCTGGAGCAGGGCTGTAGCAAGGTGATAGCCTGGGATACAGGTGTGGGATATCAGCTGGCTCAGGCTGCAGGGTGTCAGGAGCACAGCAAATGAAGCCCTCCAAGGGCTGTGAGTGCTCCCACAGCACAGGCAGTGGATAACACCTCGTCGGAGGCCACATTATTGAATAGCAATAACTTTCCATAATAACTAATTAATGTCACACACAGACCAGGCACTTAAAAGGGAGAAAGTGCTATAGCTCTTCCTTCATCAAATTGCAGCTGAGGTCGAGCTTTACTCCTCTGCTGGATTGGCAGAAGAAGGTACCTGCATGAGAGCCAGAACCTTCCCTTTGGCAGCTGTGGGCTCAATCAAGCTCTTTGGCACCTCCCCCAGCTCTGTGGTGCCATTACTTCTGTGGCTATCCTGCCTGGACAGCAAACCCCAGTGTGTCTGGATATCCCCCACCCATCCCTGACAAGTCCCCCAGCTCTTGTCCCCCAGCTCTGCAAGTGGAGGCTCCTGGCAGCCCCCATGCTGGGCAGGGCTCACACCTCCCAGGAAAGCACTGCCTGGACCCACAAAGGTTCCTTGGCAACCCAGAGACCCTAGGGAACCTCAGGAAAAGTTTATTTTGGCAGGCATAATATGTGGGCAT
>VZRX01004714.1:52960-78050 GCA_013398075.1 Notiomystis cincta
GCAGGCATAATATGTGGGCATGGTCAGCACTCCGTCCCCTCACCTTTCCCATGTACCAACAGGGGGACACATCTGTGTCACTCCATGTCAAGCATGTTGTCTTTTCATTCATAAAAGGCAGCCTTGTATCTTTAATCACTTTGCCAGATAATAGCAAAGAAACAAGTACTTGATTGTCTGTGTTATCAGACACTATTGGAAAAGTCTAGATAAGGATGCTGAACAACCTTTTCTTATTAGTATTCTACATGCAATCGCTTCCCCATAATCCAGAGTCATCTGTATCCCGGCAACCCTTTAAATTTCATTCTCACTGAATTGCCAGATCTTTATCAAAATATAATTACAGTCTTAATTTGGATGATAAATTTTGATTGCTTGTGCTGTGCCAAAAAAAAAAAAAATTGTCAGGTACACAAAAAATGAGGTGCAACTGTGAGATGTGAATCTGCATATCCTGACATTGGTGCATCACCTTTTTTCTTATCAAAAGTTTGGCTCTGATAGCTAGCAATGAGGTTATGTAGGGGTAAATAGGCAGGGATGTGAAGAAACAGTTTTCTGATGCCATCAAATGAAATCTGCACTAAAAACAGGGAAGAATTTGAAATCTGCAGTTGCATATGAAGATTATCACTATTACCAAGATTATATACTATTATCATTACGAGGTAAATGATGTGCAGCACTGCTGTGGAAAGTGGAAGAAAACACCAGAAAACACCAGTCCTTCCTGAAACAAGAAGAGATCATACAGAACCACCTTTTCTCCCCATGCCTTCCTCCCCTCCTTCAATTACTGGCAGAAAACAGCACAGTGCTTTATAGTTATATCCAGATTACATGGATGGTTACAAAGATTTTTCCAAAAAAATAGCCTAGAAAAAGTATCCCAGAGGAATATAACCACTGCCTACTCTACCAAAAGAGCCCAAAGGAGAGGAGATGGCCCTGCTAGCAAGCCATGGAGGTTACCTAGTTTCTGAGTACCAGAGTACTGCAGTCCAAACCCACTTCAGTTTTACCCTGTTGAAATGCCAGGGGGGAAAGATAATTACTCAGATGACGATGGCATAAATTAGACGTTTGACCTTAGTGTTTCTTGGTCACATGCACAGAGTTGAACTAATTGCTAAATTTGGGACTGGGAAGTTCTTTTTCTTCTTTCCCACACACTCACTCACATAGAGTTATTTGCATTTTTTCTGCACGCCTGAGAAGGATCCTTTCCTAGGACAGATGTGATTTCCTCGCCTCCTTTGGGGCTTAGGGTACCCAGCCTTCCTCCTCTTTATTATCTGCTTCTCTAATTTGGATCACCATTGCATGCACCACTCTAAAACACCTGTTAGCTTCAATTCATTCTCATGGAGTGTATGTTCTCTCCTGAGAAGACCATGCAAGATGAGAACAACTGGAACAGGAAGCAACTTCCACCACGGAAACATTCAGAAGGGTTAGAGTGTAGACTGAAAGTCATGCTGGGTCACAGGTATGGTATGAAAAATGTGCCACTTCCTTGTGAGCAGTGCTCAGCTGCATCACTCAGGTAAGGTCTGTTCCCTAATGTTCCAGGGCCCCAGCACGCCCCAAGAGACCACTCCACACCAAATGTGATTCTGTCCAGAGCCTGATGTAAGCAAACACAGTTGCCAACTAATGGTAAAATTCAAAGCTCTCTGAAGTCCAGAAAGATACTGCAACCTTTGCAGTCACGTCTGTGCCCTGGTTCCCATTCCCTAACAATCATGTCCATCACTGACACATCAGTAATGCTTTTGCTGACAGTAGCAGTACAGAGTTTTACAGCTGAATGCTCTGAGGCATTGAACCATTCTCATCCCTTTGGTGGTAGGAGCTTGATGGGCTGATACTGCAGTGGAAATGGAGGGCAGGAAGGAACCATGTGAGAATTCTCTGGTCAGTGGCTTTTCCAACTCTGAGACGCAGCTAAAATTAACAGCAAATGAGGTACCCACCTCCTGACACAGAAAATGTTTGTGACAGTGAATTTTGACTGACGTGTGACCAAACCTGTCCTAAAAATGCCAAAATGCAAAGCCAAGTGTAATTCCACTACTCTTAAGTGGACTGAGTATTTTTAGTTCACCCTAATTTTATTATTCTTAAGAAGCCTAAAAGAAGGGCATCCTATAAGCTCCATAGGAGCCTGTCCCAGTGCTTTATTCCTCTTTGTGCTTGGAAAGGTCTTGCTAACCTTCCCTGCTGCAAAGTCAGCTGGCTCCTAAGGGGGAAGGCTGCAGAAGCAGGCATGCCGGCTGCAGTCACATGCAGCTCCCTTCTTCTTTGGGTATCAGACTCCATCTCTAGTGCCATAAATTTGCAACTTCTCACCTCAGATGAACTGAGCTGAGACAAAAACGCCAGAACTAGTGCCCTGGCCCAAAATCCAGAACTAGTTTTTATTCCAGGCAGTGGGGGAAGTGGAAATGCCTGAGCCCCCAAAGGAGGATGATGAATCACTGCTTATTCCAGATGCACAGTTCTTTGCTGTCCTTTAAAAAAATGAGTTTATTTCCTTCTGATGAAGGATGCCATGCTAAAATTACAGGAAAACAAAGTTGCCTCTCCACAGCAGCAGATTCAGCCTGGCACTAGGGAGATGGAAAGCTTCCATATGCTGTGGTGACGAGTTCAGCACAGCCTGTTAACCATTCCCCCCACCTGCAGGCACACTGCCCCCCACATAAGCACTGTTAGTGAAGGCAAGCATGCATCTGGATGAAAACCACACAGAGACAAACATGCCATTTTTAAAGCCTGGCTTTTGTCTCTGAGTTACATGTTCCAACACTAAGGCTGGTGTTGAGAGGACTGGCAGAAGAGGTTACCAGGTTTACTCTTCCTCTGCACCATGGCATGTTGCAGGGGGAGGAGTTCAAAATGGCCCCTGTGACTGCTGCCGGCATCTTCACAACAGCTGCTAAAAGAGAGGCTTATTGCTCCCAGCCACTCTTCAGTAGAGCTTTCTCTAGGGGAGCAATGGATTCCTCAGGGCTTCAGCCACAGCAGGAACTTCCTGAAGGAACATTTCATATTCAGAAGGAATCTCAATGTTCCTATTTCTTTTCTGTTTCTTTCATTCTTGAGCCCAGATCTCCCATCTTTGAGCTCACAGTTGTCGTGACAGACTACGGCAGGAGGTCTGTGGCTGTCACATGAACATCCCAAGTTCCTAGTAAGCAAAACTGTGGTCTGGCTTCCTCAGCTGTCTTGAGTGTTCTCCTGGGTGAAAGATGAGCAAGTCTCACCATTGGGAAATGGGATCCCAGAGGAGAAGGTGGCAAGCCTTCCATAGACAAACGGACTTTTGGCATTACACCCTCTGTCTTTGGACCAGGCATCATCACAACAACCACAACCCCAAACTGTATCAGTCACACCAGTAGCTGAATACTTGGAAATATAAACTGGGGATGCTTTTCACTGCCCACCATTTGGGCTAAGAAACTTTACCCTTCATGGACCTGCTTTGACAAACTTATTTATCTAAATATAGCTTGACTGCTCATGCTGATTCTAGGAACCAAAGAAAAAATAACCCTCTGTCCACAGCACAGCCTGGCATCCCCCTGGTTTTTATGGAAGACAGCAACAGGGCAAATGCAGTAGAGAGAGCAGCACACAAGTGGTTAATGCATGCCATGAAGAACTATACATACATATACTGTCTCACATAGCCAGAACCTCTTATGTTGACATTTTCCATTCTGTGCCACTAGAATTAAAATGCTCATAATAAAACCCTGCCAATCAAAAGCATAGAAATTATCACCAAAGCAAAATTCATTTCTGTCTATATAGTTGACCAGAAGTCTTACTGCCTCCTACAAGGAACATTAATGCCATCCATTACAACAAATGCCAGTGAAGTCCCTTTCTTTCCACCTGTGATTTTAAAAGTACGTTTCCTGTGCAGAATGCTGTGTGCTTGGCAACCTCTGCATCTCCCCTCCTGATGAGTAGCAGAAATGCTGCATGCTAAACTCTCCTCTAATAACATGGATTCCCACATCAGAGAAAAATTCTCAAACTGCCCAGGAAAAACTTCAAATAACCTGCAAGGTATTTAACAAACCAGAGGCAACAGCGAAAGTCAAACCCTCAAAACATACAGAGAGAGAGAGAGACAGAGAGAGAGAGAGAAAGAGAGAGAAAATAAATGCCCTCTGCTTGACCCATAACAACAGAACAGTTCTGCATAGGAAAGAAAATTAATTACCATTGTGGGGACCCTCAGTCATTTAGAGTCTCCAGTCAAGGCTGAGAGCCATTCTGAGACTGCAGGTTTTTCCTTTAACTTCACTCCCCAGCTCTGCGAGGAACCAGTTAAAAATGACATCACTGCTCATACTACCCTCCTCCCCCTCCCCATTCACTTGCTAAAAAAGCTGAGGCTGCTCCTCTCCCCCTGCATTGGCTCCAGATTTGGTGCTCACTGCTCTTCGACAAGTTCCCGGTCTGCAGTTGACTGTGTGCACCGGTGTCAGTGTGGGACGGAGGATGCGTCTCTGCGCTTTTCCAGCTTCCCTGCTGGCACCCACTTGAGAAACAAAATAGCCTTCCATTAAGAAATCAGAAGAGGTCTAACCTCACGATGTATAATGCATCACACAACAGCTCCGTTTACAGAAGGCAGACACTCGTACTCTTTGAAGTGGAAGGGAGGGAGAGACCCTCCAAGGGGCTCTGCCTTTCACCTCGGCTTCCTTAGAGGAGAGGACTCTCTCTGTGCTTTGCTGCATCCTTCTTGCATTAGGACTGCAATCTATCTTTTTTTCTTTCTTTTTTTTATTTCCCTCCTCCTGAGTGTGACATCATCAGACACCAACTCTACTTCTCTAATAAAAAAGGATCCCAACAGAGGTACCTGGGACGAGGTCATCTGGAGGACCCAGGCGATGCTGGGTCCTGAACAAGTGTCGCTTCTTACAAAAATACTTTGCTCTTACACAGTGTCACCGGGATTTAATAACCCAGTGCTTGCTGCAGACCAGGAGACCCAGCTGCAGGGCTGAGATCAGTCTCGTTTCTCTCCCTGCAAGCTCCATGGCATCACCAGCGAGCAGGTTCCTCCGGAGCGCTGCCCTGGTACACATCATTCACCTCTCAGCTCCTTCGCTCCCCCCTGACTGCTGCGAGGGATGCTGCAGCAAAATCCCTCGGCCAGACTCCCGTCTGCTACAAAGCAGCCGGGCTGCAAGCACCCAGCGCACTCGCTCCCGACACTCCTCTGCTCTCCTCAGCCTTTGAAGCATCACTGAGGGGCCCTTTGGAAAACACGGTCACCCCCGCCTGGCGGCTCAGGAGCCAGCAGCTCCCGGCCAGCCGCAGCGCAGGGCCTGGTGGTTGCCAAGGGCAATCTCCCCTTACCTGCATTTTCTCTCCTGGAAGAGCGCAGGGGACTGTGCCGAGCCTGCCCACCCCCGGGGCAGCCGGTGGCTACCAGGGTGGCTGGGATGAGCCCCCCGGCTGCCGCTGGGGCGAGGAAGGGGTGGCGGCTCCCATGCTCGGCAGCCCTCCCTGCGCGCTCCCATGCTCGCAGCGGCAGCAGCGGCGGCAGCGCCGGCGGTGCCGGGAGAGAGCAGCCTGTGTGCACATGCATATGTATAACATATGCCTCCCTGTACCTGTTGTACAGACAGAGCTACACGCAGATACAAACACAGACTTGCGTTCTGGATCTCTCCCTGCCTGCAGCAAAGCTGCAGACGTATCAAATACCGCACAAGGAAAAGAGGGGATAAGTAATTTAAGTGCAGATGTGGCACTTAGGGACTTGGTTTAGTGGTGGATCTGGCACTGTGAGGTTAATGGTTGGACTCCATGATTTCAGAGGTCTTTTCCAGTGGAAATGATTCTATGATTTTATGATATGACTGCATCAGCAAGTGTGCTCTGACTGGTTTGTGTGCTACCTGCCTGCACAGCCTGCACATGAGGATAACCTCCCCACAGTGCTGCTTACAGGTGGGTACCTGACACAGGGCTGCAGAAGTGTCACAAAGCTCATGCAACCTCCTCTGAAAGGGGTAGTGGTATGTCACACACGTTGTGTAATGGTACTGCTTTGTAAGCTAGAAATGTCTCACATGGAAGGGGACTGGAAAGGTCTTTCAACAATGAAACCCCCATCAGCCCTCTGAATTAGGAACATGCTGGTGCATCAGGTCCCAGAGAAAATC
This sequence comes from Notiomystis cincta, assembly GCA_013398075.1. NCBI lineage: Eukaryota > Metazoa > Chordata > Aves > Passeriformes > Notiomystidae > Notiomystis > Notiomystis cincta. The sequence goes on from VZRX01004714.1 coordinate 59,167, forward strand.
TGTGCTAGAGACAGCGAGTCAGTGGGAAGTTGAAGGAAGTTGATAAAAATCCTGCCTTGAGAGTTTATTCATAACTCCCTCCCCCTTCTTTTTCAGACCTGTGCTTTGCACGTGGGCTGGTAACACATTCTTATCAAACACCAGAGCCTTTCTGAATGAGCCACAATTGAAATCTGACATCGCTTGTCAGCTGGGACAGAACAACATTACACACTCATGAAAGGCAGGATTTCCATTAGACAGTCTCCCACTCCATCTTTTAGCAAATATCTCTGCAGGTTCTCCTCTCCACATCACAGCCCCACCAGACTGCACCCATCCTCTCAGGGCTTGCAGCAGGAAGAGGTCTCTGGCACAGGCAGTGTGAGCCCAAGACTGAGGAGCAATGACTGTGGTGGATAGGGATGTGGGATCATCCCAGAAGCTCTGCCAGTTGAACATCCAGATAAACACAGAAGATCATGTCCTCTGCTGTCACTCATTAATCAAAGCTCAGTTTTCTGTCTGCTCTGGTGGGGATGTCACAGTCATTAGCAAAGGGGGATCCTACATACACAGAGCAGCATCAATAACATCTCTGGAGAAACATTGATTATACATCATATACTAGATCAGAAGACAAAAAAGAAAGTGTGCCAATTCACCACATTGATATTTCATTTCTAAATGAAGTCAGTGTTTAACCCAGAGTCTTAAGGAAAAAATGTGAACCTGCTGTTGCCTGTCCCCTGCATCTAATCCCCATAATTTCTGAGTTCCCTCCCCAAATTTGCCAGAATACTTTGATTATGTTCTAGATAATTAAATACCTACAAATTTAAGATGAACAAAGTAATTTAAAAAACAAATCACTGCCACTCCCATTTAGGACAGACAGGTAAAATCTGCTGGCTGACTGGCCCTGTGCCAGTGGTGGTTTCCTTGCCCTGGGAAAGGGAGGAGTGTCCTCTGGATTTTCTGAAAAGGCAGAAAACATTTCAGACAGTAAAGAACGAGTCTACAAATCAACATGAAGTTCTTACTTCTTCGTTTTCTTTGGCTAATGTGACAATTTATTTAGTATTTTTGTTTTCTCTTCCTAAATCTCCATCTCATGGGTCAGCACTTTGGGGGTCAAATGCCTATGGATTTTATTTCCTGAAGAAACCTTTGAACACAGCTTTCTCATTTTACTTTGGTTCTCCTAAGCAATGGCATTGTTTTAATCTACAGATGGGAACGTTGGCAGACTGCTGGCTGGTTATAACAGCTCCCAGACCTGACAAGTTCCATGCTCATTCCTGGTTGTGAGATGTTTTTGCAGGAAAGCAAACAAACTCATTCCTGTAAGAAAGAACAGGCAAACAAAGTGTGGGATTGGGTGGTGGAAAGAGCCCAACAGAAATAAATTAGGGCTGGAACTTTATCCAGAGCTCTCAGAACTCTCAAAGAGGCAGAAATCCTTTCAGTCAGAAGAAAAAGAAGCTTGCCCACCTCTCCCACCATTTCCCCTCCTACTATAGTGATATTAACTAACTGTTTTACTTGGTGAATGCGGATTGTTTCAAGTTTTTGGGTGACTGAGTTGAAGATCAGTGTTCAAATAAATGGTCATCAAGTAGCTCTACTGCCCTAATATGTACATTTCAGTGTACCTTGGGGTACCTCCAAAGCAAATGGGGCAGAATATGTTTCATTTTATAAGAATTCTCCTCTTGCCTTAGCAAATGCACCTTGTTTGGGATTTCCACTATCTTCTTTCATCTAGGATATGCCTCCCACAAGCACAGTTTAGCAAATGTATTCTATCATATAAATGGGTGTTTCCCATTTAGAGAATCCTTCAGAGGTAAGCTGAGAGTCCTGCACTACCTTTCCTGCTCTGACCAGTCTTTAAAAGCAATCAAGTCTGATAACAGACATGAAGGAGTCAGCAGATGAATGTCACACATCTCTTTCCTCTGCTATTTTTAACAGCACAGGGTGTGCTGGAAGGAAGAACAGAAAGTCCTCCTCTTTAATGATGCCCCTGAAATTTTCGAAAAAATCTAAATTTCAATACTCTTCCATTTCAACCCAAACTGTTACAAAGTAAATCAAGGTCATGGCTGTCTGTCACTTTCCCAAATTACTCTTGAGTAAAGACAGCCCTCAGCCAAATAATATCAGTCTAAATAGGAACTCAGCCTCTTCTGTTTCATTATCCCAGAGAGGTTTCAATTTCAAAGCTCACTTGGACCACATAAAAGTTAGCTTTTAAGCAGGAGCAGTATGAACATTTCTACCTCCCCTCTATTTTACTTTCTCAAGGAAAGAAAGAAGAAAGTAAGACTCTACCAGTTCTGGTGACCTGACACAAAAGAAGGAAGCAGAACACAGTGATATTCCCTGGATAGGAAATCTCAGTGCTGTTATTTCATCATCTGCTTTCCTTCCTGCTCCACTTGACTGCATGTACCCTAAAAACAGGCTGCTCCAGCCTGGTGCTCCCATGTCAGAGGAGCTGGCCATCACTGTCAGGCAAGCATCACCAAGCATCCCACCACTTGGCAACAAGAGGCAACAACAACAAGTCCATCAGCCCTGGAGATCCCTACTGGTGTAACCCTTCTTGTTCGTGAGGGGCAGCTGGAGCAGGTCCAGAGAAGGGCCACAAGGATGATCAGAGTGCTGAAGCAGCACCTCTCCTATGAGGACAGGCGAGAGATTTGGGGTTGTTCAGCCTGGAGAAGAAAGAGAAGGCCCTGGGGAGATTTAGCTGCCTTTCAGTGCCTACAAGAAAGCTGGAGAGAGACTTTTTCCAAGGGTATGTTGTGACAGGAAAAAGAATGGCTTTAATCTGAAAGAGAGTGGATTCAGATCAGAATACTATGAGGGAGCTGAGCCACTGGAAGAGGTTGCCCAGAGAAGCTGGGTAGTGGATGCCCCATACTTTGAAGTGTTCAAGGCCAGGCTGAATGAGCAACCTGGTCTAGAGGAAGGTGTCCCTGCCCATGGCAGGGGAGTTGGGCTGACACAATCTTTAGGGTCCATTCCAGCCCAGGCCATTCTTTGATCCTGTGATGATTCTATGGAATGTGAGAAATGGAGACAAAAAGGAGAAATTTGGGTGGGGAAGACATGAGAACTTTGGGTGGGGAAGACATGAGAAATTCGGACAGGGAAGACACAAGAAAGGAAGGACAGAGCTACTGCTGCTTTTGCTTTCCATGTACCTGCCATAGAGCTCGAATGGCAGGCACACCCAGGGCACATGGCACAGCTCACGTGTTTTTGTGTCACCTTTGCTGCACTTTGAATTCACCACAGCTGGGTTTCATGTCCTCAGCAGGCAGGGCCTTCAGTGACAGTCATACAAGAAATTCCAGCCTCCAAATGTTCAGACCAGGCTCCTTGCAAAGGCTGGTGTTGGCTTTAACATTCATCTTCTATGCTTTTAAAACTCTTACAGGAATGTCCCTAGCATAGCTATTCCCTTTCTGTTTTACTTTCCTGCCTGAGAGACTGGGTTGCATTGCTGGTCTGTCCCTTTTTTAGGCTTGACAGACAGACCAGGGCACTGCAGCCTCTTTTGAAATCTGGGAACAGAAGCAGGACAGGGGAGAGTCTGTCTTTACACCTCCCTATTTCTCTTAACCCCATTTTTTCTGTCTGTTACTGCACATCCCCCTTTATGCTCTGTTGCACACTCTGGAGCTATGAAGTGAATTTTGTAAGTTTAGGCAGTTGTTGGCACCAAGAGACGAGATGTAAATTGGAGAGAAAGCAGTAAAAAATAATTATGCAGTAAAAAATAATTGTACTGTAATATAGAAAATGGAATATATTTTGGATGTGCTGGGCTGAACAATTTTGAGGAGTCAGGGGGGGAAGTGTCAGAGTTGGAGCAGTGGGGAGGACTGCAAACACACTTCACTGTAATAATATCATCTTGAAAGCCTTTCCTCTTTAGCAGTAACTGTACTCTGGGCAAGTCTTGTAGCTGCCACCCATGTGCAATGAGCATTGCTTTGTCACAAGCAGCATAAAACAGGCTGCAGATGCTCATAGCAATGGGAAGTACAAAAAGTGAAGTTCAAAAACATGCAAATGGGAATAACTAATAGCACATGCCTGGAAGTGAGATTGCCAAAGCCATTTGGAAGGGTTCAGATATGCACTACCCATCAACACTTGGCTTTGTGAATCTTAACTTCTATCTTACATGTACACCACGGTACAGGAAGGTCTCTTGGCATTTGGGAGGTGAGTAAATTGTATTTCTAAGAGAGAAAGAAGGTCATGTATTATTAAAATAATTAAGAAGCCTTGACAACAACCCCACAGCTGTCTGTCCCTCTTGGTGTCTGCTCCTTTTCTGCACCAACATCCTCCTTCCAGAAACAGGGCCTTGGCACACAAACCACACAGTAAGGCTGCTTTGGGCAACCATTCTCATTTTCCCATACTTTTATTATTGATTTCATAGAATCACAGCTTCAAAGAACCAAAGAATGGTTTGGGTTAGAAGGGACCTTAATGTTCATCTAGCTCCAACCCTCCTGTCATGGGCAGGGACACTTTTCACCATACCAGGTTGCTCAAAACCCCATCCAACCTGGCCTTGAACATTTCCAGGGATGTGGAGTCTGCTTGCCACTTTTTTATAAAAGACCAGGTCCGACTTATGCAGTGGTAGCTACAAATTATCAAGGTATTTCTGGTAAAGATTATTACAGTTTTCTGCTGTTCTTCCTACTGTGATTACAGGGTGCTGCTCAGCACATGCACACCCCAAACAAGCATCTTTTAGCCTCATTTCCTACAAAAACCAGTGGGATGAAATCAGCCTGCATTGGCTGCACCTCCCACAGCCACCACCCCCATGGCCCCCTGGCCAACCTGGGCCAGATCCACACAGGGCAGGTGACACCAGGGTGCAAAATAACAATTCAGAAAATTTATTTTTCTCACAGCTTGAAGAAAGGAAGGGATTTCCCATGTCTCACTCACCAAAAACTGTATTCCCCAAGGTCTGCAGAAGTGCAGTGATGGTAACACTTAACCAAGAGCCAGGGAGACCCAGATGCAAACTTTCCTCTCCTCAGAGGGATGTGAGGCTGTATTTCCTACCCATGAGAACAGTCCACCCATTGTGCAATACAGCACTCTGCCATCAGTTTTCAATACTGACCCTGGTTTGGATTTGAGTGTCATAAACAAAGGAGAGGAAGAAAAATTTTCTTTTCATCAGGACATAAGTATATTCTCATTTAACTAATACATCAGGCTGTGAAATGGAACTTGGTTTGCCATGGAACCAATAAATAAAACCTTGAACCTAATCTTGGGTTCTGCCTTGGGTGACATGAAAATTTTTACCTATTTACTCTTCCCATTATCCCCCATGCTACTCTGGGGTGGCAGGGTGTGCAGCCCATGCTTTGGGAGAATTATGATGTGGTTTACAAGTCTTTTAATGATAAAAAATGCTGGACAAGTATAAATATATTTGTCTGGTTTTTCATCTCCAAAAGCAGAATAAAAATGCTTTCTAAATAGGAATAGGAATTGTAGTGGTAGAAATATCTTGGATTCATAATGTAACTCTCACTCATAACCCAACAGTTAAGAGATTTTTGTATGTGGCTTAATCTATTTCTACATAATCCAGTAACACCTCAACTGCTGTGGTATTTTTTGTTCCAGCTGCAAAACAAGAATTGCAGAACAGGATCCTCTCATTGACCCTTCTTTTGCCCAACAGTGCATCATTCACTTAATTTGTCTGAAGACTTTGCTTAGCCACAGGTGACAGTGCTGGGGCTCTTAGAAGATGAGTTACATGAGCTTTATATCATAACTATATTATGTTTCTTGTTTTTCACTAGTGCTTCCAGCCCTCCTGATCCTTTTTCACAAGATTTTCTTCTTGTTGATTTCAGAAGAACTACTGACTGTGTCATAAATATTGATGTTTTATTTAATGTATTTTGCTTTTAGCCTGGCAACTCTATATTCCTGCTTGCCAGGGCTCTGCATTTCAAACAGCTAAAGACACAGTTGTTATAATATGGACTAATAACTGCTTGAAAAGACCACAAGCTTTTTAACACAAATAGAAATACAAGTCACATTCAAGTAACCCACTGCCTAAAATAGTAACCATGTCATTGTCCTAGCACAACTGGTATCTGAAAAGCCTGCAAACCATCCAGCAAGAACTGCCCTATTCTGGCCTGTTAAAACAGGGCAGAACTGCAATAATCCCACAGTATTTAATGTGCATTTTACAGCAAGCTCTACCCACAAGCCCAAATAACAACCTAGGGAACTATCACTCTGTACTGACTGCATTGGCACAAATCATTATTACTTATCTATCTAATAATTACTATCACTTGATGGAAAATAGTTGAGGAGTGTAATTTTCACTGCTTTACTTTCAGTGCTGCCTTCTTGCTTTGATATCGAGTTAAACCCTGAAGATATATCTGCTGAATTTTACTGACAAATTACATTCATCATCCCTGTGCCTGTCTTGTCAAGCGTCTGAGATGTAATACATATTAAAATACTACACATGAATTTCCTGTTAGAACACTCAGCACACACTGTGCTGCATTTCCAAACCCCAAACCAACGCATTTAGTGACCCCCAGGGAGCAGCCAAGCTACAGGATTAGTGACCTCCATAAGCACTGGCCACAAATACAAGAATCCAATGGGTATTATCCCCAAGTGAGCTTGCCATCTGCTGCCCCAGGAGAACCACCCCAATTCCTTTCAACACACACTGAGTTTGAGACAATTGTGGAAATTCTGTTTATTCTTCCATATCCATGTGCTCCATCCATCAGCTATGAAGGAACAGATTATCACTGCTGTGAGTGGAGTGCTGTATTTGTGCTCTGACCAGAAAAACACCAGCACATGGTGGCAGGGCTGAGCCATCCACCTGGAGCTTGTGGCTCTGCTGGAGAGGGTGGCCAAGGAGATGGCAGCTGGAGCAAGGATGGACATGGTTGTGGCAAAGGCAGGGAGAAAGCAAGCTAGAAAGGATACCTGTGACCCTGAATCACTCAGTCTTACTGCACTTGGCTATGTGTCTCTAGAAGTTGTGTCTGCTACTGAAATTTCCCTTCAAAACTGAAAATGGGAAGAGGAAAGCACCTGAACATGTGCCTTTGACTGAGGGACACGGCATCTCTTCTTAAAAGCTTTGACCATCTTCTGCTTTTAGCTAAAAAATAGCTTATAAACTTGGTGTCTGTTCCTGCCTTTGTGACAGTGTAATGGGAGAACAGTTGTATTTTATCCCTGTCCTCATTGCTGCTGTGGGAAAATGAAGAGAGGGATGTGCATAATCAAATGAGAGAGAGACGTGTACTGATCCCACACGCTGTCTGTCATCCACAAGCAGCTCAGAGAAGGGAGGAAAGCAGAAAACCTCGAGTCTTCATGTCTTGGAAATAAATGGCCATTTATTTTAGAGATGAGCAGCCTTCATAGGAAAGGGAGTCTGAAGTGGTCCCTTTCAGCTGGAAAGTGGTGAAACCCTGTCCCAGAGGGAGCCCAACATGTCTGCTTGCATCCCAGCAAGGCCAAGGCTGTGAATGCCCCAAATGCCTTCTATATGTCAAACATTTAAATGGATGCTAAAAATGCCTAGTCTGAAAGACAGGAGCCTATTTGGGCAGGCTGGTGACTGAGGTAGATGTGTACAACAGCAGTGACAGGGCTGCAGTGAGCAGTGATGGTAATCTTCTTTGTGGATCAATTTTCAAAAAGCAAAAAAAAAAAAAAAAAAAAAAAAAAAAAAAAATTTTTTCAGAGAGCTATGTGACACCATGACAACATGCAAGGAAATGTCATTGTACAACTATTTTTCCTGAGTTTCATTAGACAGCCCTGAATGTTTTGAAAATATTGACAGGCCAAGGGAAAATCCCAAGTGCCATTTAATTTTGACAGATGGAAAAATAATGCCTTGTAAAGCATGGTAGCTTGATGGTCTGCTTTGTCCCTTTTTATCAAGGACCAGCTCCCAGAGGCAGAAGCCTGGATAAAGCACATGTCAAATACAAGGAACAAGAACAGCAGAGAGATTTTATGATTAAATATGTACAAGGGAGAGTAGAGGTGGGGGGAGGGAAGGATGTACATACAGTATATGAAGTAAACGGTGCAGAAGAGACAGACACAGCAATACAGAACTGCCTGATGTGAAACTGAAACCCAGGCTATCAGGGAGGCATGACCTACCTCATTTACTCACCACAGTCTACAACTGGAAGTCATCCCAACAATTTATCTCAATCCCTTACTCAACTAGTTTTTTATTTGATAGGAAAATAGTTTTTTCTGCTAGCATGTATGAAACTTGGCTAAACTCCTATTCATAGTAAACCTGGGACTAATTTTAATAAAGCCCTTCCTTGGTTGTTGCACTCTTCTTGAAAAAATGTTGTGAAACAGCTACACAGATAGTGTTATCTCGTAGAGACCTAGTGCTGTTCCATTTGGTACTGACACCAGTGACTGAAGTTGGTTAGATAAATGTGGTTGGGCTCTGCTGTTGGTAAATGAGGAGTGCTGCAGTCTGCCTACTGCCCCTGCTGTGTCTACACTTCCTCCATTGCAAACACCCCTGTGTGCAGCCACTTTGGTTGGCTTAACATGGGCCAGCTGGAGTCCTGGGATGGAGCCCCATGGAGCCAAAGCATCCCTGGCATGCTGCTCCAGCTGCCTTGCTCCACCTACTGTGCAAGGGTATTGCATGGTGCCCATGGGGTAGGAGCACAAGGTACCACGGATGGGAATTAGGAAAGGTAAAATCATTCCTCTTTGACAGCATTTAAAACCTGCTTCCCCAGCCCTTTGAAATATGCTTCTCACCAAAGCTCCCTGTTCAAACAAAACTAGTGCACTGTACAGTGGATTGGTCACAGGCATCTTTGTTCTGCACCCACACAAAATTGGAAGTGACACTTCACTTCCATTGCAGGCCAGACATCAAGCAGAGTCATGTCCCCACTTACAGTTTATTTAAAGCCATAGATGACTTTTTAGGGATCAAAGAGAAATGGGTATAGGAGGGGGATGCTGCTCAGGGGAAGCTGGGAACAAACCAGTACAGTTTCTTTGACCACTCCATGTTTGCTTTTTAAATTGCTGAAATGCAATGTGGCAATGAAGTTACCTAAAGCATGAGACACTGAGAAGTGGGCTTGGAGCTGTTTCAGTTTGTTAGTACTTACAGCTCTCTGCAGTACCTGCCACAAAGGTAAGGGATTAGACTGGTGTAAATCAGTGCTGTTCCATGAAGAGCAGCCACAGTGGGAAGGCAGGCTGAAGGCTCAGAGGGCTTCACAAGCTGAGAGTACAAAGCACCATTAGGATACAAAGCACACCGTCAGCATCTGAGCTCTGGGACAGGATGTTTGGAAAGGGCACATAGATTTTTTTTATCATGACTTGGACTCTTTTTCAAAGGAATCCCATTTAAACCAGAAACAGTGCTGTGCACAGTCAGGCTCTCCAGAGCCAGCAGCTCACCTCTCCCCAGATCAGTACATCTGTGTTACAAGCAGCTGGATGCCCCAGCCCTCTCCCTGCTCCCTGTAACTGGGTTTCAAGTTTACAAGTATCACAAATGAGTTCATTTCCCCTCATTAACTCTCACAAGTAGTTGCTGCTCCTCTGAACTCTGCATTCCTGTGCCCCCAAAGCCCTGGGGAGTCTCTGGGTCTGGCTGAGCCCTCCTGACAGGCCAGGTTTCGGACGGCTGCCCAAAGCAGGCGAGCGAAGGGGCCTCGGTGGAGCGGACGCAGCACTCGCAGGACGCACGGCAGCAGGATCAAATCAGCACAGAAACTTACAGAGCAGAAATCTGAGCAGCTCCAGTTTTTTCAGATAATTGTTTTCAGCAGGCTTCTTACTCGATACGAGCCTCACCCAAAGGGGTATGACAAACCATTGAGCTCATGCTTCCCAATTCAGTTTATTCCTCTCTCTCCATTCCAGGCCTCTCGTTTCCTTACTTCTCTCAGCAGCCCACTAATTTCTGGACATGACAGCTGAGATCCCAGGCTCTCCTGACTGTCACCTATTGCTCCAAATATGCAGCATGAAAATGTTTTAGACCCCAGAAAGCCCCACACTAACCAGCCAGTTTGAAAACCTTACTGCACCCACTACATGCCAGAGGAATTTCTGCACTGTCTTATTGACACTTCCATCAAATCTTCTGCCATGAGGCTGCTTCCCTGAACCCCACCCCCCCATGGGGTTTTATTTCCATCTGGGGTTTCTCTCCCTCTTCTGTCTCATATGATTTTCATGCTGAAGGCTCACATGAACTTTTTTCAACAAGCAGAACAAACAACCCAAAGCAGCCACACAGTTAGGGTAAGACTCAGCACAGGGATATTGAAACAGCATGTGCATTTCCAAAACCCAGCACTGAAGACATAATGACATAGAAGGCTGAAACAAAAGTAAAGCAAGAATAATAAAGGTAGGTGAAAAGACTTTGCCTCTTTCCCTCTACATGACATACACTGTTGAGAAATGTTTGTTACCCACTGCAAAACTTCCTTTAATGACTCTTGGCTAGTCAAATTATTCAAAAACAAGGAAAGCAGAAAATAAACCCAACCAAATCCACCATGTGGATATGTTCATTCTTAAGACAGGGCAAATTCCAGTCATCAAAATGCTGGATAGCCTGTGAAGAGGTCTGGGCTTGGGTCCCATTTATCATAGAGGCTTTATATATGATCTTGAGCAAACCACTTAGGATTCAGTTGCTTAAGCAAAGGTGTCCAGTACCATTTGAGATGCTCTAGGGTACACAACACATCTGTACAGGGCTAGCTGGTTGACACAAAATAGAACCCTGGTATAGCAGCTAGAGGCCAGGAAGGATTTAGACACCTGTAATGCATCCTCTACTGCTTTCTGAGTGTCTGCTATAGATACTTCTTGCAGCTTTCCAAGCCTAGCAGCTTCTAAGCTAAAGCACCTAACTCTCCTGAATGCTACAGCCAGGCTCTGCACTCCCTGGCCCAAGGAACTGCTCTCACCAGGCTGTGCTTTCACTGGAGGGCAGCTGGCAGGGCTGGGAACATCCTACATGCTGCAGCCCAAAGCCAGGGTCTGTTGGCAGCAGGAGTCTCTCTGCCCAAGGGCAGCGCTGCCCAGGGATCGCACCAGGACTGGAGTCACGGCATTGGCACTGGCAGGTTTGCACTGGTATCCCAGTCCAGCCTGTACACCAGCCCTGGAAAGCTCCATGGGCCAGAGGATCTCATCCAGTGCGTTAATCCCTCATGACAGAGAGAGCCTCCAGACTGTCCAACACACTCAGCAAAGCTGGCATGTCTGGTCCTGGGTATATTTATGGAGTTGACCATATCCCCTCCCAAAATTACAAGCTCTCATTCCTTTAGCACTTTTCCAAACCCAGTGAGGCACATGTGCCACCAGCCCACCAGCCACTGCAGGTTGGGCATCAGTGTCTTTGCTCCTCCACATGGCCAGGACCTGCTATCATCTCCTCCAGCCCTGGGCTGGCTCTTGGACTGTGTATGCTCCAAGGCTGCTTTACAGCACAATCACATTTCAAAATTCATCACCCAGGCCCAAACTGCCAGTGAGTCTGTCAGAGACAGAAAACTTTGGCAGCTGGGGTTGTTGGTGGCCAGAGGCCATTCCCAGTGAGTATAACAGAGACAGGCCATGGGCTCTCACAGTGATTTACTGTGCACTGAAGACGTAAATTACAGTTTCTTCCTGACTACTTTTGGATGTAATTATGTAAGAAGGGAAATAAAGTATTTCCAAGGACTCTTCCTTTCTCCCAGTTTGCAAAAACATTTATTTCCTCCATCTTATCAATGTCTGACATTTACACTTGTGCTGTTGAGAAACTGCAGCTGGGTTTTAGAGTCCGGCCCAAAGCCAGGGTGGCTTCTGCACACCCCTTCATTTTTGTGCTTCTGCCTTACCATGAGATGCACATGGACACCGTGTTCTTTTCTGAACGCTTTGCAGGGGTAAAGAACAAGCACTCAGGGCATCCATAGCTACCTCCTTCCAGGTCTGATGCCAGAACTGCCCATGCTTCAGCCTCAGGTTTGTGCCATCATCTGCATCCCCACTTTAAGGGAGTGGAAGCTCTCCCAAAGTAAGGACTGTAGAAGGCACCCAAAGGCCAGACATGAGTTTTTTTCACAGGGAAGAAGATGACTCTGTTCCTCATTTACTGCTTGTTTATGAAAGTGAGCACAGATCTGCCAGGGAGAACACTGAGAGCACTTCTAGCACTCACTGGCTGAGGTGCCCAAGCCACCATCACCAGGACAGGCACCTGTATTCCTACTCTGCACCTCACTTTAAAAAAGCTCCAGAAGACACTGTAGGGGATGAGGCAAGTGTCCCAAAGCCCCAAGGAGTAAGAGGGCTGCAGCTGGGGCTTCTCCAGCACAAGGAGGGCTATGAACTGGAGATCCTCCTCCATGCTGCCCTTTTTCTTGGACACCAGCAGAGCAAAGTGGCTGTCCCATCATCCTGCCTGTGCCCTGCCAGGAGCTGCACAGGCAGCACAACTGCTGCCCTGCTACCCTGACTGCATTAATACAAACCCCACCATTACACCAGCTGCTACTACCTCTCTGCTATCCAACAACAACCAGGATAATTGGCAACAGCAGAGTAAAGTATCAAATCCACTGTGTTTTTGAGGGACTTCGTAAGAGGCCAACAAAAGCAAGGACGTTCAAAGCTCTCAGCTAAGCATAGCAAGAGGTCTCTGTGGAGCGTCAGATGACGAGAAACAGATTTGCTGCATTACACAGTCATGTCAAAGGGCTGTGCCAGAGCTTTAGCTGACAGCAGGCCTGAACTGCTTTGCACTCAGTGGCCTGAGCCAGACAGAGGCCTGCAGACTTGTGTTTCATATTGTGCCTATCTTCTTTCTGAATGGCAGTGATCAAACTCTGATGGCTCTCTCACATATTTTATCTTATCCACGTAGACCCCACCACTTTTGCCACGGGGATGACTTTAGCACAGCTACTGGAGAAGTAAGGCATCTCTTATGATGAAGGGATGGTCCACAGATCAAATTGCACCAATTAAGATAAAGATGCATTATGAAAAGGTAGGTAGTCATGGTACAAATCCTTCATGTTTAACTGGGATGCAGTTCTTCCTTGGTTTGGAGCAAACTGATTTCAAAGGCTTTTTTTAATAAGAGGAATTTGACAAGCACATGGTATTTCTTTCTGACCATTTTGTGTAGATTCTCTATTCCATAGGAGAAGTAGATTGACTGAAGAAGCACCATGTTAGTAATTCCTAAAATCCCTACTTGTTCTGGAAGACAACAGCAGGTACTCTGGAGGAGCTATTGTCAGAATGTGGCTGTGTTTGCTATATATGAGTTCCACATCCTCAGGAGAACTGAACCTATCCCATTCCTGCTGAACCCAAAATGAGCTGCTGAAGAAAAATAGCCTGGTCTGTCTGTCCCAGGGTCTGCATCCCTTTAGTTTAATAGTTTTATAATTACACATTTATTTAGCTGAGAGTATATTTTTGACATACGCAAAGACTTAGAATTGAGCTCAACTGAACCAAAAGAAGTCCCTATTATACAAACCAAAAACAGCTTCACAGACTGTTTCTAGTTAAGGGCACACACACAATGGGCTTGTAATAACTTAGGAAGTAATATCTGCAGAGATGCTTCAGTGTGTGCACTACCAAACAAATACTCATCCATATGGTAAGCAGTGACATCTATAACTCAAGGAATTAATGCACAGTAAATTGCACCTGAATAGCAGGAAGAACTTTACTGTGCAGGTGACCATGAACTGGAACAGACTGTCCAGAGAGGGTGTGGAATCTCCCTCTCTGGAGATACTAAAAAACTGCCTGGACACAATCCTGTGCCTTGTGCTCTGGGATGACTCTGCTTGAGGTTGGACCAGATCAGCTGCTGTGGTCCCTTCCAGCCTTATCCTTCTGTGATTGTGTGACAGCCAGTAAAAGAGGAAAGTTTTAAGCTGAGGTAAGTAGTGACCACTAAACACAGAGATGGGGGGAGGGAGGTAGCTTTGCTGATGGTGGAGAACCTGGAAATTTACCATAACTAACTGTATCTCAGTCTGCCCAAATCCTGCTTTTCCCTGGTCTAAGAGAGTGAGGCATATTTAATTGTATATTCCAGGTCTGTGGAGCCCCTGGATATAGTTAGCAGGTGTTGCACACCATTACACAAGAGAGCAGAGAGATTGTTCTCACAACACAAACCCATTAACAACAGTAGGAACACCCAGAACACGACATTGCTTTCTTCAGCCACAGGATGTCATTAGGTTTGGAGAAATTGAACCATAATACCAAATTTTCTAAAACATATCTAGAAAGTACTTCTTTGTTTTTAATTCTTATTTAATAGGGGACCCAAATATTTGGGAGAGGGAGGAATGGGATAATTCCTGTGAAAAAGGCACCCCCAAAGCTTGATGAATTTTATAAGGTGTCATTTGCACAAACACAGCACTTGGTTTCGTGAACCTATCAAGGAGCAGTTCTGTGTGGAGTTCAGTGAAATGTTGCAGAGTGCCACTGGGAGGTGTCACTACAAAGCAATAGCGTCAGGTCAAAGAAAAGAGCTGTGCTGAATACCGCAGAAGGAACATGCATTATTTTCGGGGAGACTATAAAAAGGGTGTGTGTGTGTGTGCTGGGGATTAAATCATTAACACTTGGATGCCTGACACTTTTCAGTGGGTGCCATCCACCCACAGACAGAGTTTTAAAGTGACCAGCTCTGGCCAGAGAATCAAGTGATATCTGCTTTACTGACCTCCCCTTTAATCTGTCAGCATTTGCTCCAACAGCCTCAACATGCACACACACCAGCCCCCAAAGGCTTACACATTAGCACAAACTTTACCAGGCATCAACAGATTTGACACTAACAAGGTTTAACAAAACCAAACCTCATCCTACCAGCCCTTCAAGTCATGGAGAAAAGTGCTGAAAGAGCTAACTGCAAAGCTAAACACATCAAGCCTCACCCTGATACTTCCACTCTAACCCTCTCTTCTACAATCTCCCTGCCTCTGAGCATCTAGTTGGATCTCCGTTATTAAACTGATCATGCATCTGATGCAAAAAAATGTTTGACTGAATCTGCATTTTGCCTGGGGTCTTATTCCTTTATTTATTTATTTTGGTGTTTCATTTAGGGAAAAAAAAAATCCTGCCCAGTCTGCATTTTTTTTCTGCAAGGAGCAGACAAATAGAGCTATTTCTCCCTAGCAGCAGAACCAAACAAATCAGAAAGGGTTTACAGCAGATTTTATCACCAAACCAATTAAGCAATATCGGTACTGTCATTTAAAAAAAAAGATGGAGACCCCTAGCAAAAATAAGCACAAGTGCTATCAGCTGCCTCTGAAGGCTGGCTGAATTTCAGATGCTATTACACGAAGATCAGTCTCATGTCTCTCCACCACCCCGTGAAGCTCTCCGTGGTGGGTGAGCGGTGTTTGCGAAGGGCTCACACCCACTGCTGGCCACCAGCCCTGGGGAGGAGGCTCAAGGCCAGCCTGGAGCCGCCCCAGCTCTCCGCCCCTGCCCGGTGTGGTGCTCTGGGTGCTTCATGGACTATCCACTTAAATAAGTCTCAAACAAAATGCTCCAACAAAAAATAAAATAATAAAAATTAAATACTCCAGCGGGCTTGCCAGCTCGCAGAAGACAAACGCTGAAGAAGCCTGAGCACTCTGTAAATCAGGTTTGATAAGAAATACACGTTCGTGGAAGTTTTACGGCGTGCTTTGGCCGCGGGAATGGAAAAAGGAAAGGGAGGAGGCATCTTTAAAACGAGGTGCGACTCCGAGCAGGACGGCGAGTTTGGGGAAAGCCTCCTTCCCCCGCCCGCGGCGGCCCCAGGAGCCCCGGCCGGGCGGGCGGCTCGGCCTCTCCGAGTGTGCCCGAGTCCCCCGGCCCCAGCGAGCCCGGTCCGNACACGGGGAAACATTCCCGCCCTGGCCGGGAGAGGAGGGGGAGAAAACCTGGAGGAAAACCACGGCTGGCAGAATTTGCTAGGAAGGAAGAGGGGAGAAAACGACAAAGATGTGATTAAACCCAGCCATTTCTAGGCCGCGTGCCCCCAGCATCTCCTGGGCCGGCCCTGTGACGGTGACTTCTCGGGCACTGGGCAGCTCCCGGTGACAGACGGGGACCAGCCACTCTCCTGGCCGGGACAAGGCCGGGACAAGGCCGGCACAACTCGATCACACCTCGCACTGCTCACCAGCCTTGGTGCTGCCCTGCTGGAAAGACAAACTGCAGCAAAGAGAGACAACCAGCCAGTGCCCCTCTGCAGTCCTTCCTTAGGCTTCCTGAGGATTGTCAGCTGCGTGTTTCCAGCCTCTCTGGTTCTGATTCCCACGTCTCGATGTGATGCTCTGCACATTTCCAGCTAAGTCCCCACCCCAAACCCACTGGCTGTTCAATAGGCTGCTCCATCATGTAAGAGCACCTCCGATGTTGTTGTCATCATGCAGCAGAGAGGGATGTTCTCCAGCAGCCATTCCTATTTTCAGTTTCTGTGGGTCCCCATTTCTCCTCTTAAAAGTATTTTTTTTAAATAAAAAAATCCTAACTGCCTCTTTTGGTACACTGCATATGATCATTGATAATGGTAACCAGGCTGTGAAACACTGAAACCAAAAAACCAGAAAAGGTGGGGAAACAGGTTTAGGGAGAGATTTCAAAGATTTGAAAATAACAAGAGTGATGGTAAAAAGAGAAATTTTCTTCTCTGCCTGGGGAACCAGAAAGGCTGTGATTAATGCTCGAGCTCCCTGGTCAGGTTACCCACCTCAGTGATTACATGAAGAGCTGAGCGATGCAGCTTGAGTTCAGAAGGGGAGCTGAAGCATAGCAGAGGCTCTTTGATGCATTAAGACAGCCCAAGTCAACAGCAGGTCTGGCTGTAAGGGAGGCAGCAGTCTTGGACAACGTGACCTACATAGAGGCTTCAGCCTCCCAAGCAGCAGTGAGGGGAATCAGCAGCTTATACAGCCACGGACATTGCCTAAAAGACTTATAATTGCAGTACTTGCTGGCTGCTCTGTCTCCTCCCTTTGTGTGTAAGTCCTGGCACCAAGAGGGAGCAGACAGAAAAACAGATCAAGCATTTCTACAGGGTTTTATTGAGGTATGACATACGAATGAGCATTTTCGTTAATAATAATAAAAAAAAAAGGACAAAAGGTAAATTAATCCACACATTTATTCAAATCCTGTGCTCTGATCCCAAATCAGTCACAAAGCAGTTTCCTTCCCAAAGCCAGCAATTTTTCCGTAAAAAATAACCTCACAAATGGAAGGAAGAGGTGCTTTAAATTTTATTTTCTCTAGGAAGTAATAATAATTTTTAAAGGGGTGATATACCTCCAGCCCTGTTTTTCCCTTAAAATGACCCCAAGCTGCACAGGAAAAATATTTGCTCTCAGTGCTTGAACAAACCTCAGTGAATTAAGTTTTTGTTGTTAATGGCAAGGCTGCTGTTTATCTGCAGAGAATCAAACCAGATGTGGAAAATAACTGAGGGTTTAGTGGCTCAGCAGCTCGCCCTTCAACCTCAAGGAGGAAGCCCAGCACCCAAACCTGGTCAAGACTGTAAACAGCCCTAAAGCCTTGGAGATGTCTGTGTTTGCCTGCCATGGCCATCGGTGCACAGCTGGTTCCCAGTGGGGAGCAGGGATGAGAAGTGGGAGCCTGGATGGGCTCCAGAGGCAGGGCTGGGTGCTTTGGCACCTCTGTGATTTCTGCACAGAAACTTTCACATGGTGCAGCCAGCTTTGAGCTTGGGACATTATTGAGGGCTACTTAAAATTTTTTAAATCTGTCCTTTCTTTGCCATCCCAGAGAAAATCATCTGTTCAACACAATGAAAGCAGTTGTGAAATCTTTTCTGCCATTGTAAAATTCCCCCAGACTGGGAAGATTTAGTGCTTGGGGAGCACTAGCATGGAAACATGGTGTGGGGTGGCTCACAGCTGACATTGGGGTGTCCCCTGCCCCTCACCACCTCCTTCCCCAGGGGCTGACCCCTTGGCCAGGCTCCTGTGGGGAGTGGGGCTCTCATTAACTAATGGGGGGAACATCAGTACCCTCAGTAAGATGTACAGCTGGCCCCACCATGGCACTTCCAGATTTTAGCTGGAGATGTGTGTCAGAAAATTGTTTGCTTTGTGGCTTTTATGTTTTGTGCTAAAAGTTTTGCAGGAAGGAAAAAAACCCAAAACCAACTCATCACAAAGTTTTCTGACCGATTCTATTAAAACCTTTTAATTGCTCTTTTGACTAGGGAAGCAGGATACAGCTGCATTTTGGAAGTGTTTTCCTTACTTTTCATGTGAGCTTTTCATCCTCTCCAGTGACTGGCTGCAGAGATAACCACAGCCATTGACAGAGCCTCTGAAGCATAACGAGCAAGCAGGACAAGACTCTGAAGAGGTGACCATGGGCAGGGTGTGCTAAGGTGGGGTACACAAGTTCCTGTCTGAATCTCCACTCTACCATGACCTGCCTTGCTTTGCCAAGCCAGAGACCTGCAACCTCCAAACCAGACTCAAGGCCTGCAAAGGAAGGCCCTAAATGGTGGGGAAAGGTGGCTCTGTGGATCCATTAGCTCTTCATTTCAGCAGCTATGCACCCTGCAGGAGATCTCATTGATGTACCAAACCCCATCAGCTGGAAAGCTCTCTGCAGGCACACCTGGGGGTGCTGGGGAGGCACAGGGCTCCCCAGTAGCTCCAACAGCTTATTTATATTTCTCACAACCTTTATTTATATTATTTATATTTCTATTATTTTATATTATTATTTAT